>OZ026621.1:43652352-43727352 GCA_964020975.1 Hermodice carunculata | reverse complement strand
GAGGATGAGGAGGAGGAGGAGGAGGAGGAGGAGGAGGAGGACGACGACGACGACGACGACGACGATGACGACGAAGACGACGATGGCTGTTGTGATGGTGTTGAGAGAAAGTTCATCTTCCACATCGATGTTGGCAATAACATAAACAAGAGTGACATTAAGCATCATATTATGTATGCCGAATGGGGTGTTGAAGTATACATCGGCCTTGAAAGTATTTTATGCGCCTTGAAATTATACGATGATGCAACTTATTGGTCCTGCTCCACATTGAAGGCAGGGGTCAATGGAAAAGGTATTTGAGGTAAATGGAACTGCAAACATAAACGCTTTGAGAAAACAAGAGTACAGCAACAGTCCTGTGCCCTGCTGACCTTAATACACAGACTGGAGTAGTCTTTTGAACGGTTGTTGACATCAAATTTCCACTTATGTTTTCTGAATTGTGATAATTTGTTGAAAATTAGAAAACGACCGCACCACCATGTAGTGAACGAATGTGGTGGAGGTCAATCCACGTATAATCTGGAGAAGTCTGAAGATAGTCCTCTGACGCTTTGGGAGACAAAGATCACGAAAAGTGAAAGCACAAAACATTTCTGATTTCAGGTCTGATCATACTGTGTCACAGAAACTATTTTTTATATTAGTAGTGGACTAAACGGTAATTTGTTTGATAAATAATGGTTGATATTTTGGTGATTTTTGGCAGGTTAGCAGCAAATCCTGTTTCCAACAATTAATATTACAGGATGGCATTGGTACCTTATCCGTACATTCTGAAGCCAAGGGTAAAGTATGATTGTACGGATGGATGTAAATAGGCCAAAGTTGAGCTTACGGTGAGTCACTTATTCCTGTAAAACACAAGATGAATACTCCAGCAAGCGAAGTAAATGCTAATGAATAGTTCACAAGAAAATACATGGACAGATACTACATTTTTTTTTTCTCTACAGTACCTCGAAAAGCGGTTCTCTCAAAGTTGTGTTCAGAAACTGCCTTGCCACATCACATCTATTCCAAGACACGATCAGACACAACTGGGATTCGATGTTGGTAGCTGTTTAAAAATGGCAAGTCACGTAACGAATTAATGGATATGAATTAGCATTTGGCATTGGTAATGTGATTTTTTTTCACAGTATCGATTGCAAGAGTCAAATAAAATAATTTAATGTGAGAGCGCAATTTGTTGTAATGATACCATGAACGATACATGCATACATACATACATACATACATACATACATACATACATACATACATACATACATACATACATACATACATACATACATACATACATACATATATATGGAAATAGTTTGTGTCAAGTTTGAAATCTCTGAGTGGCTAGTGCCTGAATAAATATATTTATAATAAATTGATAAACAAAAACAAACATCAGGTTAAAAGTGATTAAGTCAGAGTGATGAGGAGCAGATTATACATGATCCAAAAACAATAGTATATGAATTGAAAAGCTTCTTTATACACGCGGGAACCCCTTTAGGTAGCAAAATACCTCAACAACGTGAATCCGTTTACAAGTGTTTGATAGGAATCTACACTGAATCTCACTTTTTCCATCTGATAACTGCAAATGAAATTAGAGCTACCATCAGTACACTAAAACATTCCAGTCTTGGGGATAACGATAATACTCTCGAACGTCTTACACATGAGTTAGCAAAACCTTCAAAGTATATCTAAAAACAGGAAAATACCGGTTGAATGAATAACAGCCCAAGCAATTTCAACATACAAATCGTACAATCCCTCTTTGTTCAGTAACTACAGGCCCATAACCATACTATCTGTCTATCCTGAAGGTATGGAGAAATTGATGTACAGCAGGTATCTTACCTTCCTCGACACTCTTTACATTATTTATTTGTTAATATTTACATTTGTTATTTTTGTTAGCATTGAAAGAATAGGAACGGTAGTGTAGTTCATGAGGCAATGGTTACACTAGAACATCTCGTGCAACCAACGTGCTGCGCAATAATATCCTCATGCTTGGCCTGGGACTATTTTCACTTCCCAATTGTTAGCGCCTCCGAAGCGTTTGATTCATAGGCCTAAACATAATGGGAAGACGGTATCAGATGATCAAGAATTGCATATCTACTCGTCAAAACTTGCCTAAATGTTTTCTTTTACCGGTTTTGCAAGCTTTATTGAAATAATGTTGTTGTGTTATTCGGAACTATTTTTTTCCTAGTTTTGTGTTCCAGGAGTTGCCTTGACAACTAATGGCTGATGTAGTAGCCCCGCCTACTTGGCTCCTCCCACTAGTAAACAAAAAGGCGATTTTTTGTAAATTAACAAGCTAAAAACGATTTTAAATCAACTATCAATGATAATACTTACTCTTATGTCAATAGAAATTGATGTTAAATGTAAATATAAGAATTAAACTTCCTCTCTAGTGTAATTACGGGCGCATGGTTGCAGTTTGTGTGACAGGCATTTCTTTGATGACGCGCTACCGCGCGTCATCAGAAATGCCTGTCACACAAACTGCAACCATGCGCCCGTAATTACACTAGAGAGGAAGTTTAATTCTTAAAATGATGCAGTATCTGAAAACTTGGAAATAAAGTGTGATGTACAACAAGGTTCGATTTTAGAATATATACTGTTCATTCTTTACGCCATGGCCTGCTTAATGTTTGAGGAAAAAAAACGCTATTCTATTTATGACGTCTCTTTACACCTTAGTTAAAACTGAGATACAAAAGGTGGAAACTAGGTTCAAGGCAAAGGCAGATTTCATGCTATTCTGCCAGAAAAAAAACTTATTTCCAATGACTATGCATTAGATTAGATGAACAAAACATAGAAATAGTTGTTGGTACTAAAGTTTCGGGTTTGATGACAGACGATAACTATAAAACTTACCTTGATAAAATAATACTGATAATATATCAACAGAACTGACTAAGACCCCTGGTATTTTTGTAAAGGTCCCAGAGGTTTTGAAAGGGTCATACCCTTGAAACATTTAGCAAACATTTGTACATTCGTGGGATGTAAGTTGGAATGTCCTATGGGCCTCAATCTATCTTACAAACCTTAAAAGATTAGTAACACTGCTAAGAAAACTGTTAGAATCATAATCTCCCTGTACCTACAGTTCCTCGTTGCTTAATAAATGAAAACTACTGGTTTCTAACTTACATGACTATTTAATAAACATCGTATGTACAAATACAAGGTGGTCTTTTTCTCTGTAGTGTTTGATGGATAATTTACTATGTTCTCCCCAGTCCATAATTAGAACACCAGGCAAGTTGATTTGATCAAATTATAATTACATAGAAAAATGTGAGATTTCCTCTGCGAGTCCAAAGAGGTGAAGGGGTAAAACGCTACCTTCGAAGATACGCCACAACAAGACACCAAGAATATTCAAAATATCATGAACGCATTTTTTCTTCTACGCGAAAGGTCACAATAAGACGCTTTATGTTCAATTCACTTTGTTATATATAAATGCTTAGCTTAAATTGTTCTAACGAATCTATTTTATCAGATTCCCCTTGTATAAGTCTTTGTACAGTATCACTGCAATCTATTTTAACATGTTATCTTGAGGAGACATATAAGCACCTGTTAGCTTCAGTCCCTGTCACATTTTTCCTTTGTATGTACATATATGTATCTATTGGTTTAAAAATATTTTATTTAAAGAAAAAAAATCAGGGCATAGCCCTGCATTAATCCCTCTTGAAAATATTTTATATAAATTATGTGACAATTAACAATATCATATCACATCGTTCCGCTCATGAAGCCACCAGCAGTTTCATACTGTGCTGAAAATAAACTTTTCAGCTTACAACGCACGGTTGCAAATCAAATTTGCTTTTGTGCCAAAGTATAAACTGATTATCAATATGTACACAATAAATATTACAATCAAAACACGATTTCCAGTTTAAGTGCAGATTTTAACGAGGGCTGTCCCAATACTTCCGGGCTATGATAAAGTGGGACTTGGACGAGTGCCCGCACCAAAACCGACTCCGTATTTTGCGGAGATCTACTCGATTGGTGCCGATATAGGGCACATATTTGGCATTTTTAGTGATATGGCTCAAATCATATATGATTACTGGCGTATTACCATAGAGTAAAAAAAAAAAAAGCATCCATATAGTAATTATCATTGGTACAAAGGCAAGCCTAGACAGTACACACTGCAATGCCCGGATGTGTCCTACTCCACTGTGAATAGGCCTGATACTATGTCAGATTCACGAGTATTTGCCCTGCAATACGCCCGCCTCTAAATTGGTACATGTGATATGCCAAGAGAGATGTCCAATCAGAGCTGAATGGTATTTTTGTGGGTAATACAAGGCAGCTGCCAAACCATCGCTGAAATATAGCCTCTGACTGGTGAAACGTATAAGGACAAGTAGTGAAAAAATGCACCTCAGTGGCTGTACAGAAGACAATTAGAGTCTACCGCAACAAGCTGTTTTACCCTTAAAGCACCTGTCTGGAGAATCTATATCAAAAGACCTAAACTTGCTAGCAACGTAGGGAGCGTGTATACCCGCCACGGCTGTACAAACGGCCATAGCGTTAACATCTGCACATGACTACGCACATCAAAATTATATATTTAATTCAATTTTTGCGACCTGCTACTCAATATCAGGAGTCATGTAGCACGTGTTCAACAAGAACTGAAATATTAAATTCTGTTTTGTGTGTGCTACATTTCAATAATGCTCATGGTTGTACCTAGTTAAGGCCATGTCTAACTGTTGCTTTTTTGTTCCCACCAGACTCGGTGATGCTTTGTCTCATAATGACAGGATATTTCATAATATTTATGGCCGTTCTTGTGTTGATTGTTGCACAAGTGGGATCAATGGTCTGGAGAAAAACGCATTCTTTTTAAACAAAAGCCCAAATATAACAGGCCACCTGAAGCCATGAACTATATTATAGTAAAACTTGACATTGAATGTTAAGTAGGGATATATGCTTTATTATGGCTACCAGCAAAAAAAAGTATTTTTATATTATTTCATGAACTTATCAATTTCACAAATTAATTCAATTAAGATAAAAACTGTAATCCTAATGCAAAGTATAACATAATTAATGAGACACTATAGGGTGTACTAATTACACACATGCCAAAGAAACTTGTAAGATTTAATAAATTTAAACATGAAAATCTTTAACTGTTTACTCAAGGCATGTTGATTTCTATAAAACATAGATATAATTTGTATTGAAGATTTACAAACTATCCATAACACAACAGATTATACAGAAAGAAAAATTAATAACAATCTATAACAATATATTAAAGAAAAATATAAAACTCGCAAAGAAAAAGCACTATGGTTCTATTTTTTGAAAACGTCGAAAATTATATTAAGAAAACATGGTCTAGAATCAGCGATATTTTAATTAGAACCCAGGGAAAGAAATCTTTCCCTAATTATTTTGTTATAGATGATCAACAAATTATTGACAAAATTGCTTTGGCGAACAGTTTCAATACATTCTCTACCAATATTGGATTAGATCTTGTCAAACAAATTGAAAAACTCATAAATATGAACTGTAACAAAAATATTTTGATAAAATATATCCAAACAACTTCAGTTTAAGGAAGTTACAAAATTTGTGACCACCAGACTCGGTGATGCTTTGTCTCTGATCTATAATTTTTCAACATCATGATTTAATCATGATGTTGAAAAATAATAGATCAGTTCAAGCCCCAAAATAGCTGTAGTTATGCTGATTTTTTCTAATAGGCTTTTAAAAGAACTTAACACATAAACCCTGTATCTACACTACAATCAACTTCCAAATTATTTGACAGGGAAATTGTCAATAAGCTTTGTCATTATTTTCATGAAAACAATTTATTTCAAGTATGCCAATTTGGTTCTCGAAGTGGTCACTCAACAGGACTAGCAGCTAATGATCAAGATAAAGTCAAACGTCTTCTATGTATTTTTCGCGACCATACTTAGGCTTTTGATACCATAAATCATGATAGTTTAATTATAAAACTGAGCTGTTACGGTATCAATAGTACGCCTTTTAACCACTTGCAAAGCTATCTCATTAAACGTAAGCAGTATGTAGACACAGATGGTACTGTTTCCAACACTACCTGAAGATCAACTGGGGACCTACAGGGCTCCATTATAATAACGCCTGTGTTTATCAAATGTATAAATGATTTGCCGAATGCTACTAAACTATTGAAATTTATAATGTACACTGATGATACTCCTGTTTATACATGCTTAAATCCAAAGGATCAAAATTCCAGTACTATTATAAACAAAAATTTAAAAATGTAAGTGAATATCTCTCTCTCCCTCTCTCTCTCTCTCTCTCTGTCTCTCTCTCTCTCTCTCTCTCTCTCTCTCTCTCTCTCTCTCTCTATATATATATATATATATATATATATATATATATATATATATATATATATATATATACATATGTCATAAATTTATAACTTTTCATCATCCTAACAAATCATTCAGTGCACCTGAAGTCATACTAACTGATCATTGAGTTGAGCACGGAGACCACTTAAACTTCTTGGGACAGGACTTACTTTAGATGCAAAAATTTCTTGGGATAATCTTGTTACCAAAATAGCAAAAGTTATTGGCATCATTAATAAGTTGAAACGTTTTCTTCCCTTAGATGCCAAAATACCTTATACAGTTCTTTAGTAGTGCCTCGTATAAATTATGGTATTCTTAACTGGCGGTTCAAACATAATTAAACAACAAAGCTTCCGATGAAGGCAGTCCATTGTATGTTTTGTTGTAATTATAATGCAGAGAGTGGCCCAATTTAAAACTGTTTTAACTAATTGAAAGTAGAATTTTTTACTTGAGTCAAACTTTATTCTTATTACAACTTTGTGCACGAGAAGCTCTTAACAAAGGTGACAAAGGTGCTGTTATTATAAAAATGAAGTCTGTCTCTGTTGTTGTCATTGGCATGTAACAGCGCGCTTGTGGGTAGGCATTTTTCATGACGTCGCGATAGCGACGTCATGAAGAAAATGCCTACCCACAAGCGCGCTGTTACATGCCAATGACAACAACAGAGACAGACTTCATTTTTTATATTTATATTCATACTAACATTAATACTAGACTAGAGTTAAATTTGCATGACTATTTGTGCGTAAAAGTTTTGATAGCCACTGCGAAGGACCTTAAAAATGTTTATCAGTGGGAGGAGCTATGGGTGTGGCCAGCCGCTTGTTACGTAGCAAAGCAGGCACTGGCACGTGCCGTGCTGTACATGATGTTGCCATCGACTGATGAAAACAAAATTTGTCCCTATTCTTTCAATGCTAACAAAAACTCCGAATGTAAATATTGCCATTTATACCTAATACAGATATACAGTTACGGTACTAAAGATACAAGAAACTGTGTTTTGTTTATCATTCAAATTGAAAACCAATTTGCACAGGAAAGTCCGACAACTGATATTCAAAAGTTCATAAGCTCGACTAGAGACATCATACTAAATAAATACACTCATGGCCTAATAGGTTTGTTTTTTATATTTTGTTAAGTTTTTATTTATTTATTTATTTATTTATTTATTTATTTATTTATTTATTTATTTATTTATTTATTTATTTATTTATTTATCTATTATTTTTTTCATTTATTTATTTTTGGAACAAAAATGCCATTTATACGGTTTTCCTACGTTGTTTGGTGTCGTCGTATTCATTGTAAACACCTTTATATTTTTGTTCTAATTATTTTCTTCCTGTTTTGCAATGATGAGATCTAGCGTTCATCGCTATTGTTTTTAATTCAATGTAAAATAGAGAATCTATCTATCTATCTATCTATCTATCTATCTATCTATCTATCTATCTATCTATCTATCTATCTATCTATCTATCTATCTATCTATCTATATTACCAAAATTAATATACTGGGTCTGACTGTAACATCTGTCTACAAGACAGTTAATCTTAACGGTAAGGTTCTGTACATGTACACCATTAGTATTTTAAGACAGTTACAAGAAATTATTTGTCATCCTGATGTGTAACATATTCATAAATTCATTATGTTCAGAGTCACTTAAACTATCTGTTACCAGGGTGGGTCTTGCGACAGCAATATGCATAATATTGTAGCAGGGGTCACCCTTGTAGAACACGGACAATTGTTCATATTATCAAGCAGATTTATGTATATCATTTGTTGGCCAAAAATAAAATATTTCTGAATACTGAGTTCTGGTTAGTAGCTCAATCCAGTACAGAACATGGTACAATCTGAGCAAGCAATATCAAAGAAAAAGAGAAAGCAATAGACAGACATATAGACAAAAAAATAATGATACGTTACACTTTAGGAGTCCATTTAGTATGGCTTGATCGACCTGCTTGGTGTCATCTTCCTCGTTCAGGTTGAAAACGGAGACCTTGTGACAAAAATAAAAACTTTTCACACTACAGAATTACTGGGACCTGAAGGCACCCACTTGTTGAATTCCTATCTTTAATTCAAAATTTCATTTTCAGTAATATTCTGGATATTTTGTAATTCTACGACCGTATGGCTCGGGTCAAGGTCATGGGCAAATAAAGCACATGACCAAACAAACGAAGAATACGTTTGATGTAGCATTTCTCAGTGCATATGCCAACAAATCTTTGTACCTTTATTACATAATCAATCACCATTGTGACACTTTTACGTAGAGAATTGCCACTTTCAATGTGTACAGAATTCCACGACTAGTTAAAGTAACAGGATAATTTTTCATTAGCGAGGTAACTATGATTGCCCAGGCATTACATTCAAATTTAATGTTGTGCATTGCGGGTAATACGTTTTGTCAAATCGATGTCCTTGTTATTTCGATATATGTACAAGTATTCATTTCTTCTATTACAGGATAGTACAGGAGGAGCTCATCAATATTTCAATTAAGCCGTAAGTGCTTTTCTGTTTGCGACAACCCAATTTGCATTCAACCAATATAATTGGCACCATGTTGGCTCTTTTGTCAACATATCAGATGTTTAATTCGCTTGCATGAATTTTGAAATCGCAGAAAGGAAATTAAAGCAAGTCAATTTTTTTATCTCCTGGTTCCTACTCTTGGCTGGCAACGACTGGAAGGCCGGAAGTGGCGAAATATATATATATATATATATATATATATATATATATATATATATATATATATATATATATATATATATATATATATATATATATATATATATATATATATATATATATATATATATATAATACTGTATAATAATAAATGGTTGCTGTGGATGAACATTTCAGAATTTTCCAAGTAGGCGCTATTCGGGAACATTAAACAGGCGAAAAGTTTGAGAGATTAATTCTAGTACACCCAAAATCATTTTTATATAGTACTTGAATTAAAATGTAGAAAGAAACTTACACACACAGAGGTCTCATATGATAGATGCTCTTTCTCTGCTGATGTTAATTTGGGAAAAAGGAAACTCTTGGATATCGCTTTTGGGGCCTATTTTTGAAGCTTTATGCTCGGAAATATAAATGTTTATACAGTATAAATATATATACACCTATATTTATCTCACGTTTGAGTCGAATTTAGCGCTATAAAGCATGTGTATAAATATCATAGGGCAAACCACTATGGTTCCTCTAATAAAGTCACTTGAAATTGCCATAATAGGTCTTTTGTTTGGCAGAGTACCCATAGCCAGACGAGTACCTATAACCGGAAGTACCGACTTTCGATATTGGGTAAGCTACTTCCTGGGTAAGGACGTCGTCTGCTGTCAGCAAGACTGCTGAATCTCTGCTGGAACATTTGGCACCTGGTGCTGCACAACTTACTGAAGTAGGCCTTAGCAAACATGACATAAACAGATCATAGCATGGTTTGTTGTCCATACGAAGAATATCAACTCGCACTAGACACCATATAGCAGAACTTCCTCGCTTGGCTCACTCGTTCGCATGTATGTCATCCAGTGATCGTTGATATTGTTCGTATCTACAACAAACTATGCTATAAACGAAACACACACACACACACATATATATAAATATATAAATATATATATATATATATATATATATATATATATATATATATATATATATATATATATATATATGTGTACATACATATAATTATTATTATTATTGTTATAGTTATTATTATTATTATTATTATTATTATTATTATTATTATTATTATTGTTATTGTTATTGTTATTGTTATTATTATTATTATTATTATTATTATTATTATTATTATTATTATTATTTATTGAACCTCCGCGAAAGGAGAAATTAAAAGTACACTCAAATGAGTACATCGAAATGATAAAGACAGATAAAGTACACCATGCAGAAAGTAAAATAACCACTGAATATATATATATATATATATATATATATATATATATATATATATATATATATATATATATATATATATATATATATATATATATATATATATATATATATATTATCTAACCCGTGAGTGGACTGGGTGGTTATCATGTACTTCTCCATACATTCTTCCCTTACAGCTCAGTTGCACAGTAGAATGTTATCTGCCGTCTGCAGTTATATTTTGTGTACTCTGTTAATATATTTTTTTTTAAAAAAAGCTTAGCTGCATGGTATTTTTGCAGTATCCAGGCCTGCATGTATATTTTGTCCTTGCCTATATATGTTTATTGGGGGTGGAGTGGGGGCTAGTTCTACTGCTTATACTCTTCCTTCTCGCGATCCTCGTCGTCGTCGTTGTCCACCTCCTCCTCCTCACACTACCACTTCAAGTACAATTACAACTGCTCCCCTTGTACGATTGCTACCACTTGTTACTGCTACTACTACTACTACTACTTCTACTACTACTACTACTACTACTGCTACTACTACTGCTACTACTACTACTGCTACTACTACTACTACTACTCCAAAACCACTACTACAGATCCTGAATTTGATACCACTCCTACGCCGTGGTTTTACCATCACTACCACCATCACCACCGCCACTACCACAACTACTGTTTACTACTCAAATACGCAGCACATACCAGTTCTGATTTTCTTGACAGTTGAAACATTTGCTCGGAAATAAGTTTAGGGTCGCCCTTGTCAAACACACGTGCCGCATGTTGCTTTATTTCGCTTATTTTCAAGGCATTTGACTCGCCTTTTTCGTCACTTCAGCGTTTCGAATGCAGAAAACAAAAATAAAACAAAAATCAATTAACATACACAACTTTGGGATGCTAGCATCAAAAATTAAATAAAGATGCAATTAAATTATTATGGGAATACTTAACTTTTTAAAAGCAGCAAATTTTAGATACAACTGCTTTTGCGCAAGTTTAAAGTACATTTTGCAGACATGCTGTCATCTGCATCTGCACATTTTATAATAACGACCTGTCATAAAAGTAACGGAATGTAAAAGACATCGTTACGACTTTTTTATAACTTTCTTGAAAGAATGAGTCTTTTCCAAATTAAAACCAACATGTTTTCTCCGTCATACGTTTTACGGACCCAATATTGAAAGTTATTTTCTCTTAATTGTTAAATCAGCAAATTAGTTTACAATATGCAGTCACGTGTTTGCAGAAACGACCCACAATGTGTACGTTGCAAACCATACAACGCACGGAACACAGTGTAGCGAAAAAATTCTTGTACCTTTTTCTGACACAGGAAACGTTAAAACTTCGTAACTTATTATTATGGTTCAGAAGATTGATGTTAGATTTAATATTATATGACACATACCCGACAGCTTTACATTTATTTTGAACATCGTCAAAAAAGCGTAACGAAAATTAAGGTAAACAGACTTTTAGGCCTGTTGATCTCTATGATCTGGTGGGCGGAAATGTGATGAGCTCTGTCCAATAACTACGAATTCCCCGCATACTTACGAGCATTATTTTGTTTAGCTGCATACTGTTGGTCATATTAGCAGAAAAATACAGCGTATGCGTATGAGACTTACTTGACAGAATATATAACGAACTCGTGGCATATATTAATGATTTCAACTGTAGACATACAAACTCCATTTTGTTGATATGTGTTCTCTGGGTAGAGGCATGCAGCATGCTACGTGAAATACCCCTTAGTAAGTTATTAATAAGGTTGCGGCAGCAAATTATAGAATGAATAAGTTTTAGACAACGTAAACCCAGTGATGTAATTTATTGGTACGTTTGACTAAAACTATTGGGTACTCACGTTGCCTGCAAATAATGTTTGGAGATAAAGTCTGCAGCCCGCCCAGATCCAGCGAACACGACGGCGGGAGTTCCTTTCTCCACATCCTCAAGTGTGTTTTTTATAGTGTTAGGACCTCCCTCTAGGACCAGTAAAACTGCTGGCACTTCTACATCTGCAGGAATTGATGACAGAGGGTGATTTGTAGGGGTTCATTGCAGCCCAAGTTTCACAACAGGAAAATTTCTGGGGCCATCTCACATAGAGAGGCGTCCATTAAATTGTTTTCTTTTCCCAGTAGAAGTTTTGTATCCCAAGCAATGGTGCTTATATTTTCTTCTCTTGTCACTTAGCTTATAAAAATATGGCCTGTCAAAAGCCCAACATAAGGTGGTTGTGTCAATGTTTAAATGAGGTCGTGACCTACAGACACACACACACGCACACACACACACACACACACACACACACATATATATATATATATATATATATATATATATATATTATATATTTGTGTGCATGTGCGTGTGTATGTGTGAGTAAACATATAGACCCAAAAGCACATTTGCTTATGAATTCACTTCTTTTCTGGGACTGTGCACCCTCAATATGATTTTTTTGACGAATCTTGCATGGGACAACTTGTTGGGGCCATCGGTCTTCGAGATCTAGTATAGCCTTCATCGTACCATTATTCTTTGGTATCATGTGTCAATCCAGCTACATAACATTTGGTTTCATTTCAATTTGTGAATCATTTGCTATGAATTTTTGTGGTGATGCACTTTGCTTGTTGTTCGGAGTGGATACTAATTGAATCTGCCTGAATCAAAATGGTTTCTGAAGCAGGTTTGTTAACATCATTGAAATCATTTATCCGCTTCTCTCTTCATAGAATGACGTTTTGGAATTTCCACTTGTAGTTGATAACGGTCTTTTTACCTGATTTGATGGTGTTCTCAATCTTCAGCCTGGAGATGTATTCAACAAGAGATGTTCGAACACTGATTTCGGCCCCAAACTTGCCTTGACCATCGTCAATAAGTATGAAATGTGTATGGTTGTAGTCCAGCGAACAAATACCTTTATTGAGTTTCAGGTCAAGACGACTATAGACATCCTGAATGTAAATAGCGATGAAGATACACCCATAAGTAAAGTTACGATTTAAATCGGAGTCTTGTCATCTCGAGCCACTTATTAATCGTCATTACCCTATTCCTTTGTTCAAACTCCATACTCTCCATAAGCTAACCTGTCACTGCCCAACTTTTATAAATAAATAAGCGCTATTGCACATTTTGCCATCGTTCCTTTGTAAACCTTGGGCATACGCTGCATTAGCCCAAATATAGTAAAGGTCTTATACTCAGAGCATGTTTCGAAGCCTGTATCCGTACCTGTGTCTCTGCGTAGGGGTTCTTTTTCAAAGCTAAATATTCAGCAAAGGCAAGCCACATAATAATGAACAAATATAAACGTTGCAAAGGATGAATTAGCTAAATAAGCGAAGCTTTGTTTATAACTGCAGCTGTTTAATATGAATAAACAATGCCTATCAAACCAGACACAATTATAAAATGTGTATAGTACAAGTTCAGATGAGAATTATTTGGATAACCTCTGACCTAGTATGTACCCTTTCTAGCTGGATAGTTCAACCTAGTCCAACCAGCTGCCAATGTATAACTAAAGTCGAAACAAACTGGGGCATTATGGTTTCATAAACACAATATTATCACTATTGGGCTCTTTCAAAATGTATAAAAATCAACACGTTGTCGAGAAAATAATTTTCATTGCATCTTATGAATGAATGAATAAAACAGGACAGCAATGAAATAAAATCAGAAGGCTGTTAACGGACGATCACGGCAACGCCATTTGTAACCTTAATAAACTGATAAACATTGAAACAATCTGTATCTCTATACTATACATCATTTGGCAAAGCTCCCGCCTTCCCATGTTCCTGTCGTGAACTCTTACGTTTATAATATTTTATATCATACTTTAATCAAAATATTGGATAAGTAATTTGTCAAACTATAACTTTGCTCCTGGCACACAGTTTTCGTCTAAAATTATCAAAACTGCAGCCATGTCGGTGATCTACTTGTTCATGTTAATGCTTCATGATGGAAATACTGCTTTTGGGGAAGGATAGCTCCATACCCCTAGTAGATGAAAGGCAATATCGTGTACGATGGGGGTCCAAGTTAAGCTTTCATCTGTTCCTTGATACGCATATTATGCTTATTATGCAGATAAGGACAGCGGGGTGCCTACTATACCCGCATGGTAGACAAAATCAAAATGATGATGATGATGATGATGATGATGATGATGATGATGATGA
Organism: Hermodice carunculata; assembly: GCA_964020975.1. NCBI lineage: Eukaryota > Metazoa > Annelida > Polychaeta > Eunicida > Amphinomidae > Hermodice > Hermodice carunculata. Next base: position 43,712,711 of record OZ026621.1, on the reverse strand, counting down.
TGATGATGATGATGATGATGATGATGATGATGATGATGATGATGATGATGATGATGATGATGATGATGATGATGATGATGATGATACTTTATTCTCTGAATCGACCCCTTTATAACGGGAGCTACTACAACAGATAACAGCGGATTTATATCCGCTGTTATCTTGTAGGGGTCAGTAATCCACTTAATTGTTGTGAATATTTAAATAACTGGCAGACCGCGTAAAACGTAAACATAACAGTGACGTTTAGACTGCCAAGGTAGCAATCACTGTAACCTTTTCTGTTTTCTTCAGAGCTTCCTTGTTGTTGATAGTGCTCCAGGTTGCGATACCAATAGACCATGTCAGAAATTTCACCACCAGATGGCTCTGGGGTACTATACACCCTAGCCTGACAGAATGCCAACTAGCTAGGCATGACAGAGTATGGGAGGTGGACAGTCTTTGAGTTGAAACAGGAACTAATCCAGAGAGGAGCACCAATTAAAGGCAAAAAGTGTGATTTAGTAGAAAGGTAAGTACTTGCTGATCAGTTTCATATATTATCTTACAGGAATTTATCCCAAGATTATAAGTTTAGTCACTTTACTCCAATGGGTTGAACCAGCAGTTTACATCACTGGTCATATATTGCTGTGTGTGTATATAAATACCTCTCTTGGCCATACACAATTCTGTGACAAGTCAAATTATGAGACTGTGATTAAAAGTATAATGAATGTTCCATAAAGAGAGACTTTCATAGCCATACATACATTATTTTGAATGTGGAATAACCTGGTCAAAGTGTACATAAGCCACCAGTAGCCTGACCTGAGCCAACCCAAGCCTCTGGGGCCCAGCCAGTAGCTTGTATATTGGGTCACTCCAGGGGATAAGCAAGGTGTTAATGCTGCTGTTGTCTAGTTCCTGTGGGGAGAGTGCTTTATTGGTGTGCTGTGTATACAAGACACTTGTTGGTAATGTGTTTGTCCAGAATAACAATGAGGTAAAAACACTGCATACTCAAAGGCAAAGATGAAAAACTGAACAAGAAAAGGAAAAGTAACTTTGGGATGGGACATGCGCATTGGCGGTATGTTCTGTGTGCTTTCAGTTATGGTTTTGAATCCTTGGTCGGGCCATTGAGGAAGGGGTGTTTCTTTTTTCAGAATGAGTATAGGTTCAGAATGAAAATTGTTATTTCTGTCATATGCGTCAAGTCTGAAAAAAAGTGCTAGACTAAATATGTGTCCTGTCAACTTAACTGTATGAGGTAATGAAGGGCAGCCAAGCTGTTCAAATGTAAGGAAAAAGGTAAACTTTCAAACTGGAGGGGACATAAAGTTACTTTTCCTTTTCTTGTGTAGTTTTCCATCTTTGCCTTTGAGTATGCAGTGATTTTACCTCATTGTTATTCTGGACAAACACATTAGCAACAAGTGTCTTGTATACACAGCACACCAATAAAGCACTCTCCCCACAGGAACTAGACAACAGCAGCATTAACACCTTGCTTATCCCCTGGAGTGACCCAATGTACAAGCTACTGGCTGGGCCCCAGAGGCTTGGGTTGGCTCAGGTCAGGCTACTGGTGGCTTATGTACACTTTGACCAGGTTATTCCACATTCAAAATAATGTATGTATGGCTATGAAAGTCTCTCTTTATGGAACATTCATTATACTTTTAATCACAGTCTCATAATTTGACTTGTCACAGAATTGTGTGTGGCCAAGAGAGGTATTTATACACACACACAGCAATATATGACCAGTGATGTAAACTGCTGGTTCAACCCATTGGAGTAAAGTGACTAAACTTGTAATCTTGGGATAAATTCCTGTAAGATAATATATGAAACTGATCAGCAAGTACTTACCTTTCTACTAAATCACACTTTTTGCCTTTAGTTGGTGCTCCTCTCTTGATTAGTTCCTGTTTCAACTCAAAGACTGTCCACCTCCCATACTCTGCCATGCTTAGCTAGTGGGCACTCTGTCAGGCTAGGGTGTATAGTACCCCAGAGCCATCTGGTGGTGAAACTCATTTCTGACATGGTCTATTGCCACCAAGCGCTGGTCAGCTGCTCCAATGGTCAGGTTGTAATCTCGGACAGCCTCTCCCACGTGCTTCATAACACCTGCATTGCTGCCCCCAGTGACAATCCATGCACCTGGACAATCCACAATACTGTAAGTTGCTACTAGGTGGTGAGTAGACAATAATTATTCTTAACGATGCACAGTAGTATGAACAAACTGTTGACATATTTCGTTTCTAGTTTGAAAACTTGCTTCTGGTTTGTATCTCGAAATCTGGAGATTATGAAGTTCTTTTAATCAACATCCATCAATTTAACACGGTAGTAAACGCATTATGAATCTAAAAATGGTATTCAATACATTTAAATTTAAACAAGGTACTCGATGAAGTGCGTACAAGGATTCTTAACAACAGACAATGGGGAGCTCTATACACAGATAATAGACATTACCAAATTAAACATGCACAATGTCGGGTGACATACCCGAGTGGGCTACAAAATCATTTACAAGATCCCGCCTTAATTCCATCATCTCATGATTGAGACCGGGAGGTGTAACTACGCTTACATCACATAACCTGAGGCTATGAGAGTGTGTCGCAGCTCAGCCTCAGCAACCTATTAATGTCGTCAATCGTACGGATACAATACATACATACATAACTGTACCTGTACTTGAAGCTGCTTTAATTAATCCATCCTTGAATTTCTTTATCAGTTTTGCCGCAATATCAAAATCCAACGCTCCTCCTGTGACGGAAATGAGCAGTTTTGGGGGCGGTATTTTCCAACGAAGGGCCAGCAGGTTGTATAATGACTCGATATTTGGGTCGCCGTCTGTCTTGTTGATGTAAACATACTTTCAACGAAAAAAAAAAAAAAGAAAAAGAAAAAAAATAAGACCATATGCATGTATCACACCTTTAAACTTAAATACTCTTTGACTGTTAACTGCGACTTAAGTCGAAGTATATACGATGAACTTATCTGAATTATCAAATGGACAATATATCAATATTCTCTGCACAAAGACCTTTCACTAAAGGTCCCAGCATGTGTTTGGTCCCGTAGAATTCAATAGTTCAGGTCAAGAGCTTTCCTTGTTGCACTTGGGGCGCATTACGCCCAAAGTGCGACGAGTAAAGCTGTTGACTCAGTCCAAAAGTGCTGCTGAGAGAGAAAAATAAAACTAATATTAATAGGAAATTCAAATTAGTTAGTGCAATCAAAGCCCTGCAACGTTATATTTGACGCGTTCAGCGTGAGCAATCACAATACTTTGGTATAAGTCGGTTACTCAATCCGCCTCATACGTCCACAATAACCCCAAACCCTTTTGCATCAAAAATAAAATTTATGCCCATTCACATGACGACTTTATAAGGTGTAGGCCTACTTAGTTATCATCATTAGAGGCCCCCCATTATTGGCAAATTTTGCACCATTAACTATTAGCTTATTTTAGCCCACTCATTACATAGGCTTACTTGTACTGCTTCCATATTATGTATCATCTAGGCCTACATATTTATGGGTTTATTATTGTAATGATCTCCCCCCCCCCACCCTTCTGCCAGTGTAGTCTGTGGTGTAAACTGTTTGAGGTGTCCCAAGTTATAGCCTAGCAGATTGTAGAATCTCAGATTCCTATCAAGAAAAAAAAACTTCAATCAAATGTCTAAAACTTTGATTCAGTTACTCAATCCCGGATGTCTACAACTTAAACATCGTTATCCGCTAAGAACAGCTTAACAGCAGACCAATGAGATCAGTACTTCACAGGCCTGGATGGTGACTCACAGGATCTACTGTTTTCGTAAGTACAATAAGCTAGATTCATGGTTCGCCACCCGGAAAACTCTCTCTTAGGCTGAGTGCTATCTACATTCTCAGAGAGACAGATTTAGGCCTAAATGACGCGTAACCGGTTTTAATGATTGTCAGCAGGAAATGCGTTGATTATCAATTTTATTACTCTTAAGATGTCGGGGCATACCTGAGACCTCCAGATCAATGAAATTGAGTTTTTGCTTTTTTGGGGATGGTGAAATGCCAATCTTTATTCATGTCAAATGCTTTCACTGTAACATGTTTACTTCTATGCAAGACCTTAAGATGAAAAAGTGTCCCTCTGTCAGTACCAGCTTTATGGAGTCCATCAGTTGATTGGCTGTTAGATGTGGTCAATAACGGTGATGTTTAGATAACCATTCACAGACTTTCAGAGATTAGCACTTAGTTATACTTCTTAATGGCTTGAGCAGATGTCATCTGTGAGTAATTAAAGTCGGCAAATCTCCTTGAGTATCTTTGTTAGTGAATATCTCAGAAACAATTGTTTACAAGACTTGGTAATTTTGAGACAGCCTCACTAAAAATTGGATTGGTGAAAATTCGTGAAAGTAAAGGCTATGTAAAGACAAGAATATAACTGAGGTTACCATTTTTCTTTGGCAATGTTCCACTTTTAAATGCTACTTTTGAGCTCTGAGTACTGGCCCTGGCCTGCGGGAGTCGCCCTCCCCAACTCATTTTGTTCAGCACCTTTAATGTGACTGCGACACCATAATGACTGAAGTTATTTCGTTCAAGTCGGTTTATCGCGCATTTTTGCGCTCATAACATTATAATGTATCCAGTGTAAGGCTACATTTTGGCAAGCCCTCTTTCTTAAACTTGCGATGCCAGTGGCTGGAAACATCAAATATAAAACTGAAAAAGAGTTAATTGTATTCGTATGATTCCTTGTGCTGCCTCTAGCATTAAATTGTGCATTAAAAGCCAAGCCACATAGAGCCGATACAACCAAACCAAAAAAATAACTACAAACATTTGATAATTTTACAAGTACTGTATGTACTACTAGTTTGGCTTCTGACAGCCAAAAATTGGATTTCTTAAGAAACTAAGATATGGAGATAAAAATGTGTACAGCTACAATTTTGCTGCTTTTAAAATTTTGGTGAAGCTTGATGAAAGTACACAGTGTTGAATTTGCATAGGCTTCCTCTTTCAAGTGGTGCACATACAGATCAACGAAATATTGCACTAATTGAAAAGAAACGTGAACATAAAAAAACTAGATATAGAACGACACGTATTTTGAATTTATCTTTTTCTCTGTAAAATCTAGTCCGAGATTCTTAAACTGATGTACTTTTGTTCCAAACGCCATGAACCTAAAAAGTGATTCGAAATATTGTCCCCTGAAACAAAATGTTATTGCGAAGGAACGAAATTGTTATTTCGAGGGAATGCAATAGTATTGCGAGGGAACGAAACATTATTTCGAGTGTACACAATATTATTGTGAGGGGAAGCAATAGTCTTGTAGGGGAACGAAATATAATTGATAAACTTTAATTAGCTGAATCTCACCCCATTGCCCCGCTCCGCCTGCTTTATCAAACCTGATAACGAGTCTACGGCCCAAATACACATTTTAAGGTGGCTAGACTGACCGCACTTTCAAAAACGAGTGGATTTCGAGAAAACGCCAAAATGATTTTAACAATGAAATCATCATCATCATCATCATCATCATCATCATCATCATCATCATCATCATCATCATCATCATCATCATCATCATCATCATCATCATCATCATTATTATTATATAAACACACGGGCAGTGGTCTAGTTTATTCATTCCAACTGCTATTCTTGTTCACCATATCAATGTCAATTTTAATGCCTTAGTTATGAGACCACTATGTAAAAAGACCAGGTTTTAGGCAACCAAGCATTTTCTTTTTGATACAAATATAGGTACCAACAGTTTTAAAAGTAAGAACACTTCCGAATAAAGAGCACTTTTAGGCGGCTTCAATACCAGCGCTCTGATGCATAAACCTCGTGTAAGTATCACCCATGGTTATCCAAATCCTAGGCAAAAAGCCAATTGTGAATATAGATCTTGGTTCTTTTCCAGAGTAAGAGTTTCTGCACACAAGCAAGTGTTTGAAAACACATCTTAGCGGATCGTACTTACAGGTGAATGAGCAATAGGCTCTTGCCCAAAGCCAGAAAACACAATCTTTCCGTGAGGACAGGCAATCTTTGTATCTTTCTCCAGGGACCATTTTTCATCGCCATGTTCGCAAAATGTTGCACGTCTTTGTCGATGCCACTCCCAGTCCTGGCCACAGCAACAGAACCTGAGATACAAAGGGACAACACAAGCTGGTATGCCCTGCACAACATCACTGCTGCAAATTTGGACACTGAAAAAGCCACGATTCTTTAGTCCAACAAACTGAAAATTTTTATCACTGTGAAAATGCAATGAAACCTATTTTGTGGCAGTGGACAGCATAAGATCATTGCTGATTTCATTACCCCGAAATGTCATTTGCAGGGTTCGCTACTTGAAAGCAAGTAATGACGAAACAAAGAAAACATTATGCATTCAGCAGACAACGGCTTTCATAGAAATAATCCAATATGTTGTGGTAATGCATGGGTGAAATTTTTAGTCCCAGGAATAGACGATCCAATTTGTTTATATTCAATAGTATCGTTCCCACAGGCGGAATTGCCACTTTCATACTGTCCGTAAATTATTACTGCACTTCCGCTTTGAGAAACCACATACAGCGCTGTGTGTGTACTATCCTGCCCACGCGTTTATGTTTAGTACCGAGAACGGCTGCTTCAATATATTCCCTCTTTGGGCAGACAGGTGTTATATTGCTGTACCACATGCTTTATTGCCGTACGGCATGTTTTACCTTTTCCCTTTTTAAAACCTTTTTGCTGAGCCCATACTGTATGTTGTACTGTACTATATGGGCTATATAGTCTGAACTTTTATCTCATTTTATATCGTCTTATCTCATCTCATCTCATATTATCTTTAAATACACCACCATTACTTAAAATTATCACTTGTGATGCTTTACTTACCCAAATCAAATTGATAAATTCATATATTTTATATATTTGAAGCATTCGAAGCTGCACTTATAATAGAATTGCAATTTAAAGCATATGATTGCAATCACTGCTAATTTTACGATTGCCATAATACATTATCATAGAAAGAGATTTTACTGCCGAATTCATAAGACTCAATCTAGGCAATTTTACTTTTGAAAAGTATGAATATGTAGTTCGCAACCCATTTTCAATACCGTGGACCGCAATTGCACAAAAGTGTATTATCAAAGGTAACCCTATTAGGACCCCCCCCATCCCCCCAAACCCCCACCAAGGAGGAGCTTGTTGATATCGTGAAGTTTCTTTCAAGAATAGGTTGTGTCAGCTGTAATCTACTTTTATTATTTCTTTTTCTTTATTTTATCTTTGTTTGCTCAGCTTTTTGCGTTTTTGCAATGTTCACCATTGAGATCGGAATTGGCTTTTTCGATCTCAGTGGTTTAGACCTGCAAAATTAGACACCCACATATACACACCCACCCCCGCTCAGACACGCATATATATATATATATATATATATATATATATATATATATAATTTAATTGGGCTGATACAGCCTATGTCAAAATTTTACAGAGGAACGTGTGCAATATAGACAATAGTAATTCCATATATATATACAGGTTAGACAGGGACAGGTTAGCTTATGGAGAGTAAAGAGTTCGAACTGCGGAATAGGATATTGACTACTAGGAAGTGGTTCTGGGCAAAAAGACACAAATACAATATATATATATATATATATATATGCGTGTCTGAGCGGGGTGGGTGTGTATATATGTGTGTCTAATTTTGCAGGTCTAAGCTGATGAAAATATTCAGGTATAATTTGTGTCTTGCATCCTCTATTGACCTATTTTAGGGGACCACCTGGGCGTTTAGACCGGCACTGCATGCATTACCATTACTTATTATAACAGTGTATCTCTAGTTATGAAAGTACAACTAAAAGTGGCCTATGAATCCAGTGAACTTACCCTTCCTTTTTACCTTGCACGTACCGGCAGCATTCGATACATAGCTTTTCGCTCCTTTTGCTTAGTTCTTTGGTTGCTTGCTGTTCATAAACAGATATGAAACAGGGATCAATAAAATGCAAAAGCTTCGTTATGATGGAGCAAAGTGAAATCTGCAGTGCTGGCAAGTCACAAAACACCCTTGTTTGGGCTCCAAATTAGCGGGGACGAATTAAATTGCTTCAGATGAGTCAAGCTACTTTTTGCATTGATTTGAATTTGTTTCCAAATTAGGAGCAATGTCTTGAATGAGGCAAGATGCTTTAAAACAATTTGTTTCTTTGAAACAAAAGACACGTGATATGGAGACTTATTTATCTGGAAATAGTGACGGTGTCATGTAGACTGATTATCTGGAGATGGTGATGGTGTCATGTAGACCGGTCTATCTAGAGATTTTAATGGTGTCATGCAGACCGATTTATGTGGAGATGGTAATGATGTTATGTAGATTCATTTATCTAAAGGTGGTAACGGTGTCACGCAGATTGATTTATCTGGAGATGGTACTGGTGTACCTGGAAAAACTAGTCGACTTTGTTGGTAGTCATTGTGAATGAGATGCGTCTAACATTCTACTCTTAACAGTCCAGTAAGAATTTATTCTCCACCTGTTTTTTTTTTTCAGCAAATTAGGTCTTCTTTAATTTCAACTCATCAAACAAAAATATAACTTATCCAACTTAGAACTAAAAAAAAATAGAGAAATATTTTCCTCACATCTGCTAAACTGGAAAAATATGTTGGAGACATCCATGTTACGTTTGACTGGGTTTGCTGTATTATACCTCGTACATGTATGTTTAGGAATGGATATGCAAATTGACTGAGGTGTTCATTGCAGTGAACCTGAAATACCAGGTCACCCGGACCATGATAGCAAAACGAAGAACCAGGTCGCATTTATTCGAACCGTTGTGAACTGCAGTACAACCAAAGAGTCTCAACCCAACAGAAGATAGCACTCCTGGGATTTTGCTGCCCTTGATTTTTTCTTCAGGCATAATCTTGATGAATATTGCGGTTATTCGTGAGATCTAGACCAAGCCATAAACACAAAGACAAATTCATCCCTAACAATGGCTGGATAGCTTGTTTTATAACAGGACCGCAAGCGGGATATGTGTTGACACCTGTTGTGGACTATTCTTGCCAAAGAAACTATACGTTTGAGTTTGAAAATGATCAATGGTACACTTCCCCACCAACGGTCCTAAAAATAACCACGTGTGTCATTTTGCCTTTTTATCGGGCTTTCAAATTATAACATTTATAGTATGGTGCGGTGATCGAGAAAGAAAAAGAAAATTTATTTGCTCTTCTTGGATTTAAAAAATATATAAAACTTTTACATAGCGACATAGAGCGACATGAAAATGGGCATAGGTCTGAAATACATGTAGCTTTACATTGGGCATAGGTCTGACATACATGTAGCTTTAAATTGAGCATATGTCTGACATACATGTGGCTTTAAATTGGGCATAGGTCTGAGATACATGTAGCTTTAAATTGACACAAACTGGGAATGCAATAAAAAGTAATGGTATCTAAGTGCTTTCGCCGTCTGCAGAAAGCATGTCGATAAGGTTTACATTTTTAAATATTCTCTATATTTTTCTTGAATGGAAACCCACAAAAGTAATAAAAGAGGTTACTTCATGTGGCGGCATTGGCAGCAAGTGCCCAGTCCTTTTTGATAAAGGGTCTTTGGTACAACTGAGGGTTTACCTGGAATACAACTAGTTTTCATTTAGGACATGGAAAAACGATAGCAAAACTGGAAAAGAAAATTTGCTTGAAAAGCAAATTAGTCTGCGTGCGTTGAAAGTAGCATAAATTAAATCTTGACTTTTTTTTCATACGCGGCATCTTTTGCTAAACATATAAGAAGTGAACATCACACTTGTGGTTTTTTAAATGTTCAATTCATGCATATAAACTTACTTGAATAAGAATTAACGGTACTTTGCTCAATACATTAAGGCAAAGTAGGCCTTCAGCAGGCATTTAAAATTCAAGTATGACTTAACATGTAGCACAAGCCTAAGAACTGAGGGAGTTACTGATACCTCTACCTCTTTTAAATAGTACAAGTGTCCCTAATTAACATAAATCAAATTCTAAAACTTTTTTGGTGGTCCATTGGATGCGCCTGTAGCACAAACCTTTCAATTAGACTTCGGATGGTAACTTTAGTTCAATAATTTTGAAGATATTCAATAGTTTAACTTTTCAAGTGCCTCTAATTAGCATGAATTAAAATTCTATAACTTTTGATTGTGGTCCATAGGATGCGCCTCTAGCACAAAAAGAAGAATTTAGATGAAACTGTTTCTCCACCTTTAATAGTTTTGAAAATACTAACCAAATTAACAATATTAATCAAAAATTTCAAAAGTCCATTGTATGCGTAACTCTCAATATGTTTAATATACCTAACCTCAGCTGTTGTTTCGCAAAAAGGTGAATCCTCATGCCAACTTTTGTACTTTTCAGAACATGACTGTCAAAAAAAAACGAAAGACAAATTTAACAAGGCCATAAATAAATAAAAAAATAATAATGAGATAAAGATATAAATAATTTAGTAAGTAAGTAAGTAAATCAATAAATAAATAATTAATTAATTAATTCATTAATTAATTAATTAATTAATTAATTAATTAATTAATTAATCATATCCTTATATGCACATATGTCGGAAGTTATGACTATATTCTTTTGATATATTTCACGTGATTATTGATACGTTTTAATTCATTCGTTCCTGAATGAGTCTTTGGAATCGTGTGAACTGCCGGTTCGAACCGTTCTCATAAGGATCTGCAGCAAAAATGCGAGCCCTACTAGTTGTCAAATATGCCATTCTTACTTTGTTCTTATGTTCTGTCAAGACGAAAGAACATGCAGCAATTATAGGCTGAACCATAGTTTGGCTGACAAATCAAGCCTTTTTGTCATTCCTTTTTTAACGAGGGGGAGGGATGTAGGTGGGGTCTTAATTAATTTGAAGTTGACTAAAATCACAGCTATACTCTGAAATCACAAATCACGATTTTTTTTGTTCAATTTTGGTCACAAAATTGTTCCAGCAAAGAATCTATCTATCTATCTATCTATCTATCTATCTATCTATCTATCTATCTATCTATCTATCTATCTATCTATCTATCTATCTATCTGTCTGTCTGTCTGTCTGTCTGTCTGTCTGTCTGTCTGTCTGTCTGTCTGTCTATCTATCTATATCCATCCATCCATCTCTCTCTCTCTCTCTCTTTCTATATATATATATATATATATATATATATATATATATATATATATATATGTAATACGTATACGTAAAATATCACAGTGTTCCAAGTTATACTGTAGCGCAAATATTCTTTTAATGTGGGCAAGGTATCTGATTCACTAACAACACGGGCGGATTTTAAGTAGTTTTGCAAACAAGAGTGAGGAGTTCAAAGACTTCTCATTTATATACGTTAATAATTTACATGGGGGATCACTTAGAGCAAAATAAAATGGCGAGCTAGTATAGATGGACTATACGTGTGTAAATAACGTCAATAAAGATATTACAGGCAAGTAAGTACATTCAAATAATTCCTTTTAGGGATTAAAACGATTACTTCATATGAGGCATGTTTAGTGTGTATGTGAATTTCCGGCAGATGTCACACAAATGAATCATTAAAATCAATGCACGCCCTTCTTCTGTGGCGCTCACATATGCCGACAAAAGCCCCACAAAATATAACGAAGAGCAGCAAAACATGGAATATCTGAAAGGTGTCAGTCTCTTATTTGCAAATTGTCTCCCTTATTTGATGATTATGTTTCAATTTATTTATGCTGTGCGCACTTGTTGTTTGATTTACTGAACTAGTGTAATGCTTCCTTTGTATAACAGTAATAATAGTCGCTGATGCTCAGCTATGTACCCTTTGCTCTACAGTAGACTGACCAGTCTTTAAGCCAATCTCATTTACGAACTCATCAATACCGGACAATACCCCAGTAGCGGCATCGTAAGACTGCAGTAAAGCAAGAACAGTCCCATACAAAGTGAAACCTCGGGATTACAGTTATGTTACCACTTCTCGTGTTGGAAAAGCTGGGATGTTTAAGCCTACCTTCCTTCACCTACACTCAAGGCTCTCCAGGTTTCCCTGCTTGCTGTGAAAGAACACATTTTAACGGGAAAACAAATGGCATACGTTTACAATACCTGACTACTTGCCATCTTCTTATTCGTTTGGAGCACACAGCTTCCCGATTTTCCTACACGCTGTCATCGCTGCCCAAACTGGTTCTTATTTTGAAAGGTATCACAGTATTTCCAGTGAAGTGTCCAGAAAGTGTCGTGCACTTTAAATAGAGCATAAATATGGGAGATTGTCACGGCCTTGGTGAGGATGTATTCAAGTTTATTGAATAAGGTCAACGTGACAGAAATCACGTCCAACGTAGTTTTACCAGATATATAGTCAGGACAATAATCACAACAGGTGCCCGGGGATGTCCCTGAATGCTTTTTCCTTATTTTGAAGCTCGTATTGTACAAGGAATAACTCTGGAGAGGTAGAGGTGCAAGAGCAGATACGGAAAACATACTTCACTAACTAGATGCAAAACAAGTTGAGGCAAACCATGGCCCTAATTTACATCAGGGTGCAGGGGGGCATATCATTCTTGGAAATATACCATGTACTGCACAAAATTCAATACGCCTGGATGGCTTTCAAGCGCTTATAGCGCAGTATATCGTTGGTTTCTATTTATTTATTTATTTATTTATTTATTTATTTTATTTTATTTTTTTTATTTATTTATTTATTTATTTTTCTATTTATTTATTTATTTATTTATTTACTTATTTATTTGTTCGTTCGTTCGTTCGTTCGTCCGTCTGTCCGTCCGTCCATCTATCTATCTATCTGTCTATCTATTTATTTATTCATCCATTCACTTACCCACTCATTTATTTATTTATTTATTTATTTATTTATTTATTTATTTATTTATTTATTTATTTATTTATTTATTTATTTATTTATTTATTTATTTATTTATCACCACCATCTGTTCATTTCTTGTTTTCGTTGCGATTTTTACTTTACATGCTATCTGTCACTTAACACACTTTTTAATCATTAGCCTTCAAAATAGGATTTCAAGCATTAGCCAGAGTGAACGTTTGTGATATAAAGTCCAGAGAGCATTTGTCACAGTTTGTCCTCAATAACGAATGCCTTAAGAGCTATCTGATGCCTAACAAGTCATATTTAAAACGTGCATGCAAAAGTCCCGGTAAAGCAAAAACTAAAAATTATATTCACGTTATGAACAGTAACTAGTATTAATTGAAAACAGCTAATCAGTGAAAGACCAATGCAAATTTTCACCACTTTGGAGATGAGTAATGCCCATTTCACCACGAAATTACGTCTACGAAGGTCGTGATCATGCGCTTCACAAATAAGACAACAGCTGATTCACATCAACTAACATGGATAAACATAGATGCAAAATGAATATATATATATATATATATATATATATATATATATATATATATATATATATATATATATATATATATATATATATATATATATATATATATAGGCCATTAAATAAGTTAAAATAAGCACTTTTTTACTTTTAATAATTTTAACATGTGCCAAATTGTCAATCTCTTAATATATTCGTTAACAAAGGTTACCTCATTCTGTTCAGTTTGTAATGTATCATCACTTTACACCATCAAGTCACGTGACTGCTGCCATCACTATACACTACCGAGTCATAAGGCTGCTGCCATCACTATTCACCATCAGGTCATAAGACTGCTGCCATCATTCTACACCATCATGTCGTAAGACTGCTGCCATCACTACACCATCATATCATAAGACTGTTGCCATCACTCTACACCATCATGTCGTAAGACTGCTGCCATCACTCTACACCATCATGTCGTAAGACTGCTGCCATCACTCTACACTATTATGTCATAAGACTGCCGCCATCACGCTACACCATCAGGTCATAAGACTGCAGCCATCACTCTACACCATCATGCAATAAGACTGCTCCCATCACTATACACCATCACGTCGTAATACTGCTGCCATCACTATACACCATCACGTCGTAATACTGCTACCATCACTATACACCATCATGTCATAAGACTGCTGCCATCACTATACACCATCATGTGGTAAGACTGCTGCTATCACTACACCATCATGTCGTTATACTGCTACCATCACTACACACCATCATGTCGTTATACTGCTACCATCAGTATACACCATCATGTCGTAATCCTGCTACCATCACTATACATCATCAAGTCATAAGACTGCTGCCATCACTATACACCATCATGTCATAAGACTGCTACCATCACTATACACCATCATTCCGTAAGACTGCCGCCATCACTATACACCATCATGTCATAAGACTGCTACCATCACTATACACCATCATTCCATAAGACTGCTGCCATCACTATACACCATCATGTCATAAGACTGCTGTCATCACTATGCACCATCATGTCGTAGGACTGCTGTCATCACTATGCACCATCATGTCATAAGACTGCTGCCATCACTATGCATCATGTCGTTAGACTGCTGTCATCACTATACACCATCATGTCATAAGACTGCTGCCATCACTATACACCATCATGTCATAAGACTGCTGCCATCACTATACACCATCATGTCATAAGACTGCTGTCATCATTATACACCATCATGTCGTAAGACTGCTGTCATCACTATACACCATCATGTCATAAGACTGCTGTCATCACTATACACCATCATGTCATAAGACTGCTGCCATCACTATGCACCATCATGTCATAAGACTGCTGCCATCACTATACACCATCATGTCATAAAACTGCTGCCATCATTATGCATCATGTCGTAAGACTGCTGTAATCACTATTCACCATCATGTCATAAGACTGCTGCCATCACTGTGCACCATCATGTCGTAAGACCACTGCTGCCCAATTTTGTAATATTCTGCATGAACATAAAATCAGCTGCTGTACGTATGGGCCTATTATGTGACATCATCAAGCCATATTGCATGCTTGACCCATATGTCAAGCCAGTGCACACATATGAACTAGTCAAAGTGGATGTTTTCTCAGTATGATCCAGCCACTTTAACTCGGTATTGCTAAACCAGTATTCTAGGAATGCAGCACCATCTACTGCAAACAGTTTTTTTTTTCGCTTTTTTTTTCTTTTCTCTGTTTCTTGTACGCATTAATAAGTCACCTTTAAATTTCGTCATGGTAACTTGTTTTCATAATCGATGTTATCTTTTTCATTACAATACACAACTACACTTTCCACCAGGGATCATCCGGCAAACGGCGGTTCTGTCAAACCTGATTGCAAAGAAATAAGACACTTCAAACCGATCGGTTGAGGATGTCAAAGATGGTTCCCATCGTAATATGGGTGTCTTCCTTCCAAGACCAAAGTGGGCAAATATCATTTCACAAAGGACAAATATAAATCATTGTTAACGGAGAAGAAGAAGAAGAAGAAGAAGAAGAAGAAGAAGAAGAAGAAGAAGAAGAAGACGAAGACGAAGACGAAGACGAAGAAGAAAAGAAGAAAAGAAAAAGAAGAAGAAGAAGAAGAAGAAGAAGAAGAAGAGGAAGAAGAAGAAGAAGAAGAAGAAGAAGAAGAAGAAGAACAATAGGCATGCAAATATCACGTTTCATCAGAATAAACCTGTGTAAAGTGACTGTCGCCCTAAAGGAGACAAAAATGGTCAACTACAATTTCACAAATAGAAATATAAATTGGAAAAAGATAAAAAATTAAAAAAGAGAAAGAAGAAGAGGAAGAAAAAGAAGAGGAAGAAGAAGAAGAAGAAGAAGAAGAAGAAGAAGAAGGAAGAAGAAGAAGAAGAAGAAGAACAACAACAACAACAACAACAACAACAACAACAACAACAAAAAGACGAAAAGCATATTTGATGACAATAACAGTAACATAGAAAGTAAGTGAATGTCACCATTGCCTCAGCTTGAGTATATCATTCAACGTGATAAAATTACTTTAAGATGAGGGCTTCGAGCAAATAAATGTTTTGTTAAGTGGGTACTAATTTTAACAGTGATTGAGCAAAACCCAGTGGAAGCAGAACGTGAAGGATGGGAGTGTTCTGATCCCTCGACCGGTGCAAACTCGTCAGAACTCTTGTAACAAAAATTATAAATTCCGTTCGTAGTTTTATGTATTTATGATGCAGTATTCGTTACATGTAGGTATTCATCCAATTTGGCCGGAATAAGTGTCTTTAATCAGCCTAACAAAAAGAAAAAGAAAAACCTGTTAATATATGTTGGCACACGCGAACTGCTTAAAATTGGCGTGAAAGCATTAAAAAATAATAGTTTGGTAATGGTGTTTCGATTTTAACGTGTTCCAATATCAAGTCTATACGATGTTATATACACTAGTTTTAAGGGCAATATCTGGTGTACCATCTGTACCTCAAGAGACTCCGATCACAGACGACCTAGCTACATCATGAGTGTGCACCGTTCCCACAGCTTCAGCGGGCAACATTCAGCTCTTGCATGCATGGCCATCTGGACATTTTTACTCTGCCGATTATAATCACATGTCCATCTCAGACGCTTTCAAGCACACATAAGCAATTTTTTTTTCAATTGAAAATTAGATATGTCCTGGATATGTTCTTTCTGATAGGAAGTGCATTAGAAATGGTCATGGCTTATGACAAGGCCTATCTGAGCTGCCAATGCAACCTCTTCATGTTTTCAATCTGTTAGAAGTGGTACGTAACATGTTGTGTTTCATCGTAAATATTACGCACATCGGTATAAACATTTTTTTTTCAGTAAAGACCTCAAGTATGCAGGATGAACATTGCCATTTTCAGTACCAATAATTTCCTCATTACACATTCTACGACAAGATTTGTTTCTAACACTTCAACATGTCATATTTAAATTCACCATGTTCAATTTCACCCGAAACATAAAGCATAATAGTTCTTACCTTTCACTCACCTTAGAGAAGAAGTTTGACAAATCACATCGGACTAATATATAGATATAGGTAATGATGGGAATGCAGTGTGGGGGAGCGCTTTGTGGTTATCTCCTACCATTGGCAAACTAAGCCCTCGCCACGTCTGAGACTCCGGTCACCACTCTGCTTCTGTCACCATCACAGTGGTGACTGACTGGGAGCCCCATGCGAGCGTTTCTACCTCCGGTCAGTGTCTCCAGGTTTTTAAAAATTCCGAAAATTAGGCCACTTTTGTTATGACAGTGGAATCGATAATGCATTGCAATCAAGAGTAAAAATGACCAAAACTTCATTCCTACTATTTCAAAACCAATCAAAATTTCTACTTTTGAAACGAAAAATGTTCGTTATCGTAAAAAGAACCTGGCACCAAAACGGTTGGATTAATTCACAATCTTTGAAATTGTGTATCGATGTTTCTTCCTCTTCATTGCACAATGGACAAACTTCACATTCGTTAATACCAAATTTGAATAATTTTGAATTGGTAAATATTATTCTAGAGCAAAAAAACATACTGAAAAGCTTTCGGCTTAGCTTAGAAAGTAATCTTATAAATTCGTGTGAAACAACAATCCATATATTCACCATCTAATAAATTAAATGTAGCCAATCTCCATTCCATTTTATAAAAGTGGCCTGTGGACTAGAAAATTATTATCCCTCAATATGTAGTATAGAAAAAAATGAAGATTTTTCAGCTGACATTATTTTGTGAACGTAGTTTTTCTGTCTGAGGAGATTGACGTCCATCCATCCTTTATTACAATCTACCAGCTCCTTGGTAATGCTGGCACCAAGCAATATATCTCAAGTAGTAAAGTCTCCCTTTTTGGGATTTTATACAGAACAACAAATACGACAAAAATGACATTCCTCAGGTAGATTAAGCACTTAATTTATCCCTTCTTCACACCAACTAACAAAGTGTACAGGTTTATTTCCAATTATGATCCACGCATTATACCACAACTGTTGATGCACAATATCCTGAAGGTTTTTTGGTTGAAAAAGGTTCAAAAGGCACTAAACTTTTATAACTTCCTTCCAAAATATGCTTTTTACCGTTTTCAAACAGAATTAAAATATCTATATTCAATATCACATTTCTGAATAATGTTGTAGTTTGGTAACCGTCTAAGAATTTTATTTTTCCAATTGTCACTGTTTTCAGTGACGAAAAGTCTTACAAGCTTGCCTAATTGTACTTGATATCTGGTTAATATTTTCATTGCATTCTCTTGAAATAAATACAAAAGACTTCCATTCTTTTCTGACTTGCCCTATACTTCTACTGTTAACATCCAAAGATTATTAGAAAGTTTGGCCGCAATAATCTACAGTTTTTAGACTTGTCTGTTTTGCTACTTAACTTTATCTTTTGACGTCTTTCTGTTTTAATATTCACT
This sequence comes from Hermodice carunculata, assembly GCA_964020975.1. Taxonomy (NCBI): domain Eukaryota; kingdom Metazoa; phylum Annelida; class Polychaeta; order Eunicida; family Amphinomidae; genus Hermodice; species Hermodice carunculata. Next base: position 43,694,197 of record OZ026621.1, on the reverse strand, counting down.
ATCAGACATTTTAGGCTTACATGTTTTCTGTTAGGTAAACCCCCAGGGGCTACAGGTAGCAAGAAGCGGCCAACGACAGTTGCATGTTTGCCTAATTGTACTTAAAATCCTGTTAAGAAAAATTGTTTTGATAGCATGTTTTTGGCATAAATGCTAATGACTTCCATTCTTTTCTGACATGCCTAAATGCACATTTACTCACTATTAAAAAATTTCTCAAAATTGACAGTATTTTCTCAAGTGTCACAAACCTGACACATTGACTCAGGGTTGGCAGTTAAATAGAGCTTAATTGTTTGAGGAGTAGGTGTCATCATGGAGTTTGTTTTACATCTCTGGTACATTGTTGCAGTCCTTGTTAGGATTTTCCTTGGTTTGTGCAGGTGGTCTAGCTGCAACTGTTTATTTTACAATCACTGGGACTGAATATAATGCCCCAGCTTGTTTCCACTTCAGTTAAACATTGGCGGGTGGTTTAACTAGGAAAATTTGTCCAGCTAGAAAGGGTACATTTTGGTTCAAGGGTAAGTCAAATTGTTCTTATCTGAACCTGTACTATGAAAATTTGGTAATTATGGTTTGTTTGACAGGTATTCTTCTTTAGTATGAAGCACTGCATTTACAAGCAAAACTTCACATATTTAGCTTATTCATCAATTGCCACGTTCATATTTATTCATTATTATGTGGGTTATCTTTGCTGAATATTTAGCTTAGGCAAGGAGCCGCTACTCAGAGAGACATGTACGGGTAAAAGGCTCCGAAACATGTTGAGTAGTTACCCTTTAATTTATTTGGGCTGATACACCTATGTCAAAATTTTACAGAGGAACGTGTGCAATATAGACAATAGTAACTCCATATATATACAGGTTAGACAGGGACCGGTTAGCTTATGGAGAGTAAAGAGTTCAAACTGCGGAATAGAATATTGACTACTAGGAAGTGGTTCTGGGCAAAAAGACACAAATACAATTATGATCCGACGTAATTTTAATGTTTTATATGGGGACTTAATGTGTATAATTTTCAGGCCACCTTAGACATAAGATCCAATGACTGTATTTTGCTTTATTTTACCATTTTTGTTCACTGCAAAGAAAATTAAAGAACGAAGTTTCCACTTGCTTAAAAATTGTCTTTTCCATTTTTGCAAATTGGACTTAGAATTGTGGTCATCGTATCAATTAAATGGGAAAAAGCAAACATTTTTTTTAATATTATCACGTAACCGTATCGTGAACATTTTCTCTCTGACCATACATTAAGGTGATTTTTATTTTAGGGGGGTCATTGAGTTAAAGTTCAGATTAGTAATTTTATTTGTGTTTGGTGATTTCCATATACCTAGCATCTTAACAACGCCATCTGTCTATTTTATCTGTCGTGAAGTTCTTAATTCATATTGTGTGCTTTTCAGAGCCCCAACAGGCATAATTTCCCTTTAATCATATTTAACTTTTATACCCAAAATCCTTTCAAACCATTCAAATATCTCAATTACTTGTTATAGACATACTTACTCAGATGATACCAACTTAAAAGTTGGTATAATCTGGCTGTCAATGTAACCTACCATACAAGATGCCCTGTTAGGCGTGACACACTTCAAGTGCGACATTTCGGGGTAGGGTTTGTTCGTATTATTGTGTAAAACTATTGAAATATTCTATAATTTGGCATATGAGGGTAGATCTGTAGCCTGCACAATCATGACAGACCAGCCTCCAACATGATTCTGCCCTTGTCTAGTCCAGGCAGCTGCGAGTGGCCCGTACGCCTTGATATCCCTTTAGGTTATTCCAATACCAAAGACAACTAAGTTCTGTTTCTTGATTTAGATGTTCATTGTCTCAGACACTAAATTTGTTGTTAAAATATATCAGAAAATTGATGATTTTAATTGCGAAATAGTTAGTTATCCTTTCCTTGCAAGTAACGTATATGACGTATTGGTTACAGTATCTTTGGGTCACAAATTGTACGTTTTGTTCGCATTTGTCCAACGTTCGATAATTTTGCTTTCACTTTGCAAACTTAAATCGAGAGAATATAGCGAAGTACGCCTGATGAGGTATTTCAATAGTTTCTGTTACAAAAAAAAAGGGAAAAGAAAGAAGAGACTGATTTATTTTTATGAAATATCTATACGTCCATTCAATGATTTCAAATCGGCTTGTTTTACCCAAAAATCTCACTATTCATTACATGTCTTACAAATTACTACTGATATAAATTTCCTACTTACCAAATTGTGACTTTTTTATGTGTGGCCTTCTGTGTGGAGTAGAAGCTACCTTATGGGTTGGGAGAATGCATCGAGCTAGGCCCTAGCCGCAAAAGGTATCAGACTTGTGAAATCACTTCTGATTCCAAATTCAAAATTCTCATCTCGATTCTATTCCTAAACTTAGGCATATAGCTACTTCAGCTTACTCTCGTAGGTACACGCTTGCAATCTGCACCCGAATTGTAAGCTAAAAGAATAATAAAAGTAAGTATTGCCATTTTGAGCAAGAACTTGCTTTACAGTATGCATTTATATATTTGTTGATTCACGTTCACACATTCTTACATTCAGTTGAGTTGTCTTTACCATATGCAAGGCATAGGCAACCCGCCAATATATAAAAGGCATTTCCAGGAATTCAAGCCTGCAAAATGTTGTTGATAACTTCCCAGTAATGACCTGTTTATAACTTCATTTGGCTGTTGAAGCCTAGAACTTTCTAAATTTTGAATCGAACATGATAATATGTTAATTAATTTATAAGTTTAGACTCAGACAGTGGCCGGAACGGCTATTGAGTCACAGGCCCGTAGCCGGGAGTTGGGATGGGAGAGTGGGTGTCGGGGGTGTCGATCGACACCCCTATCAGCACCAAAGGTCTAATAACATCACCTCCCGAAAAAATTCAAATACATGTAATCAATAAGATCAAATGAAACAAAACAAAACAAAAAAAGCACTAGCATAAACGGAAAGGAAGAAGGAAGGCGTCTCTTGAGTACATGTTTACAATAATAATTATTCTCTTCATACGTGTCCGCACAATACTTCATTCAACCAGGAGTACTCTACTTATTCTCATTCATCATACCACTTTAAAGAACGTTAAGAAATTCATTTTACCATTTTCATATTTTAAAAATATGTCGGTAGCTACTAAAGGTCCATGTTCGCCTAACACTCTATCGGAAAGCATATTATTGATGATAAAAATATCACACCGATGAGAGAAACATGTTGGAAATTTGAACTTGTTTTCAACTGTTTTTCTTGGACCTATATTTCATTGATTGTCGTTTTCAAACCCAGCTCCAGAAATGCCTTTTAAGAGAGAACTGAATGAGTACTTTTCTTTTATTGAAGGAATGAAAGAGACCTGCTCTACATTCAAAATTTGTTATGTCAACACTTGGTTTTTTGATATTAGACCTCTACGTTTGATGTCGAAACTTGGTCATGCAATGCTGGACCTTTTAACTGTTATATAATTATTAATTCAACATTGCACCTTTTCGATGTGTGTAGAGCAACTTTAGGTGCACATTTAATAGTGTCACTTTCACTAAAGCAGCATTATTTGTATATCGGTCTGACTGGAAGAGTGCTGTAAAGGAAAAAATTGTAATAAAAAATCAGCCATTATCATAATAGCGCGAAATAAAATTTAAAAAAAGAAAGAAGAAACAAAGCAGATAGAAAGAAGTAAAATGAAAAAACTGTAAATACTCAAACAAATTAAAGCATTTAAATTTGAAAAATGCATCTTTTTTCCCATTTATTATTTTATAGATTTTTTTTCGCTTAGTTCTATGTAACGATAGCTGTCAGCTGTGTAAAAGGTCCACGTTTGTAAAGTACATTAAAAACCAGCTAAGATGAATTTAGAATGTATATCAATATAACACACCTGGTAACACGATAAGAGTGTTACGAAAGTTTTAGAGCTGTATCACCGCAAATACTAGTTTTAAGGTAGTCGAGCTATGCTGCGGTAAACCGCAAAGCCTAGTTTTAGTATAGTCGAGCTCGACCCCGGTAAACTTAATCCATTATCCTCTCTCTGACTTCATGAAGCTAAAAAATATATACACAAGCAAAGTATACATTGCTGAAAAGAACATGATTAACATATCATAAAAAAAAGATGAAAGTATGGCCTTTTCCTTTTCATTGGTGCTTTGATCTGAAATTACGATGTGACATCTGTATGCAAAAATGTTGAAATAATTTGATGCCGGTTCAACCAAATTATGTACTGTTTTCTTTGAATTGTTCCTAGCAGTGTGACTTAAAAGCGGCTTACAGATTTTCTTTATTTATGTCTGTTTTAAAATTTCAATGTTGAATGTAACAAAGCCACAATGTACAGTGGCAGCAACTTTAAAGCACTGTATCATTACTGCAAAACAAGCACCCATAAAAATTCTATATGGCGCCTTTTCATCTACATATATAGCGAGTAATTATCTTAAAACACGCTGCAGTTTGACCTTCAGAAATAAAGTCTACTCATCTAAGAACCAACAGTTTTTATGGACTTTTCACTATAAAATAACACCAAAATTGCCATTAATATTCTCCCTGAACATGCAAATTTGCAGTTTATGCAGTTTTCTGCATTTGGCAGCACAAGACAACTTTCATATGTATATATATACATATATATATATATATATATATATATATATATATATATATATATATATATATATATATATATATATATATATATATATATATATATATATATACATATATATCATGTCTTCATATTGTGAAACCTTTTTCAGCATCAGAATAGGAAAGAAATTCTAATGGTATGAATATCTTGTTGGTTCATTTTAGACACCATATTCGCATGACAGCTGTTTATACATATGATATGATTATATAGTATGATATATGTGAGAGTATACGATGATCTGTAAAAAATTAGCAGAGATATAAAAGGCCAATATTTCATTCAATACAACTCAGCATGTACTTTTGAAATATATATCCACGACCAGACATGTACATAATATATATATATATATATATATGTGTGTGTGTGTGTGTGTGTGTGTGTGTGTGTGTGTGTGTAAATTGAATACAGGACCGGCGTGTATATATATATACTATGTATATGCAGAGCCTCCATTTTTTTGGCCAGTATTGCAGGAGGCCCATGTAAATGTGAAGGTGTAGGCGCTATGTATATATGCATGACATTATGTAACAGACATGTAAGCATATGATCCAATGAATTAGTAACTTTGCAGTATGGTAAGCTAGTATAGTAAAAAGGTTTAAAATTTGGGAACGCAGCCACAACCATAATAAAAGTCCTGCTACAGGCCTAAGAGAGATTGGATTGTTGTAGTTTTGGGTTGAGAACTATACGGAAGATGTGGCACTATTGCTCCTCTTCATATAATTGTGGATTGAGATTAATCTCTGGATCTGTGTTGTTAATGGCCAAAGCCCGGAGGCATCCCAATACCAGAAGCACTTATCGCACCTTTCTGCCCGTAGTTTCACTTCCATGACATTTCCTTTTTGTGTCATCTCTCTAGCTATCCTTTTCATGACACGTAGTATTTTATGTGACGTTCATATTCTTTGTGCAAAATGGTTTTTACAATAACTTCTGTTAAGCGAATTTGGGTGGCTTCTTTTATCTCAGAAGTATATTTTGTGAAGTTTGATGACAAGTCACAAGGAGACCTGACCGGCAACCTTCCTACGAGTTATACAATGACGAAGATTGAATTGTGTGTTATGCCCTAAAATTGCAAATGACACAGTGAAGTCCCTTCCCACGTGTCCATTTCTCCCGTTCACACGCGCTTTATTGCATTACATTATGTAAGTTAGCAAGTACTTTTTGATACATGGCAATAAAAATATTATTGACCTGTCAAGAAATTAGAACATCAAATGAGACAGTACCTCCAAAAACAGTGAGCGATTTCATGACAAATCGGGATGTTTTTGCAGCGAATAGGTACATGTAAGTCACCAGTTGCGCAGTGCGTGCTCACTCGGGTGGGAAGACACTGGCATTATAATCAGCTTGCACTGTTTTCTCTAAACAGAGGGTTCCTTTATTTTTCTCACCTATCCATATCCTGCGTGAAGTATTATATTTGAATGTTGGAATATCTGTGTATTGGCTCTAACCCGTTGTCCAAGACACTTTATGGCTTTTAATCATCGCTCCTTCTAAGGTTTCAGAGTTGTTAACATAGCAAAATGATTTTGGGATTAATACAATTTTTTTCCGTTATATTTCGGCCTCTTCAAATGTTTTGTGGAATGGCATAAATCTGGCCGCTGTGGTTTTCGTTCCCAACATGCCAAACATGTTTTAAAATAATTGTTGAGAACTTTGTTTCATTAGCTTGAATATACAGTTTTAAACATTTATTTACTTACAAATATGAGATGAGATTATTCGACACATGGGCCCCTAGTGCCAAATGGTCTGCTAACTGTGAAGGGCTAGAGGTAGGAAAACCAAGATATTTACTTCGGGCTACAAAGAACAGTAAGTTTGCACATTTAAATATGTCACAATTTACATCAAAATTAACTTGTCTTGTCAGTAAAAAGGTGATAAATGACTGATAATTGATAAATTTATAAATATTAAGGTTACAGATGGGTTTATAGAAAATACCAACATGCACCTCCAACACAAGAGAGTACTGGACAATTTAACATAAGGTGGCGCATGTGGGCTCTGTATCCCAGACGCAGCTGTACGACATTGAGGACATGCCAAAAGTCGGCTTTGTAACAAGAGAATCACGATAGGATCAGAGTCGGGTCGTTTATTGGGAACAACACGACATTTTGCGTGACAGTTAATAATATTCAAATGGATTTGCCACAAAGTTTGCACTGATTATAAGTGGTGTAAAGTTGGTGTAACGAAACAATGACATTTAAACCGCATGCACTTCCATAGTTTCTATGGTTCAAGATTAATCTCCATATAGAATAAATTGTGCATCAATATGTTTCTTTCCTTACAATTGTTTTCTGTTGGATGTGTACAGGGATAAGGAGACCATCGAATGATATTATCAAAATACTTTCATCTTAACGAATTAACATTTTCAAATATTACGGTTTGCATTTTAAACACAAACTGAAAGTTTTTGCCTTATTACTGTCATTTTGTGATTCATGCATCCACCGAATAAAGTAAGACCAATGCAAACTTTGTGTTATTGCTATTTTTCTCCACTAAACAACATTTTAATTATTTTTGAGATTTGGATTATGAATTGTTTTAATAGTTAATATGAAATGACGTTTTTGGCGATAGATTGAAAGCGAATAGGCATTACGAATTACTCGTACATAGGTGCACACATTTAAGCACATAAATTAAAACACTTTTGAGATATTCAACTTTTAAATTTTTTGATCCCTCTAATTAACAGATTTTAAAATTCTACAACTTTCATTTACTGTCCATTGGCAAGTGTTACAAAGCTGCACATGCACATTGACTTTTTGTGTCTATCTGCAATAGATTAAAATATATAAAGCTTCTAAAATTTGTATTGTCACTAATTTGCAAAATTTTGAATATCATGACTATCCCAAACGATATGCACAATTTCACTGGTAGGTCAGTCACCATGGCAAGTTTGGTGGTTTTTCAGAATAATAGTGTCGGAGAAAAAGTCTGAACAAATTTGGGTGTCACGGAAAGAATAAAGAATCCGAGGAAAAACCAATATGTCTGTGTTGGCATGTTGAAATGTACCGCAACATACAAATATGATTACAAATAGAACACTACTGCCCAATTTGTAGGATTATAGTCCTTAAATTGTTGACACTAAGCCCGAACAGTCTACCATTTAGATTTTATAGAATGAGTGAGAGGTAAATGCAAAATAAACAATACTGTGATCATCCTTCCTATTATTTTTCCGTCTTGTTCCACCTTGATTATCATTTACATTTGCCAGGGTTTCTACAAATCCATGGAAGCATATAAAGAAAATTTACATACATCTTCGGCGTATTTGGTTACACATTCTGAAAAGTGCGCATAAACCTTATATGATATTTTTTATTGATGCTCGAAACGCTTTGATCCTTTTTACACAATTCTATAGCTTAACATACTTCTAATCAGTGGTATAAAGTGTCTGTCATCTAGTATTGAGAACTCTCGAGCGAAATACCACAGATACGTGGTACAAGAAAGGAAGCTGGATGGTGCTGTACACAGGGCTGAAAACCAATGTAGAACTTCAAACTTACATTGATTATCTTTTTGAAATATGGTCCATGGTTACAGAAAAATTATCAAATAAAATGAACACGGAAGTGAATTCGAAACCACGTAAGTTTAAGATTAAGTGCAAGTAAAGCAAAAACGAGTCTGTTGAGCATGTAGGGAATGTGTAACAGCATAGAAATGCAAACAGGCAGATGTTTCCAAACAATAACAAAAGCAACTTTAAGATTACGTTTTGTAATCTTTCAAGTAAATTGGAAGCATTCAATGGGAGCCATTGTTGCTTCTTGTGTTTATTGTACTTGCTTCAATGACAGTGCAAAATAATTTTGGAGACCAAAAATAAAGAACGAACAGTTTAATTAGACGAATGAATCCTGTATTTTTCAACCAAGGGACAGATGAAAAAAACATCAGACCGAGGAAAATCCCCCACTGCACGGAAGAGTGAGCATTGGAATTTGGATATAATCTTAAACGTTGGGGCCTGGCCACAGAAGAATGTGTCTGTAAGCGTGTAGGCAACACTAGCACGAGAATCTATGCCGCATTCAGCAAAAATGTTTTAAGCATCTCGTGTTCAGAGGAGCCGACATTGGGGTGTAATTTACCAGTACAGCCGTTTAATGTCTTGTGTTTGCAACGCATCAACTTTCAGACTTACTGCAGACAAAAGTATTTCTCTCACTGGAAAGGAAATAATTTTTTGACGAAGGACATGCATGTGATGGGACAGATAGCGGTTTCAGAGGTGCAAAAGCCAATATGCCCCAACTTCGAAAAACGCACGCCCACACACACACACACACACACACACACACACACAAAACAAAAAAACAAAAAACAAAAAACAAAAAAAAAAAAACAAAAAAAAAAAATACAAAAAAAAAAAAAAAACGTCCATATCGATCCTCTGCTTAAACCATTGAAATTGCTGAGGATTAATGATATACTCCCGATCTTAAAATATTAAAAAATATCAATACATCAACAATAATCTTTCCTCCGTATCTTGAAAAAACTGCAGTTTCCATCACACTCCATGTTAGTCGTGGGCGTATTAAAAAGCAAGCTAGATATATCCCCTCAGCAGGATATAACCATTCTTATGTTAAAAATCCAGAGACATGATTTACCAAACATCATAAATAAAGCCAAAAGATATATCCAAGAAAAGATACATATTCGTAGCTTGAAAGTGGTTGTTGGTTGTGTTATCCGTCATTTTTGTTTGGCAATACAATAATACATGCTCCATCCTTGACTGGTATAAAATATCAGAATACTCCACCTATTATTTATTTAATTGTATGTAAGAATATGTGACTTGTATCCGTGTAGTCCTAGCTTCTCGTAAACTACACAGTGTATCGATGTTTTGTTAACATTTTCATTTTACTGTAAAACAGCCTGTGGGGGTGACTCTCATGATAGCGACAGTTATTTTGTCTTAATAAAAGTTCTTCGCCCGGTCAATATTGGAATACTGATTTGTTAAATCTGAAATGCACCTGCCTACTTATTTTGGCCAAATAAATGTTTGTCTCAGTGTGAGTCTAATATTGAATTTTGAAGTGTGTACATTTTAAATGATCATCACATTGTGTAAGACCGCAGGATTGGTACGCACGTTAAGAATGCAAGCAGTTGGAAAGTGAAAACGAATAGTCCACACACGGTTCTGTGTACGAACGAAGTTGCAACACTTTCAAAACGGCAAAGATTAATACTTTTTACACGTTTGCCTGTCTGAACACATGTAAAATCCCTTTGAAGCCTACAAAACTGAACGTCTCAAAGTGTGACGCCGATGCCATAGTTAGCGTGGCAAAATGGCGTCAAGGCAGATTGGGTATCGCTTGTTCAATGTTAACAAGCAAAGAAAACAAGATAAATACATAATAAGGCTGAACAAAATGTAACGTGTCATTACCGATTGTGGCAAATGAGATAATTGCACCAAGGATAAAGCTTATTAGGCCTGCGGCATTTGAGGCTTATATATGAATTTGGTCTACCCGGCTGCCTTATAGCTACAACATAGCCTACCTGATGTAAAATTTTGTCAACTTTTAGAAAATGCCTGTTGTGGAGCTCTCAGGTGGTCCAGTTTTATGCTATCAGCAAAAATAGATACCTATGTCTGAAAAGCAAAACCATCACCTTGATGAAATAGAATAGATTTCTTCAATATGGGTTTATTATTTTCAATTACAGAACCTTATCTTTTAGGTTCCTTGAGGCACCAGAACTATCTTACAAATAAAGCTGTGTCTGTAGATTAATGTCATATGCATATATTTGCATTATACAAGTCTTTTTGGCACATGCAAAAACACCAAAAACACCAAAATCGCCATTTCCGATTTCAATATTGTTAAATGTTCAGTTGCTACAAATCACTTCATTTTTCAAAATATTTGTCTTTACTTACACAGAGTGGGCAACTGAATATATATACATATTGTATTTGTGTCTTTTTGTCCAAAACCACTTCCTAGTAGTCATTACCCTATTCCGTAGTCCGAGCTCTTTACTCTCCATAAGCTTACCTGTCCCTGTCTAACTTATACACATAGAAGTTCTAATGTCCATATTGCACACGTTCTTCTGTAAAATTTTGACATAGGCTGTATTAGCCCAAATAAATTAAAGGGTCTTCAGCGGGTAACTACTCAACATGTTTCGGAGCCTTTTACCCGTACATGTCTCTCTGAGTAGCGGCTCCTTGTCTAAGCTAAACATTCAGCAAAGACAACCCACATAATAATGAATAAATACGAACGTGGCAATTGATGAATTAGCTAAATATGTGAAGTTTTGCTTATAAACGCAGAGCTTCATATCAAAGAAGAACACCTGTCAAACAAACCATAAGTACCAAATTTTCAGAGTACAGGTTCAGATAAGAACAATTTGACTTACCCCCTTATATATATATATATATATATATATATATATATATATATATATATATATATATATATATATATATATATATATATATTACTGTCATCCCAGACATACTGCTTTCTCAAAATTTCTTCTTTCTTTCTTTCATTCTTTCTTTCTTCTTATTTCCACCACATAATTTGTCTGGGGCTTTTCTCAGACACTGTGCAGGCTACAATGTTAAAACTTGGCATGGTAACAGAGCCAGTGAGGAAGTTGACTTATATGATTTGGAATAATCGACATGTTTAAAATTATGCAAATTAGGGCCTTCCTAAAATTTTAAAGCTCCATATCTTTCAAACTATTGCAGATAAACACAAAATTTAAATGGGCACATCTAGGTTTGTGACACCTGCCAATATGATGGACAATAAATGAAAGTTGTAGAATTTCAATTTATGCTAATAAGGGGCATTAAAAAAATTAAAAGTTGAATATTTCCAAAACTATTATAGATACAGATGAAATTCTAAAGTCAATATGATGGTTTGTGGCAAAGCCACATCCAATGAACCATGAACCAAAGTTATAGGATTTTTAATTTATGCAAATTAGGCGGATATGCACAATTTTAAATGTTGAATAGTTTCAAATCTATTATAGATAGAGGTGCTATTCCAACTTCAATTTTTGGGTTTGTGAGATAGCTGCATACAATGACCCATCATTCAAAATTGTACAATTTCTATTAATGCAAATAAGATTAATACAAGAAATTTAAATCTTGAATAACTTCAAAACTATTATACATACAGGTGCCATTCCGACCTCAGTTTGTAGATATGTTGCAAAGCCGCATCCCATGAACCATAAACCAAAGTTGTAGGCTTTTAATGTATGCAAATTAGGCAAATCCACAAAATTAAAAGTCTTTGAATAGCTATCAAAACTATTACAGAAAGTAGTGTCATTCAAACTTTACCTTGTAAGTTTGTGACATGGCCACATCCAATGAACCAAGAGCCAAAGAGTCATAGCATTCTAATGTTTATAAATTAGCTTAACACACAAAATTTAGACTGTGCTGAACAATGGCAAAGTGTAGCATTTCAAACTGTTCTCATTTTGAAGGTACCCAGACAGATTTGCTGTGAAGCGAATCTTTTCTAGCCATTTTTTGTTTTCGACTTCTCGAAAATCACTGACTAAACTATATTCAAAAGTGGTGGGTATTACTTTGACTTGGTGTCCATCAAAGTCGCTAAGTGATGCTTTCTCCCGGCCCCGGATTTTTCACAAAAAATCAAGATGATGAATGAGAGTACACATTGCCATTGGTACAGTGATAGGCTGCTGTGAATACATGTATACGTCATGTTCCCAAACACAGTTTACTGGATCCACTTCAGACTTGGCTGTGCTGCAGATGTACCTTGGATGGATCTCTAGCAAGCTTTGTTCTATAGGACACGCGTCAGTGGCTTTTTTATGTTTGGGTGCAAACCCAGACATTTTGTTTTTCAAAGAATTATTTTTTCCTTCCTTCCTTTCTTCCTTCCTTTCTTCCTTCTTTCCTCCCTCTTTTCTTTCTTTCCTTCTTTCTTTCTTTCTTTCTTTCTTTCCTGCTTTCTCCTTGACGACCAAATTTGTCTGGAGTTTTTCTCGGACACTGTTATTCCGACAATCACAAAACTTGCCATGGTGACTCACCTACCGGTGAAATTAAGCACCTGACTTGGAATAGTCATGGTGTTTAAAATTAAGCAAATTGGGGACAATCAAAATTTTGAAAGCTCCATATCTTCCAAACTATTTTAGACAGACACAAAGTTCTACCTATCACATGTTTGTTTGAGACATCTGCCAATGGGCAGTGAACAAAAGTTCTAGAAGCGCAACTAAATGTGGCAATTTTGAGGCTTTTTTGCCATGTTAATTGTCTGAATATTTTCTTGTGGAAGGGCGAAAAGGAGGGCACATTGTGTTGAATATAAAATGGTTGGTTACATTGACACAAAATAATTTAGACAAAATTACGCTGATTAGGTGCGCATGCGCCAACTGCGATAGGGACGTTCTTTGGGAGCTCTGACAATTTTACCATCTTTTTGCTGGATATGATCAGTAATATATATGCTTGATAAGTATGCGCTCAGTGTCATGAATACCTTAAAGGAGAGTTCAATGAAAAATATATTTGAAAAAGGCACAAAATTTGCAACAAATTCTTGAATTGTATTGTAAAAAAGACATAATAATGTTGCTTTAGGACAGGTGTAACTACAGGGAAATATGGAAAGTTTATAAAAACATCTACTGGTAGTATTATCACATGTATCATCGCTCAGCAGTTTGCAACATTGTTTATAATACATGTCCAATATCTCCAAAAATCTGCCTTTAAATAATCTTGACATTTGGAGGAACTTTGCTGGGTGACCATAAAACACTCCTACTTGACTCGATTTACATCAAATTTAGTGGATAAAGAGTCTCTTTACATTTAACAGCACATTTGATGCAAAGTATTCCTAAAATTTGAAACTAGAAACAAGCTTCTGATGTTTGATTGCAAAATGATGTGATTTTAGTAACATTCCGTTGCCATGGCAACCAACTTTTGACACTTACAATCTCAAACTGGTTTCTTTGGAAATGGCTGTATAGTAGGTGTGCTGATGTAAAGTTGTGAAGTGGTACCTTGTATTTTCATTACATAATGGTTAAAACTGTTTTTCCCAGGATTACTCCAAAAAAAGTCGTTACCATGGCAACCAATAAAAACATATGTTGCCCATTAAATCGATGGTACATTCTACCTATCCTTCAATTACAAGTTCTTATCTTTCAATTAAGCATTTTTTTGTTTAAGGGCAGATTTGCTGGCAATATTATCACATGTATGAATCATTTCTCAGCAATGCGCAGCACTGGCCATCTGACCAATTGCCATATCCACAAAAATCTGTTGATTTTGAGTTATGTAAACATTTGCAAGAACATTGCTAGGCGACCTAAAATAGTCTTCCTTCACTCAATTGACCTCATTGTTAGTGCAAAAGAATCTCTTTACATTTTAACATTGAATGTTATGAAAATTATTCCCAATATTTAAAACTATAAATATGTTTCTAGCGTTTACATGCAAATTTAAGTGACTTTTACAAACATTATGTTGCGTGGCAACCAACTGGTGACACTTACTATGTCAAACTGGTTTCTTATGAAACACCTGTATAGAAGGTATGTTGATGTAAAGTTGTGAGATGGTACCTTGTATGTGTATAAAGTTATAGTTAATAAGGGGATTCTCCCTTCATTTCATGAAAACTTAATTTCGTTGCCATGGTAACCAATATACATACAAATTGACCATGAAATTGATGGTACTCCTGACCTAACTGGAAGCTTCAAGTTCTCATCTTTTGATTGATACCAAATCCAGTCGGGTATTTTTCCGGTTGAACGAAAACTGAAAATAAGCCTTTGTTGAAAATTTCGCTGCTACTATATAGGTTTCTTAATTTGCATATATCGTAAAACTGGACCACATGAGAGCTCCACAACAGGCATATTTGAAATCTACAGAAGATTTGCAAAAGAATGAGGTATGTTACAGCTATAAGGCAGACGGGTAGACCAAACTCCTTAAATAAGGCCCGTTTCTCAGATTTGCCGCAGGCCTATATAGAGTGAGGAATCCAAGAGGTGAAGTAACCAATGAATAGTACGTAACAGGGCCGACAACATAATGTTTGGAAGTTGTTTGGTTCAGCTATTGTCACTTGTGCCCACTCAACTGCGTATATTCCGCGAGTTTAGTTGCCAAGCGACCACTAAACGCATTGTCCCAAAGAATCGTTTTCAGATATTAATAAAGACCGCTGAAATCATGTGCGTACCTCTTTGCGTTTTAACACACATTTTCGGACACACTGACAGGTTCATCTGCCTACAGTGAACTCAAACATGACGTCACAACTCGCAATGCCATATTCGTCAATACGAACCACGAAAAGTAATTTTGTCCACATATTTTCAAACAAAATTGATAGGATAATACCCACCAAAAGAAACGTGTTTCGTCTCCCAAGCTTAATAAAGATCAGATTGAAAGCACTTTTCTACATTTGCCAAACTACAAACATGCCGAAATCTATTTAAAGATGTAGAATTCAGTTAAGTGTGTGAAGAAACATTGCACCGCGTTTTGCAGGAGGCGCCACCATGCGGCCATTAGAAGGTATTCAGCCACTCCTGGTGATGTTGTGTGTAAACATTATAAATTCTATGATCAGGAAATTTGGGTACAATTTACTAAGAAGGTGTAGACATGAATATAATATCTGCTGTAAAAAATTGTGTGGCAATATGAAGCGCATGAACATAAAGTTTGACTATGTAATAGATGCAATTATATTATGTTATCAAGGTGATCACTCACTCTGTGTTAGACATTTATATGCTTGTACGTTAAACACACCGTAAAAAGGTACATGGAAAGTCTCTTTCTTGCCTGCTGGTGTGTATCTTACTCCTTCTGTATCAGATTTAGAAAAATTGAAGCATCTGGTAACGTACAGTTTAGGACAGCCTCCCATACACAGCGTGTTGAATCAGTAAACAGGTCTTACTCTAGGACAAATCAAAAAAATGTAACTTGGTGTAGAAATGTGACTGGCAAATTGCATTCTGCTGCACATATGATATGTTAAATTTAGGGTTTGGCAACTCCACTTTAGCAAGATTGGAAGCACTTGGAGCTGCCATAACACATGAGTCTACACAAGTAAAACAACTGAGAAGTGTCACCACTCAGTTTGAATATAATAAAAAGTATACAGGTAGTATCAAGTACAAGCAGGCAAGACGCGAAAGAAGACACACTTTAGAATGGCTGCACAGACATAAAAAATCAAAGGGGAGAGTATCTTACAAAAGAGACTGTGACAACCAAAAACTGTTAAATTACAGTGTGTCCAAGAAAAAAAGACAAGGAAATATGGATCATGCTTACAGCAAATAAATACATGTCCTTGGTGAATGCAGTGATAAATGCAAACAGTAGGCCTACAATGTCAATGTCACAGTTTGATCATATTAATGGGATTAGCATAATTTATTTATATCATATTTGCATTGTTAATTTTTATACCATTACCTGGGGAAAACTTCTTGGATACCTGAGAGGTATCACGAAACAAAAGACTACAAAAGCTTGCTATCTATCTACCAAGCAGTCAGCAAAGGGCGCATGGCCTGTGTACTTGTTAAATGTCTTGCAGTGAATCCTGTTGTTATTTATGTGGTGAGGTTCGACCGATAGGTGCGACATTTCTATACACAATGATTTGTGACATAAATGTGACACTTCATGACTTTTTGGAATGTTGATATTCACAGCCAATCTGTGGGTGTAAAACTCCTTTTTTTTCTTTCTTGAGCTGGCCTCAGGTACACAATGCCATAACCCAAGCCATTTGCCTTGTAATCTACAGACCCACACCATATCTTCCATGCACCATCCATATAAAATTTGTTAGGATCACTTAAATTTGTCCAGGCATCTGTCAAAAAGCGCTGACCTTCCATTTCGTACTTGCTTCATGGACGATAATAGTATAACAACATCACCATGTGTGTTATATTGCATACAGAGATAGCCCTATTGGGCCACAGACCACAGTTATAAATCCTTCTATTTTTCATATTAGCATTTTCTACTCTAAAAAATCAGCATTTTGGTATTTTAGAATTTTGTCAACGGCATTAAATAGATAAAAATGTCAGAAAAACACGGACAAATTTTTGTCATACAATTCCCAGCTAATTATTTCGCGATAATTGAAATACGAAACAACACCTGGATGTCAGCTTTATACAGGTGTATGAAATGTGCTCTGGCCGGGATCACATCATTGTCCTTCCTCACCATAAAGTTTCCACCTGGTCTGGAAGACAGTGCACCTATATGACCAGCAATGAAGCAACTCTGTGATGCAGAAAACCTGACTTTGCTAACTTTATTTAAACAGAAGCTACAGCATGCTGAAACACGGTATCTTCACAATTACGGACTAACTCCTGCGCAACCAGCCAATCACAACTGTGGTCTGTAACCTGCACACTGTGGTCTGTGTTATCTCGCTAAAAGGTGATATAGTCGCCGTGCATCTAAGAAAAACAAGTTAGGTGTATACTAAAAGTCCAGCGGACTTGCCAGTTACTTACTAACCAAATACATATGTTGCATGCGTGGTGAGGTGCAAGAGCAACCAGCTGGCATTCAAATATATCGCTGAACACATTGCCGTTTGGTGAAATCTCGATAAAAATGGTCAAGGATGAGAAAAAGGTCCGCTCCTCTTTTATGACACCCACTCATCACCCCCACGGTACCTGTTGGAGTTTGAAACAGTTTACGTCCATATCCTGGTTAACTTGAAGAAAGTAACAGTCGATATGGAAATCATTTGGTCGCAATTGTCTGGATAGTAGTTATAATGGGAAGCATTGCATACAGTCGAAGACAGCTAGCTTTACCTTAGTACAAAAGGAAAACTGCAACGCCATACACCATTTACGACATGCACAGTACGTTTTGTGTTTCTTTTGTACCCCAAAACGAACAAAGATACATCCGTTGGTCCTGGTAACAATTCAAACACCTATCGGGTTTGTTAACCTACAATGCAACGCCTAAGTAAGATTATATACCACGCCCTGTTCCCAGATTGACATGCATATTTTACATGTATATTGTCTATGCCAAACACATGTCGGAGACGTTACAAACGGGTTAAATGGTTACAACAGCACAGAGCAGTTGAGCACAGTACTGTAACGTCTGATCCTGTTGCCACATTTTCGTAAACGGTCGATAAGCGCAACCAGGATGGATCTATAGCATATTTCCTCAGCTTATGTCACTGAGACCGTAACCAGTTTAAAGTTTCTTGTGTTGAGGTTTAGTTTACCGTGATCAATGTATGTATGTTATGATTTGTTATCCGTGATTGCTTTGTCAATATTACAGAGCAACAGGAAGAAATTAACAACACTTTGAAATAATTTTCTCCTCAACATCTCGAAAGGTGATCACCCGGATGACCAGATTGGGAACGATATGGTGATGTTGCTGATGCAGCTAGTGGTGAGGTGCCGGTAGCACAATGAATATAATGGGTCATTTAAAATGAATATAAATGACTTAATGGAGGGACAACTCAAGGAAGAAAATAAAGAATGAGTCGGAGAAAGATCTGTCGGGGGCGGGTGTTTTTTTATGTTCCTTTTTTTTGGTTTTGAGGGTTTTGTTTTTAGATGGTTGAAATATTTAGCGTAGTACCTCACAAAGTACTGAATGTCAGTATCGTTTGTCCCATTTACTAAAACATTACAAGAACGTCAACTACTGGTTTCCACAGCTCATGGAGCGGTGCACGTGTGCGTTCGGTTTTGTGATGCTAACTACGATTGTGTTATCAATAGAGTCTATTCTTGTGTATGTACATGCATAAGGTAGAAGGTTTTCAACAAAAGACGCACAAAAAGTGAAAAACGTACTCAGGCACAATGGCAAATGATGATGATGATGATGATGATGATGATGATGATGATGATGATGATGATGATGATGATGATGATGATGATAAAGCAATTACTTAAAGTTCATAGAGGTCAAAATAAAGCACAGTCTGCACAAATTGGGATATCGTTATAGAGAACTCGAAGCAATCAACAGGTAGTTTAAGAGCAAACTTTGCAACCATCGGTCCAGCCATTCCAACTGTTAAATATCCCAGGAAAACCTTGAAACTAGTTTTCGTGTTATACAGACCCATCCTTTCCACCCATCCGTGTCACTGTTATAAATTTAAAATGTTGTGTCACTTAAAAATATCGAAATAAACAACTTTTTTTCAGTGACATGTTACCGTATCGGACCGTAGCGTTCCGTACGCAAAAGTTAAGACTTTTCCCGCTGGACGAATGGCATGACGTCAGACGTGACAAGTGTGTCTCAAATTAGCGGAAGTATTCAGGCCATAGCGAAGGAGGCGGCAGAGACCACTGAAAGTGTAAAGGCAATGAAATTACTTTGCTTACATCGACACCACCCTCATCAAGATACAACATGCCTGCTAATAAACTTTATTGTTTTTGAGAATTACAAAAATAGCCAAATGGTTAATAACAATTCCGCTCCTCGTGTAAATACAATGCAATCAGCCGTTTTCAAGAATATTATTATCACGACAAGACATAAATATGCAAAACAGGTACCAATCGAAATGGCAGAAAAATAACAATGAGAGGTGTAGTACAAATCAATCATTTAGTGTATCATCAGTTTCAAGAAATTAAAAAATTCTCTAAGATTGTTCCAATAAAATTAAAGTTGCATCCAAAACACAACAAGTACAATCATGTACTATGTTTTCGTTACCAAATAGATAGAGAGTGACCTTGTCGTTAAAAAAAGGCGAAATTTATGTCAACTTGAAAAGAGTCAAGTATTTCATTAATCCCTGCCAAAAAAAGCTTCTTGTTGTTCAGGGTATAGCGCATACCGCAGTAAATAGTGAGTGGTTGTTTCAGAATTATATCAGTAAGAGCAACATGGATTGTCCGTCAAATTGTAAGAAAGATGAGCGTTCAACACCTGAAGTCCACTATTAATCTACTTCACAAAACATTAAGACGTCTAGGTCCATACTTAAGATGAGGTAATGTGCAGTTTAACAGGGACACGGTGCTGTTTTAGTGACCACTTTAAAATTATCATAAGAGACGATGTCGCGATGTTTGGCAGACTGGGTATTCCACATCTTAGTTGTAGATGGGATAAAGATTTCAAAAAAGGCACGGGTTCCACACGATGGAACGAAACGCGCAGAGGAATTACGTAAGACATATTCATATCGCTCGGCGTTTTGAACAGGAATCAGGTCGGCGATGCATTGAGGACATATGCCATGCACAAATTTGAAATAGGTTGTAAGCTTAATATACGATCGCCTCTTCTCTGAGGTAGACCCGCCATGACATTAGAATTAAAACCTTCCCCTGCTGCTTTTTTATTCTACCTGACGCATATCAAGCAACCCTATAAATGTTGGACTCTACAGACTGACTGCAATATTCAGAACCACACATCAATAATTGGGATAGCATATTCCAAAACAGGTACTATATACGATTCATAAATAATCTCAAGTACACACTGCCGCAGAATGTCCATTCATTATCTAATACAGGCAATATAAAAACAAAAGAAGCCCAAATACACTATTTTGAGGTACACCTGACCACATATCTACCCAGGATGGTTCATACCAACAATAATACTTTTGCTGCTTGGAAGATAAGTATAACTGGGCCCTCTAAACCCGGGATTGCAACTGGTCTGGAAATCATTATCAGTTAGAAGTGCGTGAATATTTTTGGAATATTAAAGTTCCAAATACTCTTGAACATGAACATAGAAGGAAAACTGGTATGTAATTAATTTCTAAATATGATTCACCTTTTTGCAAGGTTCCAAGACATTTGCTTCTTTACCCAATTTCGGGACGATTGGTGTATTTAGAGAATTATTGAGTAGTCTTGTTAGAGGCTTCAAAACACAAGGTGCATGAAACCTTAACATTTTCTTGAGGAGACCGTCAGAGTCACCTGTTTTGCTAAGTTTTAATGCCATCAAAATCGCTTTGAAATCATCTTCAAGTACAATATTGCTGCCCAGAGCATCATCTGTTCTTGTAGATCAAATTTGGAGCCGGACAGGTAACTAATCTTTTCATATTTAGATGCAGAATAATCGGCCTTTTCTACAGAAGAAAAAAGCATGGTACCATGAACCAGCAGACGAGGTATTGATTGCTTGGTATTCCAACCACATACATTGTTTAGTGTAGACCACCATTGTAAGGTTCTGTAGTATTGTTGGATAATACGTCAGAAACCTATCGAAATAATCTCTTTTTGCTTTATGTAACAATTTTACAACCTCATTACGGAGTTTACGGTAAGCTTCCCAGTCTCCCTCATGTTTCGATATGTTTGCGCTTTCTGATAGACAAGATCCCTTATTATCATGTGAGACCTTAAAGAAGACGCAATAAATTGTTTATCATTTGGTTTGATTGTAACCTCTTTATGGGGTATACACTGATAGCTGTATCGCTAAAGAATTTTATCAAACTTGAGTGAATGTAATCTATGCATCCCGTGGGGCAGATGTCAGTAAATCATAGAGTTTAACAGTATTCATATTTTTGTAATCCCATATGACTTTATAGCAAGCACTAGCTTTAGGAACAGAAAGATTCGTGCTAATTAAGACAGATTCGTGATCACATGTACAAACTGGGGGAACATTATTGACTCGACTTTCAAGTGAGTTATTAATTACAAAGACAAAATCTAACAAAAAATTATTTCTTGTAGCTTCATATACCAATAGGTGAAGGTTCAAACTTTATATGTATTCACAAAGCTAACTGCCTTGCAACCTTCCAGCAAGTGATGCTTGTCCCGGGCACCACGAAAATCGAGCTGAGGCAGACGTTGCCCTCTTGACACAACCCGGAGCACACCCTGAACTACCCTTCAACTCCCGTTGATTGAGAATTGGTTGGCTTCGTGCGTCACCGCCCAACATTTGGTGGAGAAAATAGGATTATCTTTTGGTTAACAGAAACATAGCCGCTATAAATTTTGTTTTAAAAAAGTTACGGGAAGAAATTTCGAACATTCCACCATTAGGGTGATAATCGCCAAGATTTTGCCGTAAACTTTGACTGTCGTATAGTTTCGGCCCAACACTTTGATACAAAATGAGGCCAAAATGGATATGTATGGAAAAAGAAATATTGCGTGGGTGAAAAAAGGCAGGAAACGTGCATTCATCATAGTGAAATCTTTTCTTCATGCCGTAAAGTGGCCTGTTCGAAATTCGACCTCCCCCGCAAGGTGTTACGCAACTAATTCAATCAACAAAAAATGCAACCAACCCAGGTTGCAGTCTGTGCCTTCCAAAGTAACTTATAAACCCGAACATGTTCTATGCCAAGTTGTTCCTTACAATATTCTGAATCATCCGAGAGCAAGAAAATCTAGTCATCATTGGAAACATTTAAAGACATTACCATTTGCTACAGCTAAAGTACTGACAGCAGTCATGACGCTTTGCGCAGTGACTTGGAGTACTGACATTGTGGCCATGTGTATTCAGTCACTACGTTGGGTATATTGAAAGCTGACCTGTCAAAAAAATACTACACGCTGTACCTGTCAGTTTCAGAAGAAAAAAAATGTTACTGTGGTCTGAATTATGTAAGAGATAGCCCCCTGTACCTGTAAGGGTCATTTCTAATATGCACCATATAATCCTTCTCCCTGCAAGCCGGCCGAATTACTCACGTAACACCACAAGCAGAGATGCGGCCCGACAAGCTTGAGTGAATGACATGTTTGTGTGCTTCCTTTGGGGCGGCCAAGCTTCGGACTGGGTATCCTGAAAAATATACATTAATCTCTATGATATTAATGTTTATTTGCAACTATCAATCAGTTTGCACATGACCAGGGTAAACTTTTAACTGTTAGGAACTCGATCCTCCCCCAGGCTACCAGATGAAATTAACAGAGCATATTTGTACTATAGAAATGGACACTCTTCGTGTATCATAAGCAAATTATATGTGCATGAAACATGATGTATTATTGAAAATAAACTTATATTTACAATCATGAACGCAGTGTTTCCGTCAGAATTTTTTTCAGGGGGTCACAAAATGGAGACAACTAGATTTAAACAAAGTTTACAAGTAAACAAACAAGACATATGACCCTCTAGAGGGTATTTCAGCTTTTGAATGGGTAATATACCCTCATTTGGGGTTTCACGGAAACACTGGCAGCACGCATATAGGATAATATTGAATGGGAGTTCAAGCGGGACCTGCACCAGCCTAAAAGACAATAAAAAACAGTGTGCATCATACGTGACAGACTTGTCTGGGTGGAACAGCTCCGCAAAACCACAAAATGTGGTTTGGCATGCACCCATGCATGGTCAATGGACACATGACTTTTTATTCCATGGGGTTTTTTTGTTTGTTTTTCTTTTGTTTTGTTTGTTTGTTTGTTTGTTTTTTCTTTTGTTCGCATAACAATTTCACCAATACCTGTACTCAGCATATCCTTGTGTGTTTAATCTGGAACATCTTTTCCAAGTGAATTGAATCAATATTTTTCATGTGAATTAAAGAAATGAAAAGTTATGGTTCCTTTTTTTTTTCATTTATTTCACTTAAAGGCACTATGGAAAGTGTAGAGTAATGGTATAGAAAAATCTGTTCATATTTGCTTCTGTTTTCTAACATCTGATGTTTGCCAGATTCCCAAGCCATCCTATAAAACTATATTCTTTTGTCCCATGATGGTCCTTTCTTAACCTCACACTGTCACATCCGCTGAGGGATCATGATCCAACACCGCACAGTTGTTGAAGAAATTCTTAATTCTAGTGAACTTATAGACTGGTTTTGTGTCTGTGTATGTGTGTGAGTTTTTTTTTTTTTTGTTTTGTTTTGTTTTTGTTTTTTGTTTTTTTTTTTTTTTGTTTTTGTTTTTTATCAGTAATGTTACTTGACTTGTTTCTCATTGGCGTAAGGTTACACACAATTATGAAGTGAGGCGCTAACTTCTCTAGCCATAAAATTGCTCCTCCCTTGAGATAACATCAAATGGAGGGACAAAAATGCTAACATGAAGCAGAATGTGTTGTTGAATACATGACAAATTCATATTTTATACATATATCCACTTTATTTTAGTAGGGCTCTGCATTAATATGATTGAGGGCTGCTGTGCTCACCAGGGGCCAGAAATATAATTTGTAAACAAGGGTGACCGTTGTTCAGATAAAGCAATGAAGTATCATATCACCTAATATTAACCGTGTTGTCCCAAATGAAAAATATGTGGCCGGGAGTGTAGAAGTGTCTGAAAGAGACATTATTTAGACAAGGGATAATACAATGAGCAACTGTACATGAGTGTTAATTATGGCAGGAGCTGTCGACTTAATAAAGAGTCCCCTCACATATATATTAAAATGTTGGCAAATGTACTTTCCTATTTTAATAAAAGGCCACAAGAACTTGGAATATATATATATGATAAAGTATGATTGCAAGTGGTGAAACTAGAACTCTTCTGGTACTCATGTGAACACAGATTACATACGTCTGAAATGGTACGCCCTGCAACTGTTGGACAGTTCGTCTGTCAATTGTCCTTAATTTTTTCAGTGCCTTTGGTGCATTTGCTTACAGTGTCAGTTGTTATGGCACTCAACAGCTAATAAAGATACAATGGTGAGCATATATGCATTTATTGTTGCACGTGTTCTTCAAAAACGTGAATCATATTTGAACATGCTCAAATGTTAATCAGGTACAATTTTCAAAATAGCACAAGAAACACTTATAGGGACATTGCTTTCCCCAATCACTTTAATTTCTAATTTGTAAACTCGCACAATGACTTTAAGCATTTTTTTTCCTGTACTCAACAATAATTGTGCACATTTTTGGGTGGTGTGTGTACTAATGATAGCTTTGAAATTTAACTGCGGGAGCGGAGTGTAACCATAGCAGAGCTGAAATTAGATTTTAAAAAATTGATTAGCATTTACATAATAGTGCAGCAATCCATCATGGAGAACACACTGATTAGCCTCAGTTTAAGTCTCATGGCAAGCTGAAATGCAAATCCAGTTATTTCAAGCTCAGCATAGTGTTGCCACAGCTGATGAATAAGCTGCTCGTTAAGTCCTACGCTCAAGTCCAGCAGTGACAATACAACTCAAGTGATCCTTACATTGGAAAACAAGTACCAAAAATTTACGCATTTATCAACATTCTCAATACAAGATCACAAAATTGTACATTGGCGAACACCACGTAGGATGATACAGCCGGTACGCCTCGACATTCAAAACACTTTGAATAGCCCATCACTAATTGTTTACCTTTTTATATGCATTATTATTATTATTATTATTATTATTATTATTATTATTATTATTATTATTATTATTATTATCATCATGATTATCATCATCATCATCATCATCATCATCATTGTTATTATTATTATTATTATTATTATTATTATTATTATTATTATTATTATTATTATTATTATTATTATTATTATTATTATTTATTCGTGCAAGATATACCCCATTTACATCGGGGGCGCCACTGTCAGGGTATCAACAGTGGCGCATCCATTACATCTGTACAGCCATACAATCTAAAAAAAAAGTATACAGAATTATGAACATACTAAAAAACCACCAGGCATATGAAATAGAAAATTGGAGCATTGTGATGTGTAGATTATAGTGCTTTAAACAAAGTTAAACTACTTGTAGATTTATTTCAAAATTTTAAAATGCTACCGCCACATGCGACATTCAATATGTATCTGTGTGCACCTAAATCCTAAAACTTGCTGTGCATCAACATGCACCAATTTGTCTTCAAACAAGGACTTCATTTCCTTGATGTATGTATATATTTTATTTTTATTGCATTTTGGACAACTTGCATGTGACTCATTTTGTATTTTATGTTTAATATGCACATATTGCGTGTTAAATTAAAGATATATAGATATAGTACATATCTCTAGATGATTTCAAATTCATATTTATGTTTCTCAGTAAATAGACCTACATATTGACTGTCTGTGTACCCCAAAGTCATCTTCAATGCTAGGCAATACTGCACCTTAACTGATTTTGAATTCTTATTATTTATATTCCTTAGTAGGTAGGATGCCTATATAAGTTAATGACAATGGATGTCTTCCAGAATTGACAAATACAACTCTAGCAGGCCTCAAACAGGTGCCCAAGAAAGTCACGCTTATCAACGCTTTCAGTACGTGCTTACAACCATGCAACACACAAATGTGCCTCATCATTCGAACTACTCTCAATAAAACATTACATAATTGTGCACCTTTAGTTGGTGTAATCTGATGTTAGTGCTCATTCTGTAGCTAAAAAGTTCCACTAACTGCTAAGCCCAAATTTAGATATGTTTTATAGCACGTTTTGGGATGTCGATTATTCAGTATATGCTCACTATACTGTCCATTATTCAGTATATGCTCACTATACTGTCCATTATTCAGTATATGCTCACTATACTGTCCATTATTCAGTATATGCTCACTATACTGTCCATTATTCAGTATATGCTCACTATACTGTGCACCCATTACATTTTATGCACTCAATTTATTAAGGGAAAGTGCATTTTAACATGATGAAATTGTCATGCCCATGACTGACACGATCGAAAAAAAAAATGTTGACCGTTTGCTTGCTCATAGCCTATCCTCAAGTCCTGACTCCCGTGCTTTGCAAATGGTGAAATACAGGGAAAAATGCGGAAATCTGTAGCTGGCCATCAACGCTGTGGAGAAGGAGAAGGAGCTTTCTCTCAATTCAACCTCACAAATTTTCATTTTGACCTATTGCGAGAATAGTCAGCTGGTCCTCCCAGAACCTGTAACGTTCTGGTACCACTTGTTGGTCTGGAAATCTATTGGAAAAAAATCCTCTCCATCACCACCGCTCCCCATTTTCTTGCTAGCTGAATTTGTACATCCAAAAGTCTGCATTCTGGGAGAAAAAATCAGAGACCCAAAAAGACCTTGCTTCAAAAATGGCGGTCGTCAAGGCAATGCGGAAGTCTGGGTTGTCCCAATAATTGACGTCACTTTTGGTAATAATTCCGACCATTGCCGAAGTAAATGCATAGCCAAGTACACAAGTACCTGTGCAGCAGGATTGATTGCTTATTCTTAAGAATATGCTGATGTATATGTTTATTTTTCTTCTGTATATTTTTCACTTACCAATTAGCAGATACATACACAATGGACTGCTTTTCATATGATCTTTAAAGATTTTTATCCAAATTGACCCCTTCCCCGCAAAAGTCCAACAGTCATCGAAGCACGACCTAGCAAATACACTTGACAGAGACTCATATAAAGTATATCCTCATCAATTTGAAGTAGTTCTGTCACCTACTTTCAAACAAATTGCATACATTAATATCCCCAGCAAAATGTATTCGAACATGCGCAATAACAGATCATTATCAAACTTTAAAAAAGTTAAAATTCACCAAATGGCAGAAATGCCACCTTTATTTATTTATTTATTTATTTATTTATTTATTTATTTATTTATTTATTTATTTATTTATTTATTTATTTATTTATTTATTCACTCATTCATTCATTCATTCATTCATTCATTCATTTATTTATTTATTTATTTATCTATTTATTTATTTATCCATCCATCCATCCATCCACCCATTCATTCATTTATTTATTTATTTATTTATTTATTTATTTATTTATTTATTTATTTATTTATTTATTTATTTATTTATTTATTTATTTATTTATTCATTTATTTATTTATTTATATATTTATTTATTTATTTATACAGGGTAGCCCATAAAGCATAAAACATAGCTTCTTTCCAATGGGGTCCTGTACCTACTAAGCGGTGTTTGTGCAAATTAAGTATAATAGCCCCACTGCAGTTGGAATCCTGATTTCAAATGAAAGGTTATATACGCACAGGCGCCACATACCTATTAAGTTGTTTATGGATGTGGCTATGGATCTCGAAATTCCAGGCTTTCATTTTTACAGTTCAAAGTCTGGATGTTCTTTTATTAAGCATGTAGTAATAAAAGAGGGTATCAGAGTTCAGCTAATGTAGGGCTATCGAATCCGGTCTTACTACTGATGCTGGTGATGTACATTTGTGGAACACTGATCTGTGTTCTTTCTTTGACCTATGGTTGTGAGGCAGTTGCTATGCATACACAAAGGTGAAGTCCACAGGAATATTTTCAGGGCAGGATGACAAAGCTGTTTACCGGTTGAGAAAAACGATCACAACACTGTAAGTCAGTCGCAACTTTAGACATGTCCCGTGCTCATAGCACAGTGCAACAGAAAAGGTGATTTTTTTTTTAATCAAGCTGGATATTTTTATGTATAAAACTATGGAGTCATGAGCATGTTCTTACCAAATTGCTAACCGGACCGTTTTCAATTTTCTTCACTTGTGAGGCACAATAGGAATGGCCGCCGAAAGGCGCTCTGAGCGTTTGTCCACTGAGGCATGCGATGGTGTTTCATATCCCTCGGTGGTGGGTGCCCAGTGTGCATGTTAGTAAAGATATTCCTTTAGACAGTGAGAGCTAGACATTTCAAATGTAAAGTTGCATATTATATGTGACAGGAGACTGATGAGGTTATCTCCACCATTGTATGTTGGAAAGTGTGTATTGTATAGGCTTACCTCGAATTACTCGTAAATTATCTTTGTTATCTCGATGTATTTTATATGGGCACAATTTTCCTCAGCAATGGGGGTTAGATAAAATAAGTATTGCTATTATAAGGTGTTGTGTATTTTATAAAATGAAAAGCAATTTGGAAACCTCTTGGCATCAAAATGCAATCTTTGCTATTTCGAAAGATGACAGTTCTCGTGGGCTATCCGATTTGTGATATCTAACCCAAGTTCTCTTGATTTAATCTTTTTTTTTTCTTTTTAATTTTAATCCTTGTCCCCTACCTTCATTCAACTTCAACACCTAACTTTTAAAACTGTCTATGATCTCTACCTTCCTGCAACTTCAATTGTTCATGCTGTTCAGATCATTCAGCTTTTTGCGCTAACTTCATTTTTCCAACTGTCATCTCGTTGTCGCACTCCCTTCAAGTATCCCCTTCTCCAGGGAACTTTCGCCAATCAATTGTGGAATGATTTCCTATTTTAAGGGTATTTTTCTTTTGTCTGGTTTCAGAAGTGAACTTTGTGGTAGCATTACTATGTCTCGGGCGCCAGTTTGTTAAAAGTCAGCTGCTGTATGTGCTCACGTTGACTAAGCAGAAAGGGTGGCCAAATACAGCAGGTGCGTGTGGAATTGTACCTGCATGCATTATAAAGATATATTTTCGGTTTGTCGTCTTCATTATGTATTTACAATTCATTGAGAAGTTTCCGGAAGGTTTGTCAAATCACAGATATAACCATTGGCCTACGGAGATTAAAGTAGCTCCCAAGGAAACTCTGATGACTCAGCCTTCAAGCTGTGTGAGAGCAGTGCTCAATCCAGTTACCCCTTCACATGTACTGGTCCATTTACGGTCAATACAGTGATACCCAATGCTAAGCGTGAATGTACCAATAATACCTCCATACATCGTCCCATTCTTGAGAATCGTGAGTAAAGCATTCTACAAGAGGGGTTAAAAGGGGACATCCCTGTCTGACGGTTGGTTCATAAAATATTTAAACATACATACCTACATGTATGCATACATTCAGTCACATATAGAATGACACATTATATACACTCAATTGAGTACAGTTCGAAATGATAGAATTCTGTTCGTTTACAATCGGCGGCGTATGTTTAACCAGTACATATTTTCACTGGAGGCTCACATATACAACTGCCTTAATATTTTGGCCAAATTCATGACCCAACCTGCGAGGAATTCTAAAGACGATGGAAGGTACACCATCTTCCGGATGGCTGCTTAGTTGTTTCACATACCTCTTTTGTATATTTTGTTTTCTGCCACACAATAGTGAACATTTCCAATCAGTTACCCTTTCTTTCTTCCTAGTTTACTCGATATGTTTATGTTACTCATCACAACTTGTAGGGAATTAAGGACAGGTAAGACACCAAAAATAAATCCCACTTTAGTCAATCCTAGCTCCAAATGCATTTGCGTTAGGATAACATATCATATATGTGTGTACTCGTCATACTGCAAAGAATTTATATGCCCCGTATTTGGGTGTCTGTGATGTTAATTGTTGGATAAACAATTGAAAGTTGACAGCAAAGCATCCATCCCATAAATGTCGATATAAGTCACTAATTATTTGTGATAAAATCATAATTACACTTGGATCTTAATCCTGACATATTGGCAACAAAAAACAATCCTGCGATGTTTCATGTTTGGTTTCGTTTTTCTGTTATCAACCCTCAAAGTTTGACGTTTCAATTTTCCCTTTGATTTTCAGGATGTTCATTTTCTTCATTTCATTGAAAAAGAACGAAGCAAAATTTAGAAAATCGGTAACAAATTTTGCAGTTCAGACATTAAAGAATCAAAAGCCGTTAACCGGATTAAATTTCGCCCAACCGTTTTCTTGGAATAACCATTCTTAGGTGGGGCTCTCGTCCTATTATCCTTTCTGAGAAAACAAGCTTCAAAGGCCTTTGATGTTGATCATTTGCCTCTGAAACAATACCATTTGCTCAAATTGAGCTGATATTTGTACAAAACGTAGCAAACATCGTCCCTGAACATTTGGGGAGGTTGTCAATCAATTCTTGGCCAATCACATGAATAAAAGAGCCTTTGAAGTACGGAAAACATTATTCAGCGATCTGTCAAACGGCGATAGCGACAGTCTGGTTTCAAAGTGTAACGTCATAGAGGCAGCCCTTCCAGCCCCGTGACCTCAAGCCTTCAGTGGGGCGGCCTGCGGTCGATCGTGGTCAGTGTACGGATGGCGGGTTTGGTCTCCGCCCCCTACCTCTTCATCCCGTTTTAAGAGATAGTGTTTTATTGTATTTACTCGTCTCATATCTGTATACTTGATGTAGTTAGCTTGTTAGACTTGTCTTTACACTTTACTTAGTTAGCTTCTCATTATTTTGTAGTTGTTTCCTGAATGAGTTTCATTTCTCTTTCCAACCTGAGCTTTGCAAAGCTATTTTGTGTGTTTTCTCTGCTGTTTACTTTTATGCTTATTACGATGTGTTTATTTGTACTTTTTTTCCTCATCCCTGGGTTCCGATAAAGTATTATCATGTACGTGGGTATTGTTGATTAGGGTGTCAGTTTTTTTCCCGCCTGTCTTTGGTGTGAAGGGGCAGTGGGGTAATCCATCGCGGCACGGCCTTTGAGGTTTGAAGGGACATCGTCTGACGATTCCCGCTCTTCTTGAACATTTAAAGTCTCCCTTCATTAGAACGCAAAACAAGCAAGACAACCTTAAAGTAAACCACTAAGGCTATGATGTGTTAGCATGTTTGCATCTTTTTCCTGCCCACAAGCATACTTTCGGCACGCTGCCTTATTTCGCATTGCCGCCCTGATACCACCCTCATTTTGCCATGGGCCGTTGCTACCTGCAGCCACGTGACAGGCTGTTAAGTATGATTGACGGGTGGCATTGTTCCGTTTGGCGGCTGAAAACCCAAAGAATGACACATGGACGTTGGGATGTCCACATGTCTGTGTGGTTTTGGACGCTTTTATCATGTTTCTACTTTAGTTAAAAGCTCGAAATTTTGACAACTAATAGAAAGG
Source organism: Hermodice carunculata (assembly GCA_964020975.1). Taxonomy (NCBI): domain Eukaryota; kingdom Metazoa; phylum Annelida; class Polychaeta; order Eunicida; family Amphinomidae; genus Hermodice; species Hermodice carunculata. Next base: position 43,662,577 of record OZ026621.1, on the reverse strand, counting down.
ACATTCATTTTGTAAAAACCGCTAAAATTCCAAAATCGGCCATGCAAAGGTTTTTGGTGTCTTAACTGTCCTTAAGCAATTCAGTCACTGCGTTTCGCAAAATGAACATATTAGCTAGATATTAACAGGCGTAACACACACACACACACACACACACACACAAACACACACACACACATACACACACACACATGTATGTATGTAAACGTATTTATTTCCAAGAATGGAACTGGATTACCCAGTAGCTATTACAAATAACTAGTCGAGGGGTTCTCCAGACATACAGAACACACAATAAATATACAAGACACACAGGACGGTACAAATCAGTTTGCAAGTTGGAATACAATCAGGTATAACAGAAGGTACCAATTATCAGTTAATGAACCGTCTGGTCTGGGTAATGTACAATTGAACAGCTGAAAAAAATTCAATATTTAACACATCCGAAACGCTGGTACTACCAGACAGCATAATTTCTAGAAGTCTATCGCCGACATGATTTACTAATCAGTTAGGATGTACACCAGGAGCAAGCACATTTGCAACAGACCTCAGGAGTGTAAGTCTAGGTTGTTCAAAAAGTGGGCAAAACAGGAAAAAATGACGCGTGTCTTCATTTAGGTAGTTGCATGAACAGGCAGAAGAGGGCAGGATATTAACTTCATATAAGTGGGAATTAAGTATAGACCTCCCTAGGCGAAGCTGGGTGTGAGTTATATTTGCAAAGCGATCACCAAACACGAAGTAATTTGGAATTTCATGGCGAAAGAACAGAACTTTGGCAAGTTTTACTTTGAAGATTGAAAGTGTTTGGGAAAGCTTGACATCATCAGGTAAGTCGTTCCAAAGGCGAATGGCGGATGGTAGAAACGAACTAAAGTAACGATCAGTCCTGCACTTAATTTGCCTTTGTTGGGGGGGGGGGGGGCTGCGGAGGAGGCGGCCGGTCGGGGGTAAGTCGTAATTCGGGATTAATTCATATAGGTAAGGGGGGGTAAGCTTATTGAACATTTTGTAGAAGAACACTAATTTGAAAAATTGTCTGCGGGTGTGAAGCGGTTCCCAGCCAATTTCAGCCAATAGTCTATCACGTGACGAAAATTTCATAGCACCCGTACATATTCTAGCAGCTTCATACTGTATTCCTTCTAGGAGATCAGATAACTCTTGTGTGCAGTTGTCAAAAAGGACACAACCGTATTCTAGGATGGGTCGAACCATGGTCAGATACAATTTTGATAAGGTTTTTCTGGAAAGTTTGAACTTAAGCCGTTTTAGAACAGATAGACGTTTGCTCGCTGCAGTGACAATGCGATTAATATGTGAGTGCCATTTTAAATCATGCGAGAGAGTGATACCTAAGTGAGTGTGGTGTGTAGCCTCCGGGATGGGTGTCTCACCAAGATACAAGGTGGGGTGAGTTACTTTGTCTCGTTTGCATGAGAACAGGACCGAAAGTGATTTAATGGCACTAAATGTCATGTGCCAGATCCGACCCCACATAGAGAGATGGCCGAGATCAGTATTAATGCGAGTCCCAGAGACTTCACGATCATAAATTATTTCGAGAATGCTAGTGTCATCGGCGAAGAGCCTGATGTCACACGTAATATTATCAACAATATCGTTAATATAAATTAAGAATAGGAGGGGCCCGAGTATAGAGCCCTGGGGCACGCCTGCCTCGATAGGTAACCACGAAGAACTTTGACCATGAATGACAACCCTTTGGTGTCGATTACTGAAATAACTATCAAACCATTCAATAATTGGTGGGGAAATGCCCAGTTGACGCATTTTAAAAAGGAGGCCTTCATGCCACACGCGGTCAAAGGCTTTAGAAATATCAAGGAAAACTATTCTGGCCTCTTTGCCTAGTTCTAGGCCATTTTAGATTTTGTGAACTATACTAATTAACTGGTTTATTGTGGAATCATTAGAAATGAAGCCAGAATTTCGCCTAGTTAGGAGATTATTACTCATTAAATACTCATACAATTTATTGTAAACTAATCTTTCGAAGACCTTAGATACGTTGCATAATAGGGAAATTGGTCGGTAGTTTGATTTTAATTGTGTATTAGCTTTCTTGTGAACCGGGCATATATTTGATTTCTTCCACTGCGTAGGAAATTTACTATTGGTTAGAGAAATGTTGAATAATCTAGTAAGGGGCTCGGATTTACTTGGACTAATTTGTTTGAGAAGAAAGTTGCTCAAGCCATCAGGGCCTGTCGCGGAGCTAATTTTGAGCGAGGTAATGACTTTAAGGACATCATTTTCATTCAAAACAAAGGGGTCTAGCCTGGCATCTGTGCGATACATAAAAGCAGGTAATGGGGGTGAGTTGTCGTCTGTGGGTGTTCTGCACTGGCTAGCAAAATATTGGTTAAAAACTTCAGCTTTCTCAGAATTATTAGAGATGATGTTGTCATTTTCGATGAGGGGTGGGATGCTAGGATGCAACTTACACCCTAATATAGATTTTGACAAATTCCACCACTTCTTTACATTAATTTCTCTACAGTCTAGTTCAGATCGAAGTTTGGAGAAATAGGTCCGGATTGCCTTTTTGTTTGCCGAAACAGAAATATTCCGGCAGCGCTTGTAAAATTGGTAGAGCCTTTCGGTAACAGGGGAAGGATTGCCATTGTCTTTTTTAAGAGATTTCTTATAACTTTTCCATGCTTGGTTCCGTCTACGTATTAAGAGTTTAGTATGGCCAGTTACCCAAGGTTTGTCCTTAGGCCTGATGAGCACTTCTTTACAAGGAATGAATTCTTTTGCAGTATCAATAAACAATTGAGTCCAATAATCTACGTACTCCTCTACCGTATTGAAAAGATCAAAGCCAATGCCCCAAGGGGCATGGGAAAGAGCATCATTTAGTTCATCAAAGTTGCCACGTTTATAATCCCAAACTGTTCTTCTAAAAGCTTGGTCATTGGGAAAGGTGATAGAAATTGTACAAAAGATAACAGAGTGGTCCGAATTAGCTACTGGAGGAAGAACACCACTATCTAGGATGTACCCAGGTGAGTCTGTTATGAGTAGATCAAGGAGGTTATTCGAAAATTCGGTTGAGCGAGTTGGTTCATTTATGATTTGGAATAAATTATTGCGAGCAATGAGATCAACAAGCTTTGTACCAAGCTCGCTGCCAGCATGATCTGAGTCCCACGTTGAACAGCGATCGTTAAAATCACCGGTTATAATACTAGTTTTGGGATTTAATTCCATAGCTTTAGATATAGATTCCGAAAAATCAGAGAGAAATGCATCACGTTCGTAAGCAAGTTGACCCGGTGGGCGGTAGTAGACTCCAACTAAGGATAGGCCACGATCTGTAGCAATTTGAGCCCAGAGACATTCACAGTTTTCCGATTCGAGTTCGGAGAGGCGGGTACATGGTAAGGATTCTTTGACGTATATGGCAACACCACCACCGTGGCTGGCCCGGTCGCGTCGGAGAGGAGGCTGGTAACCTGGAATGGATAATAATTGGTTCGGGTAGCTCACATTGAGCCAGGTTTCGGATAAAGTGATAATGTCCATATCTTCGGCTTGGGCAAAGACATGGACTTCATCTAACTTTCCATCACTTTTAAGACTACGAATATTGATATGACAGAGTTTAACTTTTTTTAAGCTTTGCGGTCCAGGGTTTGTATGAATATCAATGGCTGATAAAAAGAAGTAATATAACACCACGAGGGCATGTCGCATACTAAGAAAATTATTGTACGAGAGTAGCAGAAAAAATACAGGTAGGAACGACAGTGCTGCGCCAACTTGGTCTGCGTCATAATTTTCAATTGTGACTTTCAGCAGAAATTTGGATAAGTGAAAAAGCCCAATTGCCGCCCTGAATTGTTCTAAACTACAGCCCATGTCGGTATGAAGTGGGAAAAAATCTTAACTGCAACTACTGAGACCTGTTTTGTGCGTGATTCTACCAGCAGAAATACAAAAATACAGTGGCGAACAGAGTTCAATAGATTCAAGCCTACAAGATACACATCAGATGATTTAAAGTAAGTTACGTAACACAACTTGGCAAACAGAATGATGCAAATAGGAAATAACACATAAGTGACATGAAATATGCGATGAATGTAGCTGATTGACACAAACATTGAAGCGTGTGCATAAGCACCAATTAGAAAACAACATAAAAAACAAAAAAGATAGAAACATGAAATGAACATTTCAAGTGTAAGTAAACCTTGCATGGTTCAAAAATGAGACAATATCTGGAATAATTATCCGTTAGATATGGAAAGCGTTTAAATAAGTACTATCAGTGGCGTGAAATGTTTGTAACTAATGACAAATATCGGTAGTAACACGTGTTTTCAAACATGGGCATTTAGGCTAATAATAACCTGATGACGTTGGTGCGCATCACCAATTGTACAGACAATGCACTCAAAACAAGAGTAAACAGACTTTAAGAGTCTACAAGCTATGTTATATACACCTGTACATTATCAGAAGAAAAAAATCAAATCAACATGATAACCAAGGTTGTTGAGCATAAATGATAGGGAACAAGTTAATGATGCTATCACATCGATACATGTGTGTGTAAAGACCCAATGACTTACTCAAGGTTAGACCATGGAGCTACAATATGGCTCCATGGTTAGACATACAATCAACTAAGATTAAATGACAGCTGGTAATACCGCAAATGTTAATGATCGAGCCAACAACTGGTAGTAGATATATATGTTACGGAGGCTCAAATTGTACATCGAAGACATCGAATAACGAAGCAAGCCGGTGCTTCAGTGTGCATGTGTCTTAGTGCATGTAGTATGTGGAACACACAGCCATGTATGCATAAGCATCATTTTGGATGCACAATCACAAACGAGTAGGTATAACTAGCACACATACATATATATATATATATATATATATATATATATATATATATATATATATATATATATATATATATATATATATGTTGTGTGTGCATGTATCTAGGCAGATTGGTGTTGTTTACAGTTGAGATTCGACATTTGGCGATGCATTTACATTGAAAGGTCCAAAGACTTACATTGAATGTAAATAAACACTTAGGAATATGTCTACATTTGCCGGTCTAACACAAAGCACCTCATTTGCGTCTTGCATATACATAATACATTGTAATGGCAGCATATTGGAACCCCAATTCGCTGGTACAACCCTGATGCAAGAAGCTTGCACGTTTGTAACCTGGCTCGATGCTACGTCAAGTTTACCAGACGGCGCTGCGATCGCTTGGAAATAACCACGGAAAAAGGACAGACAGGACAGCATAGGCTTTTTAGCTATTTTTCTCAGATCAAATTTTGAAGCTTGACAGACAACGTATTGGAGTATGTTGAACATTTCTTTTGTATCTTTTGTGTTATCAATTGCAGCCTTTTGTGAACAAAACCGGTAAACTGCTATTTATGATCACCCCTACTGCCAGCAAAAAGTAGTCCAATCTGGCAGGTATTTTGAAAATAAAGATGTGTTTAACAGAGAAATACAGAAAAGAGTCTTCAAAAAGCGGTTCTAAATATCCATGTGGCCTTATATCGGAGCTGATCTTTAAATCATCTACAGCTGTATCAACATTTTTCTTACACTTTCTTCTTATTTTAATAAATGAAGATATCTTGTTGATCATTTAGACCTGAGATGAAATATATATCATATGTTCAACGGTATTATATAATTTTCATATGTACGTCGTACGCAAGTATATTTTTGGCGGCTTCCAAAGACCAATATTTCCGACGCTTGGTATCCATAATAAATATATCAAACGGTAAACGGTGATAATTATCACAAACTTGTACAACTATTATTTCTGCTACTATCACGGCAACTACTACTACTACTGTTACTACTACTACTACTACTACTACTACTACTACTACTACTACTACTACTGCTGCTGCTGCTGCTTCAGCTACTAATGTCCATGTAGATTCATTCACTTGGTGCGTTTCCGTGACGCGTACACTAACACGCATACACACACACACACACACACACACACATATATACACACATATATATATATGGGCAGGTTGAAATAAACTGTGGCAAACAGTATTCACTGGGTTACATATATATATATATATATATATATATATATATATATATATATATATATATATATATATATATATATATATATATATAAATATATAACCCAGTGATTACTGTTTGCCACAGTTTCTTTCTACCTGCCCATCTACCATGTAGTCTTTGTCAGCTGTCACGTTTAATAATCACTATACAGAACTGCTTAGAGTGAAAAGTGAAGATACGGCTTATTATTAGAATAGTTACGTTCCTCCCTCTTTCTACGACCCCTCCTGAGGTAAAGAATAGAAGATAGAAGCACAAGCACTGTAAATACACGTAGCAACAAACAAAAGGAAGTTCTGTGCCAATATTGTCATACTATCGTACCTAAAAGACGCGAATAACAAACTTGCACGTATTGATGGAAAATGCATGTACTGTTTGTGTCAAAAACGGAGATCACCTCGCCAAACTTGATGACTTACCATAATATCAGAAGAAGGAATATAACAAATGTTGGGCGTTTGATAGAAATTTTTGCCTGGAATGTGACCGTGTCTATATGTTTGAACAAGGAGCAGCTTTGAAGACCTTGATTTCAGAACATAAATAATCAGTTAACAAAAGTGCCAAAAAAGAGTGTGAACATGTTAATATATAGATCATCAATCTTATATTAACGCGGGGTTTTTGCTCAACAATCTATTTGAAACAAAATCCGGACATTGACAGGGTCCGTGGTAATGGTTTCCCAACCGTTAAGTACGTGGTTTTACATGTACATCAGTTTACATATCTGCGCCACGATTTTACGCAAGGCAAGGTTTTCTCCCTTTAACCTCTGCATGAGGGTTACAAACCTGACAGTGGAAAACACTCAAAGGTTGGAAGTCGAATGATGATGATGATGATGATGATGATGATGATGATGATGATGATGATGATGATGATGATTTCATAACATTGTGAATATAACTTTACAATAATACTTATAATTGCTAATGATATTATCATCACCATCATCATTACCATTTGTATTATTACAGTATTTGCACTCATGTATGTTATGTAAAGATAGAACTATGAGTGCATCGAAGTTTCTGTTAAAATAAGCTTAAACTGATGCTGCTTGCGAGTAACTGTCCAAAAACCATCATACTTTTTTCATACAAACATTGTGTTAACTTGTGTTGCATTTTATTGCGCTTTGGTGCGTGACAGTTATACGGATTTAAATTCTTTACAAGTCTTTGTAAATACGCGACAGGTTTAGGAATTTTCTCGTCAGCTTTTCGTGCATTGGAATCTGAGTGCTGACTTTGTTTATGCGAATTCGATGCTAACACAAACGCCCCTGGTCCATTCACTCCATGATTGAATATATAATTGACATATATATATATATATATATATATATATATATATATATATATATATATATATATATATATATATATATATATATATATATATATATATATATATATAATATATATATACATATATATATAAGTATAATGTATATTCATAAATATTTTATAAACATACCATTGACCGCGGATAAACATGCTTCTTAGCAAGGTGCACACACAGATATATATATATATATATATATATATATATATATATATATATATATATATATATATATATATATATATATATATATATATATATACATACATACATACATACATACATACATACATACATACATACATACATACATACATCAGAGCGAGAGTGGGCAGACAGGTGTACTTGCAGGTATCGAGTGTTGTTCACAAGCGAATATCCGGGCTTGACACGCAATTTAAGAGTTCAGTGTTCCATTGAAATACTGAGATAAGTACAGTAGAGCACATTTCACAAATTAGTCCCCATTTACTGAGTTGACGTTTCACTCCGACAACTCAAGGATTCCGCACACACCGGGGGACACCTGGTTTTTCACCCCAGTCATTCACTGCCAGCCCAGAATCAGCACTCACGGGTGATTTTCAATCTGTCCCGTGGGCTCCTATTTCACTCGTACTTGTTGAGATGGCCCCGAGATCCATTCAGGGTCAGATTTGCTTAACGGATGGGAGAAAACAAGTGATGTAGGCAGAGCTCAACTCGCTCGCGCCACAACTTCAGGGACGAAGGTGTTATTACCTGCATGTTTCAGAGGTTGTGCATTTGGAATTTTGCAATATAGGTGAGAAAATTGAAGTGATGCCTGGACCGGTGAGCGAACATTCAAGGTTACTGTATGCTGCAGGTCAGGGAACCAAATACATGCGAAAATAGGATTAGGTGGAAATGGATTACTTTCCACTGTTCAGGTAAGTCGCCACATCGTCAGTGTGTATACATATTTACAAACATGGTCGAAGTCAGCGTTTATATATGTTATACCAGCTTGTTATATGCAGACAAACAATGCACCTGCTTGAGTCACCCTGTGTTGTACACTATTGCACGCGTTGCAATTTATGTCTCTTAATTGATTGTCCGCATCTGTAAATTGAATACCCACAGTTAATTAAAAAATAATATATATTTTTTTAATTACTTCCGTCTTTCACGTGATGTTAATTCAGAAACTAAGGCGCAAGGAATCAATTGACCCAAACATGAAAGAAAGTGAAAAAAGTGAAGTGTTATCAAATAACTGATTTTTCTGTGTACAACTTTTGCCTGGACTAATTAACGCATGGGTATATATCCCAGTGGCATTTAACATATTCCGATTGCCAACACAACAGCACGCAGTTCTTTCAAACCTTTGACACCCGTCTAGGGCAAGTAAATATACACAAGTACGTTAGAGGAACCAAAGGATTTCCTCCGTCTGGCTGGAGTAATTATTGAAGAACTTTTTATCCAGCGAAAACAGCTTCATGCTGTTGAGCCCTATTTGTGATTGTTTGCAGTCAATTTGTACATTTTTTGTATAAAAAGAGTAGCAGTTGACATCTGTGGAAGAGAAAGGCAATATGCTGGTAGGTCTGGGCACACATGACCTTGGTTGCATGTATATTAAGCAGACGTCTGGCCAACAATCTAATTTTGAATTCTCATCAGCACCAATTGAGCCTCTCTCTTCAATGGCTGCCGTGGCAATTTGACTTTTCATTTCGCCGTTGTTCATTAACTCCTGTTTCCTGTTTTGAACTGAAGTTGCAGACAGATTTGTTAGCTACGCAGTTATTGTGACCAACTATTGACTCAGTTTCATTTTGGCTAAGAGTTGTACCACATATAAACCACTATATCAACCTTTCCGTCGCTACTGAGACGGTATCAACAGCTTTCTGTGAAATCAGCTGGCGCTAAATATAATGAGTACCAGGTACAAGTGTTGACTGAGGTATTATTATCACTACACATTTCATCCAAAGTTATTCTTTAAAGTATTCGCTGCACATTCGACGTGAAGAAAAAAAAAGCATTGAAAATAACGACATCAAACTTCATGACAATTCGGCCGCAGTGATGTGGCAAGCGTCGATATTATATACGCAAGCCGACAAGTGATACTTGCTGTCTACCAAATGTAATAACTCTATCACACCGTGACTGAAAGCAGCGTTAGGCGCATACAAAATACTACCTAGCTTCTAAATGCAAAGCATGGCGGTGATATTTCCAGAGCATCCGTACCTAAGTTTAGAACCTCCCCCGCCAGCTTTATTAGTACTTAATCTGAACCAATTATGGGATACTTTTACCTCTTTCCCTTTAAGTGTATTACCGCATAGTATAAAACGATATATATTTATACAATCCTGTTTTACCCATTAGGGCAGCAAAGATAAGGCACATGAATATCACTAAATCAGTCCCAGGTATGAAGGGCAGTGTATTAATCATTGCATCCTGGGTAACTGAAGAAACTGATGCACAGGTGGGCGCTCTCAAATCTGAGCAGCTGCCACCAATACGTGCTGCCTTCAACTCACTCAGTCCCAAGTCATGCTTAGGTCAACAGCTTTCCTTGGCGCACTTTGGGTGCAAACGCTCTAAAGCACGCCAAGGAAAGCTGTTAACCTGGGCCATAAACTAAGCTATCTTATGGTGTCTTTAGCCGCAGGTATGCTGGTACTTGACTGAAATGTCGGTTCACAAAGAACGTGTATCTGTGGCGTTGTCAATTCAG
>OZ026621.1:43264152-43652152 GCA_964020975.1 Hermodice carunculata | reverse complement strand
AGACAAATTAATGACTGTAGTTACTCCTTTGATATTTGTACTTTTACTTTTATTTTTAAGATATGATGGACGCATCTTGGACTTGTCCCAGTCCATGGTGCCCCCATGTCAAAGGGGTAGATTTCCGAAGTGAATAAATAAAAATAAATAATAAAGTAGTCACCACTGAAACCAGTCATCTGAAAACAACATTTGTCATTTGGATATGCCTATGAAATTTTATCGTTGTTTAGGTCGTAAGCAAGTTGATCAAAGTGTTTATTCTCAAGACAGTTCAACACGTAGTGAGGGTGTCATCCTAAACGTCTGCACAGATAGGACAATTCCAGTTGTTTCTATAGTCGATGGGGCTGGTAATCGACTTGTCGTGTCTCAACTCTTATATTGTAGTGCAGCACTTTAAGATGGAGACCACCATAATGGCAGTAACAGGACTAGGCAATAGGCAAGGGAAAGAACAGACAGCTCAAGAACTACTTAAAAGAGGGCACTGTAGTCAGTGGAGGACTAGGGTTGTGTACTCCCATTACTTTACGTAGTAACTCTTGCAACTTAATAACTTGAAAACTACTGCACATAGAAAGAAGAAATTTCAGACAGAAATCTAGATGCATAACTAAATATCTCACAAAAATCATACAATTACAGCTACGTAAGGGACTAGTTTATCTAAATCAGACAGTGTGATTACCATATCCAAACCGTAGTCCTAACGAAACAAATCCAAGTCAATTCCGACCAAAGGCAATGTTCCTTGGTATGTATAGCTGAAACATATATAGTTCGTATTTACCCAAAAGAGACCAAAACGTAAGTGCAAAGGTCCATGGGGGGGGGAAACCTTATCTAGTTTTCACATGACAGAATGCAAAAAGTTTTGTTTGAAATTATAGGCCTATTTCAGTAAAATTGGCTTGAACAGTTGTATCATTCATGTACATACAGGACCATACAATTTATGAAAAGGGACCAAAATTTGCATCACATCAGAGAATTTGTAAGCGGAGGTTCTTAACTTGTTGAAAATGTCTATAAAATTCAGTATTTAAAAAGGTACTACTTGCAACCACCGTCTCAACAATGATCATCATCCATATAAGTCCACAAACTGACACCAACACCAACATCAATCCATCAGAAAAGCCCTCTAGGCCTAAAATGACCATCAATAAGAATCTAAACAACATGATTATATAATTCGATGTGCTTTAGGCATGTAGTTAAAGATATGATGTTGTTTTAAAGGAGATAAACTAAGAGTATTTCAAAAAGAAAAGTGTTTGAATTTCCAAATATAGTAAGTACATTGGTTCAAATGTTAAACATCAGCCAGAAGCAAGTGACATTAGGCCTCAAATCATTAAAACGTAGTCAAAAATGCATTACAATAGTCAAAATTTGTAAGGATAGCAGTCACATTTCAAGTTGGTTTCCAGAAGTATTTTTGAAAGGACATTTAAATGTTCAAGATTGAAATGTTCCTAAAGGTAACTGTAAGTATAACTGTTTTCCTGTAACAGTTTTAAATTGAAAGGACATTTAAATGTTCAAGATTGAAATGTTCCTAAAGGTAGCTGTAAGTATAACTGTTTTCCTGTAACAGTTTTAAATGAAGATTGAAATGTTCCTAAAGGTAACTGTAAGTATAACTGTTTTCCTGTAACAGTTTTAAATTCTAAGGTTGCTTTAACATACAAGCTTATAGGAATAAACAGTTCTCACCCTCCAAAAGTTTGTGCATTCAGTTGTGTATTGGAGCAAATACAGACATTAGAGATATTTCTTACCTTTCCTATTGGGTAACCTGTATAGATATGAAAGATGCATATTTTTACATTTTTGTGGCCCAGCGGTCTCAGAAATTTCTGTGTTTTGTGGTCAATGGCAGAGTTTTCTCCCATGCAGCCTAGCATTGACACTGATCACGTTTACTCAGGTCATGAGCGAAATAGCAGCATTAATTTCTACACCAGCAAGGGATCTGGTTACACATCTATCTAGATGATTGACTCCTGCAGTCTCAGGACCAGGGCCTTCTTCTCAGAGACATACAGTGTGTGTTGAATCTGCGTGTGAAGTTAGGCCTAATCATGAATCTCCTGGAGTCCAGCCTGACTCCCGCGAGGGAGTTTGTGTTCTGTGGATTCAGTTTCTGAGAGTTGTTTTCATCTGTCTGCCTTCAGGGGACAGGTGGAAGTGATTCTTAGTCCTCTTGAAGTAGTTCAGGAAGGTCAGTGTATCAGTGGATGTTCCTGATCAGGACTTTGACTCTCAGGTTCCTATGGGAGGCTTCATCATTGGCCTATCCAGCTTAGCTTTTGTGATTGCTGGGATGGAAATAGCCGTTGTGTTGTTTCGCCATCTTGCGATCCAGTCATACAATCAATCTCTTTGCCACCAGGGACAATCACAAGATTGACACTTTTGTGTCCCCATTCCTCGACTAGTTGGCATCGGTGAAAGACGCAATGTTGATTTTGTGGCAGGGGATGTGGGCATATACCTTCACTTCAACCCAACTCTTGCCGGAGGTTCTGCGCAAGATCCAGGAAAAGTAGTGCAAAGTCCTTCTGGTGGGCCTCTGGTGGCCTAAGGGAGAATGGTCCTTGGACCTTCTGGAGTGGAGTACAGAACCTTCTCGGTCAATGCCTGTTCTCCCTCAGCTGCTCCGGCAGCCAGGTTTCAAACAAGTTCCACACACCACAACCCGCAGTTTCTCAGACTTCACATCTGGCGACTATCGCCAAAAGCATTACACCAGCTGGCTTCTCAAAGTGGCTAAAGGGGTTGCCCACGTGAAGCTCCATAAATCTTCTTTAAAGATTTATAACTCAAGTTTGAACAAGTTTGCAGCTTGGTGCACTGCTAAGGTCTTTTCCCCTATGGAAGGCTTCAGTCCAGCAGATTGCGGACTTTCTTTTAAGTCTATCTGAGAGGTGGCACTTGAAGGTTTGCATCATCAAGGGACACAAGTCAGCCATTGTGGCTACCCTTAACACCAAGGGAAATAGTTAAATGATGCAGCCCATCTTGTGCAGACTTGTGAACAGTTTCTGTATGGCCTGTCTGGTGGAGGACAATCTTGTGCCTTGCTGCGATCTATCCGTGATGCTTGTGGTGCTTGCGGTGCTTACTAAGCTTCCTTTCGAATTTAAAGATACGGGTTCAATCCAGATTAAAATCCTTACCTTCAAAACAGTCTTCCTGTTATCTCTGGCCACAGGTGCTAACACAGGGAGATACATACCTTTGTTAAATTCCTCCTTTAAGGAGGTGACCTGCTGATGGGAAGGACGTTTTTTGCTGAGGCCTCCCGTGGGATTTGTGTCTAAGACAAAAGTGGCACATCACCCTTTCATCCCTTTCACAGGGTTTGGGGGTTAGGTCATTCTTAGTGACAATCTCTAGGTTCAAGCCAGATCAAAATTAAGTCCTTTGTCCTGTTAGAGTGCTCCGGTTCTATTTGAGTAGGACTGAACCTCATCTAGCTGGGCAGAAACTTATGTTTCTCCCTCTTAGGCAGGCGGAGTCAGGGACTCTGTAGCCTAATACCATGTTGAGATGGATAAGGAAAACTATTTCCTTGGCCTACCATGTGGCTGGAAGGGATGAAGAGCTTGCATCTCTTCATTCTTTCCAGGTTCCTGAGACTACAGCGTTCTCTGCCGCCTAGGATGCATCATGCAACAAGTCAGTAGGGATATTATGGCCGCCCTTAGATGGCCCTACCATAATACCTTTATGTCCTTCCACCTAAGGAACTTGGTAGAAGTGGAGGCATGGCTGTTGGCACTCAAGTGCTTCCCAACAGCCACTTTCAACTGGTCTTAGGGTGTGCCTCACCCACCCCCTCCAGCTCAGCAGAGCTGGAGAGGGTGCACTAGGGGTCCAGGATGGGTTCCTGGTTGTTGGCTCTTAAGTGCAGATTTCTGAAAAAGCTGACGTTTTTGAATGTGAACGTACATGTATTTGACATTGAGTTATCAAATGTAACTATACACTGGAAGGACTTACAGGTTTGTAAAATATACAGATAATCAGTCATTATGGATTGTGTTAATCCTATGTACAGATCAAGATCAATGCTGTAGAATCTTAATTGTGAAACAGTTGGCATTAGCCATTTTTGAAAGTGAATGTACTTGCAAAAGCTGCACCACAATACCCCTTCACATTCTTACAATAACAACAGTTTTAACATACAAGAGATATCTTAATCCACATACTGGATTAAGAAACACTCCAATAAAATTTGAGAACCGTGAGAAAAATATATAATATTCTAATCTTAGCATCCCCATTACACTGAGTTCTCACTAGACTACATGAAAAAAATACCAAAAAAAAATATAATAAAATCTTTGGCATTTTGTATTAAAAATCCAAGGGGTTACATTTATCCATTACTGAAATATATGGAATCCAACATATCTATGTATGGATTCGCTCACAAGCCAGATTTCACTTTAAAGTGTAAATTGCCTGCTGACTTTGACCAGCCACCAGCAACTTATAAATTATACTCTGTTGAAAGATTATAACAACCTAATGGGTACTTCACAGCCCATCAGTCTCAGCAGGCAAGCCTTGAGCTGATCAGTGTTTTTAGCTAATTGTGTTTTATGGCGTATTTGTGGACACCTCTGCCCCTGTTATTCTTGCAGGCAGTAAAGGATGGCATCACAGCACAGGCCAAACAATGCCTGGCAGAAGATTCTAGAGATGTCAACCAGCTTGATAATGATGGAATGGCTCCTATACATTATGCTGCTCGCTACAACAGGTCCCAGGTCATCCCACTGCTTGCCAAATATGGTTGTG
Organism: Hermodice carunculata; assembly: GCA_964020975.1. Lineage (NCBI taxonomy): Eukaryota > Metazoa > Annelida > Polychaeta > Eunicida > Amphinomidae > Hermodice > Hermodice carunculata. The sequence goes on along the minus strand of OZ026621.1, from coordinate 43,647,331 downwards.
GTAAGTAACTTTTTTTTGGGGGGGTGATATACTTCTGCTTAGCAGAGGTGTCCACAAATAGGCCATAAAACACAATTAGCTAAAAATAAGACCAAAAATTAGTATGTATTTTTAAAAAGTACATAAAGTGGAGAATTGTGTTTTGGCATTGTGATTTGTCAAGTGTTTATACAGCAATAGTGCAAAGTGAATGTACAATTTTCCTAATTTTTCAGTTTGGAATTGGATTGAACTTTTTTATTTTTCATTCAAATTAAACTTTGAAATTCTTGTGACAAAATAAACTGTAAGAAGTGAATACAAAAAGGAGGTCTCACTTTTTGCAAATTATGCTTTGTTTGGTTTCTAGGACTGTTTTGATGTTGGAAGGTCGAATTCTCACTTTATGATGCTATGTGGTCAGAACTGCATGGAGGATGTGGCACTGTTGCCTCTGTTTGTGTAATGATGTCATTCAGACCTTGAAATTAATACTTTCAGTCACCAGCCAAAATGCTTATTGACCCAAATATTTCATGTGTTAACGTTAGTTTTGCAATTAAAATGCACATATATTGAGACAAAAATACACCAGCCATAGTAAAATCTCAACTAGCCAAACATAATTTTTACCAGCATTTGATTGGTGGCTGGTGCGAATTTCAAGCACTGTCATCAAGCCGCATTCTAACAGAATTTACGCATAACTCAATCGTGACCAAAATTGACACAAAGCAGGTTTTTCTCCGACAGCGCAGTGACAAAGTCTTGAAAAGTTGGTTGAGCTACACAATCAGCAACTAATCAATCTTGGTAAGATGCATTGTATGCCCAAAGTGCAACAAGGGAAGCTGTTGACTTGTGGCAGTTATTCTTACTGATAAAAAGAATGTGCAACATGTACACCATCAGATGCATGCTGGGAATTTTAATAGAAAAAAAGTTGCATGTTGATACATCAATATTATGCTTCTTGGGGGACAGTGAGTCATTTGCATGATGCATTTTAGATTTGAATGCAAAGAATGGAGAGGGTGTGTCCCCTTTGCACGTGGCATGCCAAAGCAATTCCCCTGACGTGGTGACAGCGCTGGCTATGCAGGGAGTCTTCAGGGACATCATGGACTCGCAAGGTCAGACTCCACTGCACTGTGCCTCCAGAAAGGGCCTTACACCTATTGTGGAGGTAGGAACCATTTTGAGGTTGACAAAGCCCAAAACATTGTCAGGACCTTTTTTAAGTTGGTTCAATCTAAGTTAATCAGGATGTAAACTTGGTCAACTGAGGTACTTGTAGTGCCTGATAAGCTTTCAGTAGGGTACTTAAAATGAGGACCTTAGTTGAGGAACTTTTAACGAAATTAGTTTTAAAAAGCCCACCAAATATTTGTGTTGATGTTGCTTTCACAAAAACCATTTTGACCATTGTATAGCAAATTTTATAAAATTTTGGGCCTTTGGAGGAAAATAAAGGGTTTTTTTGGGGGGGGGGGGGATTTGCAGCAAAATGTTGATCTTCATCAGGGAAATTTTAACCTCATGCGAGCATGATATGCCTGGCAATATGGAACAAAAGAAATAGGTTTTTTTATTTCTAGTCTGCATGAGTGCTTGATCAAAAGCAGCTTTCAGTAGAAATGATGTGTTCATGTTGGTGAGCCCCTTGAATAACAGAACAAACTTTTTATGGTACACCAACAGGAGAGGTCCCATGTAGCAATTTTATGTGTATTTGGCTGAATACACCACCCAATACACTAAATTCTTGTAGGCTAGAGGTGTGTATTCCCATAAGATTCTATTTTAAAGCAACATTCAATATGTTGAATAGTTTTGTTGCAAAATTTATAAAAATTACCACAGTATTTTAACTATATACAGCCATTTACCACAAGAAATTTTGTGTTTCTGGGTAGAGCAGTTTTAAAGTTAATAAGTGCAAATCACAATGCAAACTGCCATATATTCTCCAATTGAAGCCACTGCTTGTATTAGAATATTCTTTAGTTTTTCCAAATTGAAGATGATGAAGTCAGGGTGCATCTTTTAATGAAGAGTTTTACCCGCACCACGACCTGATGACCTATTGTGGTAGCTTCACGAGTATACATACTGAGAACATATAATGTCATAAGGTCAAGTAATAATAAAAGGGTTGAATTTTAATGTACGTACTTTTTAGTGATAAAAGTGTCACAGACAGGAAAGGTTACATGCTTCCATAACATTGATAAAATGACGTAAAAATGATTCGCGTGTCATACACATGTAACTCAGGCAGGAACTTTTTGTTTTGATTACTTTAACTCTTTCACTGTGTATTTATCCCATGGCAAACCCAACTGACCAATGAGATTCTAGAAATTTTGACATTACAAAACACCGTTTACATTCTATATCCCCGTAGTAAAAATAATAATAAACTTGGAAGTGAACCAAATAGTACCAGCAACAATACGCCACATAAACATTGTTTTGCAATAATCATATTCGCAAACACAAACTTAGGTGAACTTATGGGCATTCTTGAAAATTTGATAAAATATCAAAATTTCTTTAAATTTGCATTGAAATTTGACTAGAGTTGCTTCCTGCGGCCTGCCGACAATTCAACTGCAGTTGCCTCCTGCAGTGAAAGACTTAAATTAGTAGCCTGAATTCGGGGTGCATCTTCTATGAGGGTTTTTCTGCTAAACAAATTAGAAAATGGCGGAGATTAAAACCTTGTACATGTCCCAAAGTCGGGGTGCATCTTCTAATAGAGAATTTACGGTACTGAGAACCTACATCAACCAGTTGATCTTGACCTTACCTATTCTCCTTGTGACCTTCCTGTCTCTCACAAACAACTGAATTTGAGAGTCATTTAACAAAAATTATTAACTGCATAATAGTAATGAGTTTAATCCCCTTCATGTTTGTAAATACTCTGTGATCCACAGGCCTCCCACAGGGAGGTTGGAAGCCCTTATCAAACTAATTCCATGAGGTGTATTAAAGCTACACTATACATTTTTTTACCCGCATTTCTCCATACAGGGCAACATGGTCATGTGTATTGAAGCCAGCAAGCTAATCCTCTATCTACACACCCCATGGCAGCTCTCTCAGTCTGTGTCCTACCATCATCCAGACTGCTAATTACTTTCACAGTCCAAAACACCTGCTTTCTGTGTATTGCTTGTCTAAAATATCGGAGGGTTTACACACAACCTTACTTTGCCGTGGCCAAGTTCTGTGATTTATGTGCTAATTTGATGCTTTTCATTTTCAAATGTAACGTGAAAATCTTACAACTATGCTTTCAAATTGACTAAATGAGCAAACCAAAACTCAGGTAGTGATTCTTAATTGTTGTCCACATACATTTGTTTTTATCTTAGTGATCGCAAAATACTATTATCTGTGGAGCCAAAGCAGACTCCTTGATGTCTAAACCAATGATGCCAATGCTTGAGAAATGGGGGTAATGAGAGCTCTGTGCAAAAAGGGCTCATGGCCATGTATTGGTAGCTGAGTCGTACATACAATGGCATAGGTAATATCAGAGAATTGATCAAAGCTATATCTTGAACTGAGTTAACCTTTTATGTATTCCTAACAAGAGGTATGTTACTCTGAGGGAGTTTCACAAGCATGTTGTATTTTGTTAAAACAGATAAAAGATTCTACTTTAATTACAAAGGATCAAACTAGAATGGCAAATGACAAAAAAATCATATTTTTCCTTTGTGATAAGCCACAGTTAATTAGTGACGAAAAGAGCACAATATAACCACAGGCATAAGCTCCTTCTAGGGACTGCTGAAAGTAAAGGAAATTAATAAACAGTTTGAGATCATTTCTGGAGTCGCTTCAAGTGATTGGGATTAGAGGTAAGAGGGACTGCTAGAACAGTTTTGCTTTATTTGGTCCATTTGTTCTTATCTGAACTTAAACTATGAAATTGTTTTCTTCTTTCATAATGAAGCTTTGCATTTATAAGCAACACTTATCATATTTAGCTAATTCCTCGTTTGCCACATTCATATTTATTCATTATTATGTGGGTTGTCTCAATTCGAAAAACTAAAAAATGACACAAAAAAGACATGGGATGTTATTAGATCTGTTTTGCACTTGAAAAAAAATAAATCCACCTTTCCATCATTTTTTATCATAGACAATAATAAAATAACAAACAAAGAAGTCATAGCTGAAAGATTTAATGAATTTTTTACAAATATTGGTCCCAAGCTAGCAGATAAGATAGACTCAACGAACAAACCCTCTTACAATTCATATCTAAAAAATCCCACAGAAAAACGGTTTTCTTTTACACCAGTCAACTCAGATGAAATTACTAAAATTGTAGAAAATCTCAAACCCAAAACAAGTACCGGACATGATAATATATCAATGAAACTTCTTAAAGGTTTAATTCATTCTATTTCTAAACGGCTTTCCATAGTCATAAATCAATCCTTAACTACTGGTATCTTCCCTGATAAATTTAAAGTAGCGAAAGTGATCCCTTTGTACAAGAAGGATGATATTTCTTACTGAGATAATTATAGACCCATCTCTTTACTTCCGGCTATGTCAAAGGTTTTTGAGAAGGTGGTTTCCAGGCAACTTTACAATTATTTTGTTTCGAATTTTTTATTTTATTCTAGCCAGCGTGGTTTTAGAAAATTACATTCTACTGAAACAGCATCTTTGGAGCTAATAGATCGACTTATTAATATTCTTGATAAAGGTGAACTACCCATAAGTATTTATCTTGACTTATCTAAAGCATTTGACACTTTAGACCATCAGATTCTCTGTTATAAACTGAAGCACTACGGTGTCTCTGGAACTGCCTTAAAATGGTTTGAAAACTATCTTACCAATAGATCTCAATTTGTTCAATATGATGAGGTTATTTCTAGTGAGTTAACTATAACTACTGGTGTCCCTCAAGGGTCGATACTTGGCCCGCTGCTCTTTATTATTTACACTAATGATTTACATCTTGCGTCATCTATGTTTGATTCAATTCTGTATGCTGATGACACTACTCTTGTAAAGTCCCTCTGCTCTTTCAATTTCCCCCCTGCCCAATTTTTAAATGCAGAATCTGAAAGCACATCTACCCTTATAAATTGTGAATTAAACAAAGTCTACGATTGCTTAGCAGCAAATAAACTCTCTTTGAATATTTAAAAAACAAAGTATATGATATTTCACTTTCCTCAAAAGAAACTAAATTTTACCTTGGATCTAAAAATAAATGATATTCCCATTTCAAGGACTGCAGAATTTGATTTTTTAGGTTTGAGAATTCATGAAAACTTAAATTGGACCTCGCATATGAATAAAATTGGCAATAAATTATCTAAAGTAGTAGGAATTTCAAATGAATAAAAAACTATATGCCCTTAGACACCATGCTAGTTATGTATAACTCACTCTTTTTGCCACATTTAAACTATTCTCTCCTTGCTTGGGGCTATTCATGTACCAGAATATTTTCATTTCAAAAAAGAGTCATTCTTCTCATATGCCAGGCCAGATTTATTGCCCATACGGATCCACTTTTTAAAAAACTTAACATTCTTAAAGTTGAACACTTGTTACATTTAAAAGCATTGAAATTTTACTTTAGATACACTAAAAATGATTTACCTGACTATTTTCAAAATATGTTTTCCACTTCTCCAGCATCTCATACATATTTCACTCGTGGTCAAAATGATACACCCCTTCCCATACCAGCACGAGCTAGATCCAAAAATTCTATTAGATTTTATTTACCAGGTTTACTCCAAAATCTTCCACCCTGCATTACTGACAAATTAAATTCTCATTCCTTTATTGGTTTTTCAAGGTACGTCAAAATATTTCATGTAAATTCATATTCTGATGTATGCAATATACCAAACTGTTATGTCTGTAATTTATAATTTCATCACATATTATCACAGTTACAATGTTATATATTCTAAATGTATGATTTCTAAGCAGTAACTCTTGTCTCTCAGGTGGCTTCTACGATAGCGGAAACTTGGTTTCCTTAGTAGGAGTCATCCTGACACATTAAACTGTTAATTATATGTACTAAAATTTATTGTGACCACTGTGTGTTGAATAAAATGTTTCTGAGTTCTGGGTTTTCTGAGTTCTGTCTTTGCTGAATATTCAGCTAAGACAAGGAGCCGCTACTCAAAGAGACATGTAAGGGTATAGGCTCTGAAACATTTTCTGAGTAATTACCCCCTGAAGACCTTTTAATTTATTTGGGCTATTACAGCCTATGCCAAAATTCTACAGAAGAACGTGTGCAAAATGGACAATAGTACTTCCATATTTATATATATGTTAGACAGTAACAGGATAGCCTATGGAGGTTAAAGATTTCGGACTGCGAAATTATGACTACTAGGAAATACAATATAAGAAAATATAGAAAACTGACAAGCAAGAAGTTTTGTAAAAAGTTCCTGAGGACCTCAAGAAATTATGTGTAGCCTAAAACACAGGGTATCTAATACTGGAGTCTTTGAAAACCAACCCTACCCCTGCAGACAGTGTGTATACATGTAAAAAGGAACCATGGTACTTCAGTATGATTTGTGATACTCCTTATTTGCAGACTTTGTTGCGGATGAAGTCAAATACAAATGTCAAAGATCAGGATGAGGTGTCACCCCTGCACCTGGCAGCCCTCAGTGGAAACACGGAAACCTGTGCCCTCCTGGTAAGTCATCTAATCCCACTATAGTCAGATCCCTGGATGATTCCCTCAGCAGCATTATGACGCCATCTTTGAATGAAATACTTGGTTACACATCCTAAAGTGGAGTTTGGGAAAAGACGCAAGGTATGGTATTTTTATAATGCAAGAAAATACAGTAATTTTGGAGATAGTCATGTCATCTACTATGTACAATTTGTAGTTTTCAATTTCTGTACACATTGACAGGTTTTGAAAGTCCCCACCTTATTTTGGCTGGATCACCAACTTGTGATCTTTCAAAAAGGATGGTTTGTAATAGGAGATTTGCCTCCATGGGGGACTCCTTGAAACCTTGTGTATAGTCAGAGGGTACCTCATAGGGTCTGCTGACAGGCAACCAGTAAAAAAGCCTGTTGAGGTCTGCCAGCAGGCAAAGCAGTAGAAAAGCCTGTTGCTTTGGCTATGGAGACAAATAGGAGATACCTGTATGCAGTAAAACTTCCCTATGCCAAATGCCCTTCAGACCAGACAAAAGTTTTTAGTATAGGGAGGTGTTTGGTTTAGGGAAGTTTCCACATTGTGGCCTCTTGTTTTACTACCATGCAACCATACTCTACAGGTACCAGCAGAGGTAATTATGGTGGTGGACACTCATGCTAACTACACGTACATCATTAAAATGTGGACAACAGACAAATAAAGGTTGAATTTCTTATGATTTGGGAAAGATGTACTGACTAAGATAGAGGGAAGGTGCTGCTGCTTATGTTAGTCTATTGGTACTCCTTGAAAATGAACCCCCTGGCTTTGGTCAGACAAACATAATTTAATCTATAAGGTATTGTTTTTAAGAAGGGTTTACACAGGAAACTAGTCCTATTATGCCAGAGCTAGAGGATAGGAGTAAGGTGTTAAGTGACATCATGGACCTACTATAGATAGATATTGATATTCAGATAGTAAGACCATGGTGACATTGATACTTTCACCCTAAACCCTGTTGTTGCCATTTATAGAAGTTGCAACAGGTGTTCAACGGCTTGCCTTTGGGTGGTTTCTGCTGCTACTGGTATAAGCAATTAAGCCTGTCTTTGAAGTTAATCTGTTTAGTTTCTGCCTTTTCAGTAATTTTTCAGTGCAAATACACAAAAATGTGCTGAATATATGTTCAGTTAAGAGGGAGTTTCTTTGGAAAAATAGTCTTTATGTTCAGTATAGAGAGGTGTTCAGTATAGGGAGGTTTGCTTATAATGGGGAAACAAGAGGGCTGTGTGAACAGCCTATGCTCAGCTGACCTATGCTTGAACAGATATGGTACAGACACATCTACTGTACACTGCCCGCAAGTTTGAAGTGAATGTGGTAAACAGTTTCGGAGATGAAGTCAAAAGGGTGAATTTGCATTGGAATGACCAATGACTTGCATGGTAATCAATAAGAATTGTGTATTTTCCAATAAGTACCTGAAAATAAAAAAAGATTGCAGTGCCACCTGGTGAACAAATTCAGAACTAGGAGTCCCTAGGAGTGTTTCTGTGTGATATCAAAGCAATTGGGTGAGCGGTTTCGGAGAAGATTTTTTAAGATTTGCCCCCAAAAAGCACAAAATAATTCAATAAAAATCTCTGACGCATGACCATTTGAATACAATTGGTAGAAACCCACTCAAGGTACATTGCCACCAAGTTTGAAGTGAATCTGGCTGACAGTTTTGGAGAAGAAGTTGAAAATGTGTGTTAGCATTACAATGCCCATTGACTTACATAGTAATCAATAGGAAAAGTACATTTACCGATAAGTACCCGAATTGAAAAAATCATTAAAAATGAGGAATCCACAGCAGTGCCACCTAGTATACAACTTTGTTTGACCCTTTCTCAAGAAAGCTATCAACCAAGTTTCAGCTCAATCTGAGTCATGGTTCTGGAGAAGAAGTCCAAAATAATGAAAACACACAAACAATCATAAAAATATAGAAAAAGATTGCAGCACCACCTGGTGAACAAATTCAGACCAAGAAGCCACTAGGAGCATTTCTGTGTGATCTAAAAGCAATTGGGTGAGCGTTTTCGGAGAATAAGAATTTTTAAGATTTGCCTAAAAAAAATATAAAAATTCATAAAAAAATATAAAATCACTGGACCATGACCATTTGTACAAACTAGGTAGAGACCCACCCAAGGTACATTGCCACCAAGTTTGAAGTGAATCTGGCAGGCGGTTTCAGAGAAGAAGTCGAAAATGTGAATTAGCATTAGAATGCCCATTGACTTACATATTAATCAATAGGAAAGGTGCATTTACCTATAAGTACCCGAATTGAATAAATCCTTAAAAATCAGGAATCCACAACAGTGCCACCTAGTGAACAACTTTGTTTGACCCTTTCACAAGGAACATATCCACCAAGTTTCAGCTTAATCTGTGTGACGGTTCTAGAGAAGAAGTCGAAAATTGCAAAAACACACAAAAATTCATAAAAAAATAGGAAAAAATTGAAGGACCACCTCTTGAAGAAATTAAGGGCTAGGGGTCCAGAAGTCTTCTTATGCAAATTTTAAGCAATTCGCTGAGCCGTTTTGGAGAAGATGATTTTTTGAAGATTAGCCCCAAAAATGAACAAAAAAGTTCATAAATAATCCAAAAATCGCTGGACCATGACCATTTGAACAAACTTGGTAGAGACCCACCCAAGGCACATCCCCACCTGGTTTGAAGTGGATCTGGCCAGTAGTTTTGGAGAAGTCAAAAATTTAAATTGTTGACGACCGACGGACAACGGACGACGGACGGAGGACCATAAGATAAGCTCAGCTGACTGACAAGTCAGCTGAGCTAAAAATTGGGACCGAGAAAAAGTGTTCAGTATAATGGGGACTGTTAAGTATTCAGTGAGGGAAGTTTTACTGTGCAGTGAAGTCTTTCTAGAAAGAGCATGCTTGCACCCTAAGGGACGAGCAAATTGTGGTCTCTTGAGACAAGTAGTCTCTCAAGACAAGTGGTCTCTGATAGGAGGTATGAATTACATAAAAGTACTGAACACAGTATTTTGAGCAGGTGGTCTTTCAAGGCAGGTGATCTTTAATTAGTGTGGTCTCTCAAGACACCTGGGGGCGACTGTGACTGACAGGAAATACACCAAGCAAAGTTCCTAAATGCCTCAAAACAGGGCAAAGGTTCTTTAAGTAGCCTTTCAAAAGCGACCCGTACACAGTCATGAATACTATTATGCCATGCATTCTGATGAGTTCATGCATCTACATGCACACTCAATTCAGTCAAATCAGCCTTTTCAGAGCCTCCAAGCTAGGATATGTTTAAAGTGGGAGATCTCCTTCCTCCCGGTACTGAAAAGGGGAGGGTGAGCACCAAAGCCATGAAGAAAAATTTAAAAATTAACCTACATTTCCTGCATTTTGAACAATTTTAGGCCCCATTGGAGACGTATTTCACGCGTATATAGTACAACGACATGCCAAAACAGCTAGTACAGTTTTACAGCCACTGATGGAATAATATGCTACTGCTTTTTTTTTTATTTTACAAAAAGCGGGAGACCGTTAAAAAATTTGGTAAAGCAGGAGATCTCCTGCCAAGGAGAGAGACTTGGAGTCTTTGCCTTTTGTGATGATTGTATAACACATTGGGCAGTATAAGAATTATTAATGGTCTTTTGAAAAATTTGACCTCTGAAAACTAGGAATTCCAGAACCAAAGATCTTGTGTTCATGTCTGCAGTTAGACCATGGCGGAGACCTGGGAGCCAGAGATATGAATGGCTCAACCCCCCTGATGTATGCTGCCACTGAGGGAAACCATGCTGTCATGGAACTCTTCTGCTATAGAGGTAAGTATTGACATGCAACAATTACCTTCGTGTAGATCTGTCGAAGAGATTATCTAATAGTCTAAATGTGCCTTAAATTTTAGTTGCTGTTGATTGATGATTCATTCTTTAGAAACTCAACAGTTAATGTACCTACACGAGGGAAGCCAGGAAACCATGGAGTTTTGCTGTGAAAGGAATTTTACAGGCTACAGTTAAGGTCCTGCATAGAGCAGATTATGCAACATTCTATTAAATGAGCTTTCAGTTCTCTGTAACCCTTAAAAATTAAAAATGCCAGGATTATGTTGGTTTTTACCATTATTCTGTCCGATATGTCAGGATTATGTTGGGATCAGACTAGTCTAAATGTGCCTTAAATTTTAGTTGCTATTGATTGATGATTCATTCTTTAGAAACTCAACAGTTAATGTACCTACACGAGGGAAGCCAGGAAACCATGGAGTTTTGCTGTGAAAGGAATTTTACAGGCTACAGTTAAGGTCCTGCATAGAGCAGATTATGCAACAATCTATTAAATGAGCTTTCAGCTCTACATTTAAAGATTAAAAATGCCAGGATTATGTTGGTTTTTACCGTATTTCTGTCCGGTATGTCAGGATTATGTTGGGATCACACTGGTTTGTACTGCTACACTGCATTTTGTTGGGTACATTGGGTTGTGCTAGGTAACTTGGTGGGTTTTTGATAGGCATGCAGGATTATGTTTGGATCACGTCTGTTTTTGTCAGGTTTAAAATTAAATAAATTACTTGGTGCTGGACATATAGAGACAGTCTCTCATTTTGCTGGAAAATAATGGGATACTTACAATCAAACAAAGATAATGCTGGGGAATATCAGCCATCTGACTTATCACACTTTGCAATCCCAGCCATCATGCTTTGAATTTTGAATTTTAAAGCAGCCATACTGCAACAAGCGAATGTTGAGCAATGTTTGTTGGATTCATGAATTGCAAGGTGTGTTAAGTGGTTATAGTACCCTGTCTGTCTAGAACCTAAACAACTCAAAAGTGTCAAATGAAAAATGAAAATAATGAATATCATGATAATAATAATGATGCAAATATAGGTGACAGTGATAAACAAGAATGTTGATATGGATTATGTTGATCAAATAATAAGTAAAAATAAAAAAGAATGTAAAATACATGTATCCTTTTCATAATTTCCATGATACAGCAAGTTACTGTTCATACATCTATATTGTAGGTCTTTCAAAGCAGCTTTTGTAGATTTTCAAGTCACCATTGGCTATTATAGACAGATTACAACAGAATGTGTGCTATTTTTCCCACAAACATGTCAATATTATTTCAGTGTCAGAGGGCCACAAAGGAGGAGGTACAGCCTTGCAGCTGCTGGAGGCACAGGACTCCGAAGGTCACACAAGTCTGCTCCTGGCAGTAGAGAGTGGACAGAAACAGGTAGTCAGGGCTTTAATTAAAGTGTGAGACTCAGAGAGTCACAGCAGTCTGGTCCTAGCAGTAGAGAGTGGATAAAAACAGGTAGTCAGGGTCTTAAAGTGTGGGGCTCAGAGGGTCACAGCAGTCTGTTCCTAGCAGTAGAGTGGACAGAAACAGGTGGTCATGGCCTCGAAGTGCTTGATTGAAACTGAGCAGCGTAACTTAAAGTTGTCGAGCATGTCTTTTTCAGTGTTTTTTACAGAAATTTAAACATGTTGAAGCTGATGGTTAGCATGTAGTACAATAATGCCCCCAGGCTGCCCTGACACAGGTTACCATGGTAACCTGGATCACTGTATGTTATGCCAGGCATCCTAGGTAAGAGAAGGCAAAATAATAAAACCACCCAAACTGGCCATAGGACCCCTCAGACTAGCCCAGGTCAGGCTGTAAAGCCTGAGGGTGACTGCATGAAGGTTAAAGTGTCATGACAGCAGTGGTCTGATGGGTCAGATAGCCAGTGCCATGCTTTTAGTTTTATTTTACAGGTGCTTGAAAGAAACACACTCAGATATTCATATTTCACCTATAGAACTACTCATATTTGCTTTTAAAATGATCTTTTGTTTCACAGCAAGACACTGAGCACTATAGATAAATAAAATGATGTACTGCCAAGGCCTCATATCAAGGTCACACTTCAAAACTTAAAAAACATTGGGAGTGAGAGCCTCACTTCAGCCATCACTGGTGTCAGAGTAGCTCTCATGATAGGCCTATTCAAAACATGTTGAGGGGCAATGTTTGCAACCAGTGACTAGGATGCACCTGGTGAGACAAGGAGCACCTCTTTTTAATAACTGTAGGCCTTATTTGCCAATTTTATACACAAAAGTGCAATGCAGGTTGCTGGCTGGGCCTATAGACCTACCTGCAATATGCAAAGTAAGGCAGGAGGCTAGTCTAGGGCTAATGAGATAACGATTTCTAACACCTGTGCTATCTTATAATCTTATTTTGATGATGATCTTTATCTATATTTGGGCTAAATATTGTTTATTATATTTTTAAATTAAACTTACTATAAACAACAAAATACTGGTTGAACACTGTTGAAGACAGTCACATAGGTCAGCCTGCATTGAATTATAAGCAATATGGAAAAATGTTCCGACACTAGGTAAATTGGGATTTTCAACAACCAATCAGAAACAGCAGAGGTGGTAGCAAGGTAGTATGGACTCTAAACAACCAATCACAAACAGCAGGGGTAGTGGCAAGGGAGTATGGATTTTCAAGAGCCAATCAGAAACAACAGCGGTAGTGGCAAGGGAGTATGGATTTTCAAGAGCCAATCAGAAACAGCAGGGTTAGTAGCAAGGTAATATGGAACACCAAACAACCTGGTCTACACCAGGGCAATTGTCAAGGTAATACTGGCACAAGTACAGAATAAACAAACTGTCAACTGTTATGAGGCAGGAGCTATATATATACATATATGTGTGTGTGTGTGTGTGTGTGTGTGTGTGTGTGTGTGTGTGTGTGTGTGTGTGTGTGTGTGTGTGTGTGTGTGTGTGTGTGTGTGTGTGTGTGTGTGTGTGTGTGTGTGTGTGTGTGTGTGTGTGTGTGTGTGTGTGTGTGTGTGTGTGTGTGTGTGTGTGTGTGTGTGTGTGTGTGTGTGTGTGTGTGTGTGTAGAAAAGAAGAAAAATATAACCAGGTATTGATTCAACATTTGTGGTAAAGTGGAAAGTCTATTTCTACTTTGTTAGTCATAAATAACTATAACTCCTTGCTAGTGTAAACTCAATTGTTTATTTTATCATTCACGAATAACCATTCATAACTAGTGCATACTTGGCAGAAGAAACGTCTGCATAATGTTAATACACATGTATTTATTATAATTTTCAGTTCTGTTGTATAAATTTTGAATGCTTTAAATTCCCATGTGCTCGAAACTCTCCCATGTAAACTGGCTGAGGTCTTTTACACTTGATAACATTGATCCCATGTTAAATTTTATGAATCACCTTTATGTCACTTTTGTGTTTTGCAGGCTGTTGAGGTTTGTCTCAAATATGGGGTCAATGTCAATGCCACCAAGGTAGGCAGCATGTGTCAAACACATCCATCTCATATGTGACTGTTTTTATTCACTCACGTGAATGCTGCAAGCCCCTTTTTTGATAGTTGAATCTAGAACACCAGATGGCAGCACTTGACAGTGCTTACTTGGATACATGTAAATATGGCTGTTTGCTTAATGAAAGCTTCAAAGAGGCATGTTGATATACAAGTAGGCAAAATCATATAAAGATCAGCTTGAAGAAGTGGTGGCCTGTATACTGTGGTTCCAAAAGTGTCTGTTGAGTCTGGTGTTCAAAGGGATTAATATAATTTGGGGACAGAAGAGTTCCTCTGGCAGCACATGTAATATTTTTCATTAAAAGTTACAATACATCACATTTTTTATGAGGTGTGGATGACATAATTTGTATACCACATAGAGCTTTATTGGAAAACAAGGTAAAAGTTAATACATAAAGTAGAGAAATAAAGTGTTTCAAAGTGGTACCTTTTTGCAGGTAAATACTGCAAGAAATTGGCGGCAGTTCTTTGTCACTTTCTGCTTATTTTATGCAGGCCAAAAGTAAAATTAAAATTATTTTAGTTGGATTGTAAATTAAGGCGTGCTTCCAAGTAATCAATTTTAGCTAATAATTTTGTATGTAAGGTATGCCAAAAAATCTGCTGTGTATAACTGCTTTTCACACGTGAAATATTTTCTAGATGAGATCAGGCAATTGTCGATAATTATTTGTTATTCTTGGTGACAGAGTCGTGGTGTGACAGCGCTCCACATGGCATGCACCCAGGGCCATGATGAGATCATTTGGCTGCTACTCAACAGAGGTGCCAATATCAACAGTGTGGACTTGGATTATGCCACGCCAATGCATAGGTATGCACTTGATAGCCAAACAACACTTCAATCACTTCAATTAGGCATGTCTTCACTTTGTAGAGCTGATCCCAGACAATGGCTGTGTCTGTCTGAATTAATATGATTTGAGATCCAAATTTCTCATAAAAAGACATTTCATTAAAAGTAGCTGACCTATACCTTGGAAGAATTAGTGATCTATTAGTTCATTAGCCTGACAAACTGAAAACTAAAGATGTAATTTTTGCAAAGGCATGGACTAAATATTATAAATATCAACACACTTAAGTTGTAAACCTTTGAGTATAATTGTTGTATAAACACCAATTCTTTGATCCAAAATAACAAAGTATCCATACATTTTTACAGAACATCACTGACCACATACAAGGTGTGGCTAAAATGTGTCCCCCAGTTTTCATTAGAATTGTTTGGGAGTTACGAAATCCTCAAAATAAAGTACCCCATTTCAGCAGTGAAATGGTCTTTGGGATTTCTAGCTGTAAAACAGATGCAGATAAAGAAAATGTATGGAATGAAAGTTTAGCCCCCTTTGTGGTCATTATTTCTGTGTAAACAATTTAGAATTTGGAAAAACCATTAAGGAGCAACATGTATTTTAGTATTTCTAAGCACAAGTTATAGATCAAAGAAGTGATAGTGTATCAAAAATTGTAACAACAAAGAATCTTAGAATTTGAAATTTTATACATTTTGTGTGTTTTGTGGATAAATTGGCTAACAAGTCAAACTGTATTAAAGTGTTTTGGGGATTTCAGGGTAGTTAAAAGTGGGTAAGTCTGTCACAATATCTTTACTGCATGTCTTATATACATTTAGAAGTGCATACATGACTTGCCAGTTCTGTTTACCAATGAGTTTGTATCTATTGTATTTGTGTCTTTTTGACCAGAACCACTTCCTAGTAGTCATTACCCTATTCCGCAGTCAGAACTCTTTACTCTCCATAAGCTAACCTGTCACTGTCTAACCTATATACATATGGAAGTACTATTGTCCATATTGCACATGTTCCTCTGTAAAATTTTGACATAGGCTGTGTTAGCCAAAATAAATTAAAGGGTCTTCAGTGGGTAACTACTCAGAACATGTTTCAGAACCTATACAAGTATATGTCTCTCTGAGTGGCGGCTCCTTGTCTAATCTAAATATTCAGCAAAGACAACCAACATAATAATAAATAAATATGAACATGGCAAATGATGAATTAGCTAAATACATGAAATTTTGCTTATAAATGCAGAGCTTTATTATGAAAGAAGAATACCTGTCAAACAAAAAATAATTGCTGAATTTGTATAGTACAGGTTCAGATAAGAACAATTTGACTCACCCCAGAACCAATATGTATCTATAACATTTTAATGATGCTATTTTCCAAACTGTGAATGACCACCTGTCATTAGTGAATGCATTTGATTGGCCCTGTTTATAGTTTGTGTGTTAGTAGTATTAGTTACCTAATGCTAACTCCCAACCACCATTGCCAAGACCTCCATATCAGGCCAGTTTGCCCTATACAATTGAGTTGGGTAACTCGCTCGATTGTAACCAAAAACCTGACAGTCTTAGTGGCACCATCTCTTGGTTCTTCTTGGACCCAGTGGTGACTCCTGGTGCACATGCTCCCTCGTACTTCCTTCCTCCTTGGGCACCAAAATGGTGTGGTTGAATAGAGTTGGAGACTCTGTGAACTTTTGTTCACATTAAACACTGCTCTAGTGCTTTGCACGCATTCCCTTCTGCAGAAAATCCATTCTAAGTGGTCCAAGACACTTCAGAGGCAAAGATAGCTTATATTTGATCTACAGATACCTGTTGAAAAATGTAAATAGAGCTGGTCATTTTGGCTTGAAAGTGAGATTTCAACATGGCGTCTTAATGATCAGATCACAGAGAGAAGGATTACAGTGGCAGCATGCCGTTAGTGTTGATCCAGTGATCATGCACTTGTCCTTCACCTATGTTAGGTAAATGTCAGAAGATGGATTCAGGGAACCACCTTATGACCATCTGGGTCCACCATGAGCAATGCTTTCGTTGTCACCAGCAACATGACCATGTTTGCTCTCACAAGAAAACATGCTGTTTCTGTGTTGATTGGGGAGAGGACAAGTGGCTGCTCTACAAGCAAACCGTGAAAAAGAGAGACAAGTCTAGACGTAGGCGGCAAGTTCTTGCAGCCAAACAACAGGCTTTGGACTCTGACTCTGTCACGTCTTCTCCTGCTACTCCAGTAGACAAGCATAGACACTAACCTCGCACTCTCAGATGTCCACCAAGAGAGCTCAAGATATTCCTCACTCATGCCCTTTTCCTTGACTGGGCAGTGGGAAGCTCAATTGTTAGGCTCCCTGTCCTTGATGGACTCCCACATCCCCCTGGGTCACCTTCACCATTGTCCCTTGTAGCACGCCCTGTGGGACAGATGGTCGAGGAACCAAGGCTATCAAGGCCTAGTGCTGGTCCTCCCAGAGGACCACTGGCTCCTCCTTTGGTGGACTGTTCTGGAGAATGTCATATCAGGACAGACATTGTCGCCCTTTCAGGTGAAATTCACAATGTACACGGACTCTTCTCTGTCAGGGTGGGGAGTTCATACCTATACTGGCCCCTGGCCCCCGGCTCCCACCAGTTTTCACAACTCGCCAGTCCTGTTAGACCTCCAGGACCACAGGAGTACAAATCAACAGTGTCCACCCATATGGTGGACAGCTATCAGGTTGGCGGGCTAATTCCCAGGGGGCTCAGTGCAGTCCCGTGCTGGTTGGTAAGGAGGGTTTGCCTGGCTCAGGCCGGGATTCTAATGTAGGCAGCCTCAAGTCCAAATAACTCTGAGGTTTTCCATTCAGACTTTGCCTCATCACTCTGACTGATGGTTCCTCCCAGTCTGTCAGTCCTGGTGGTCTGTGCTCAGTATGCCAGCAATGTTACACCCTCCCTCAATACGTTTGTATATCAGCGATGGGGGTCAAGAGGTAACATTACTTAACTAATACGTGAAATTTTTACTAATTTTGGTTAGTAAGTATACTTACCCATCAACCACCAGAGAAGCCCACCTGACCATCCTGCATCCTTCATGCAGGTGATATCAACTGACCAATAATGTAAGAGGAAAAAAGTACAAGGGAGCATGCACACCAAGAGTCACCAAAGGTCCAAGAGGAACTGAGGGATGGTGCCACTGGGACCATCAGGTTTTGGGGAACAATTGAGTGAATAGCTCAACTGAGTTGTGTCGGGCAATTTGGCCAGACATGGAGGTCTTGGCAATTGTGGTCAAGGGGTAAGTATAATTTCTCAAATACCCAAATTACTAAAAATTCTGTGTGTTCAAATCTTATGGCACCATTACTGAACACCTGACACTATAAATCAATTCTCATCTATTTAGTTAGCAGTCTTGATAGGTCTTCATAGCTTATGGCGTTGAGTAGTGCAGACAGTTTGTTCAGCCCAGTTTCTTTCTGGTACATTTAGGAAGCAGTCTTCATATTTTGTGGTGCCGAGCAGTGTAAACACTGGCTGCATCATTCTCTCATATGCATGTATTTAGCAAATGGTGTTCATATTTTGGTGCTGAGCAGTAAACACTTTTGCCCCATCATAGTTCTGTCATATACATGAATTTAGTAGGGTACATATCTTATGGTGCTGAGCAGTGTCTTTGCTCCATCATAGTTCTCTCATTTACATGTATTTGCTGAGCGGTGTTCATATTTTATAGTGCTTAGTAGTATAAACACTTGTGCTCCAGCATAATTTCTCTTGTATACATGTATTTTGGTAAGCAGTGTTCATATCTTATGGTGCTCAAAGTGGAGTAAACACTTTTGCTCAGCCATAGTTCTCTCATATACAAGTATTTAGTGAGCGATGATCAAATCTAATCATGATGAACATTGTAAACACTTTTGCTCCACCACAGTTCTCTCTGTATGTGTGCATTCTGTAAGCAGTGTTCCTATCTTATGATGCTCAGCAGTATAAGCGCTTTTGCTCCGTCATAGTTCTGTATGCGTGCATTTAGTAATTAAGGGGTGTTTATATCTTATGGTGACGAGCAGGGATAAACATTTTTGCTCTATTATAAGCCCCTTGTATACATGCATTTAGTAAGCAGTGTTTGTATCTTGTAGTGCTGTCAGTAGTGTAAACCACTTTGCTCCATCATAGTTCTCTTGTATATATGTATTTAGTAAGCAGTGTTTTTATCTTATGGCTCTGAGTAGTGCAAAATCATCTAAAATTACTTGGTTCCATGTCTTACTTGTATATTTGTTGATGGATGTTCATATTGAATGATGCTATTTTGAGAATGTTCATGAACAGTGAATGCATATTTTGATTAAAAATATACAAATTCACTGAACCTAGTGACCAAGCATGCAAAAGAAAATGGCAAAAGTTGATTCAGGTGAACTTTTGCACCAATAGGTGTTCACAAAAAATTCAAATAAGAAAGTTTGTTGATAATGAAAAACTGTGTTTATTTTGGACGTGAATTGCGAATATTCTTACACAATGCATACATGTAAACAGTGGTAATGTTATTAATTTTTGAACCAAGTGTGCATTGAGAGTTATATAAATTAAGTCTTAATCATTTTAATTGAGTGCTGTGTCAACATTTATGATACATTTGTTGCCTGACCCTGTGATTAATAAACTCTACTAACTACTGAACATGTCAGCAGGGTAAGGGGGGGGGGGGCAGATAGTGGAGGGAGGGGGGGCCATTGTGTTCACTTAAATTGTGTTGTTTCTGTCCATCAGTGCATTTCTGGGAAGCCATAAGAACATATCTAACAAGGTTGATAGACTGGAATGTCTTAACACAACATTTCGGAAATGGTATTTTTCAAAGGCCATGAGGCACTTAATTACTGCAAATATGGAAAAAATTCAACTTTGTGAGTAAGTTGTTGAATCAAATTTAGATTTGTGACTAGTGTGTTGAATGTCAGATCATCCTGGAAAGATATGGTAGCAATTATAACTCTCCTCAGGTTGTATAACGTTAAGTTTGTACAATTTAAGCATGGAAATAGTGTGAGTGCATGGGCAAAGAGAAGTGCCAGGGTTTTCCTATCTTGTTCAACTTTCTCAATGTATGTAGGTTCTTGAAAGGACCCTGAATTGTAACAACATCAGCTGCAGGGTTTCATCCTTGACAAAGAAACACAGATAAGGAAACTGGGAGAGGTTCTTGTGACCACACAGGCAGAAAAAGATTTCTTGCAAAATACATGTTCATGTATGTACACTTTGATAAAACTTTTGAAACATCAGTTCCACATCTACAGACATGTGACATTTCATATGCATGTTGCACATATTAATGTTTATGTAACAGTTAGCTCATGAGGTTGACATTATAATCATATTTTAATTCTTTGGAACATATAGCTGAGGCGTATTAGAATGGAACACAACATGTCAGCTTTCTTATAGTATGAGTTGGGCTCTAAAGTTCTATCACGATGGGAGGTCTTTATACCAGCATCCTAACAACCTCCCTGACCACAGGAGACAACTCAAGTGCTAAGAGAAATGCTAAAAAAGCTTCTGCTACATGTACATTGTATATCTAGTGTTCTTTTGCAAGGGTGTACAGAGCATGCGTCTCTCAGGTATATTAATTAGATGAACACATACTCAGTTTGGTAATATTACAAGGGAGGACAACAAGCAAGATATGATTGAATGCCAAGGTGTGACAGCCTCGTGGCACCAGGCTAATGACAATACCAATACATCATGCTGTGGGATTTGTTCAACAGTTATACTATCAGTTACCACGTGTTTGCTGAACGTAGTACGGATTTTTACCTAGCCTTGGTCAGCCATACCACATGAGGGCAAAGCCCTCATGTGGTATGGCTGACCAAGGCTAGGTAAAAATCCGTACTACGTGAAGCAAACACGTGGCAACGATTTTATTATATTTTTGGTAATAATAGCCTGCAATTTAAAGCAATAAATATCAAAGACATTTTGAATTTTTACTTTATTCAATTAAAGTAAACAAAGAGTCAAACTTGTAAGATCAATAAGTCCATTTAATACAAAGAGCTCAAAATATGCATGTCCCTGCAGGAATGAGCCAACAACCTTGGCCAACGATTGAACACACAACATGCTGTAATTATTAAGCATTAAATATGAAAACCCACACAAGGTCTCGCGAAAATGATGATCAGGCCTACAGTCAATGCTGAGGTCGATCTAACATTTTGAAATAGGCTTAATGGCAGCAATGCATTGTATACTTTACCAATGATCGTAGAGATCATAAAGTCCAAATTTAATCATGTCTATAAAACTCAAACATGTCCACTATAGAATGCGCCAACAATAGACCTATAGGCCTATATATTGCAATCTAATCCGACCTGGATCTATTTGGAACCAGAAGGATGTATATTTAAGGTGAGATTGTGAATTGTGCAGTTACTTAAATTTATGCCCGATCGAGAAAAAAGTTGGTCTTGGCTTGCTTTTGGAAATCCTGGACTTCGACGACTCACAGAAAATTGGGACATAGTGTGGACAACATCTTGTTGTATATCTAGGCCTACCATATAAGGGCTGAGGTCAAAATCTCTTACTATAGGGCTCAGGTCAGCGGTTCCAGGTGATGACGGAAACCCTGGTGTAGGCCTATGGGTAACAGGACAGACAGATGACTGCTTTGACTGTGATAGGCTTAGGCCTATTACCGACGTCGATGCTATAGGCCTAGCTTGTAGGCTTTCGATTGCCGACGGTGATATGGTATTGGTAGATAAGCCTTCTGCAAGCCTAGAAGTAGGTTTAGGCGTAGATAGGCTAAGAGGCGTTTTCTCTAAAGTTTGCAGAACCGACGGCGACTGAGCTCCGGGAAGTGGATCCTCATCCAACAATTGTAAAAAGTCTGGCACCATGTCTGAAGAAGGATTGGATTCTGTCGAAGATGGTACAGGGCATGTAGGCCTAGACCTGTGGTGTTCTGAGGGTAATGTTAGGCCTACTGCTGGTCCAGTACTAGTACATGATTGTGCTGGTGCTGGCCTAGATAGGCCTATGCCTACATCTAGCGGACGGTCCATAGGTCTGCTAAGCGCTGAAGTCAGAGATCTACCCATAGTGAGTTTTTCGCCATCAGAAACTCTCTGGTAAATAGCAAGGGACGATACCGACTTGTGTCCTGTGACTGACATGATTTGCTTATTACCATATTGACTCTGACTGAGAATTGTTGCCCCTGTCACTCTGATTGAATGATTACTGTAAACACTGTTCAGGTCACACTTGATACTTAGCTGCTTCATGAATGATCGCAATGTATCAACGCCAATCGGTCTGTTGTAGAACCATATCGTGGCATGTTTTTTGACCGAGTCCTTTGGACGCTGCCACAGATTTTGGCATTTAGGGTTGAGACAATCAATGAATTTCAGGAATGACCTAACAGGACACAGATCTGGCAGTTCTGGGCACTCTGGCATAAATGCTGAATAGGACTCATTGTCCATTTCCGTGTGGTTTGTATTGAGCTCGTCCTTTGTTTGGCACACATACTTTAGCCCAGTCTCAGAATTAGTAAAAATTGAAAATGTCTCATGAGTCATCTCATGCATGTTTTCGGACCCCCTACGGAAAAAATAAAATCTTATATCAAACTGCACCTTTTCTGCTAGTCCTCTAGGTGTTGAAGTGTCCATTTGATCATAAATTTTCTTCAGATCTGCTGGAGCTATTTGGGGATGATGGCTAACCTCCCCCTTGCCTGACGCTTTTATCTCTCTGAGGGCAGCTTTGTATGACTCATTTGCAGCACGAAAATCATTGTCGTTAATAATGTCAATGAAACGATTGAATGGAGGTGCTCTCATATACCTGTTCAGGCTATGCCTGAAATTTTCAAGGCTGGAAGATTTATAGAGTTCTCCCTTGGCTGTGCGAACCTCGAGATAGAAGGATTCCAAAATGGCGTTCAGTGCACTGGGCTTCACTGTATGATAATCTAGGTTTTCCTGACCCTTTTCTGCCAGGTATTGTCTCATCAATCTGGCCGCCTTTTCATTTGCCTGTAAAGTTGCCTTCGGTGTGGTTTTAGTTCGCTTTGAAGCAATTTCATCCTCCGTAAATGTAGCGAAACGCTTTTTCGTAGGCCTACCCTCCATGATCATTCGTAAAGCATTGGTCGAATTTGCCGCCGCTTGAACTTTTCAAGCATCGAAAACGAGGCTCGACCATCAAAACTATAGTACGGATCCGTACTACCCGTTTGATGAAATACTACTTGTTTGGACCTAGGAACACACCCGGGTATGGTTTCATATTTGGAAAAAATGAACCAATCAGCTTTGGCTATTATTACTAAAAATATAATAAATTTAGATGCAAGCTTTTAAAAATAATAGTTTAGATGACCATGTTCATAGAAACAAGTTGCAAAAGCCATAGGCTACCCATGTTGCTGAATCACTTTACAATGGAGTATATCACCAGCATGTGGCACTGCAGATAGCTTTCTAGTCCCACAGGTATCCAGCTGTTGCAGGTGGAGACACCTGAAGGATTCAAAATTTGCATCATTCATTGGTTGAAAGTGTCATGTGACACATGAAACAAGTGCTGCCACCATGAGGAATAGCGTATCTGACAGGCCCATCTTGTACTCCTGCATGGTGTTAGGCCTGACTGGGGCCTGAGTGAGAGCTCCAGGATTTCAGGTGGGAAAGAAGTAAGGCAAATGCACAGAGGAATCAGTATGTTTTTGTAGTTGTTCATTTGTGCAAGGGTTGTTGCCAGGCAATCTAAGAGCATGCTCATCTGGAAAACTGAAAACAAAAATCAATCAAGTCAAAATAGATATTAAGTGACTGAATGAAGGAATGAATGAGAGAAAAGATGAGAATGAATGAAAGTAGGAGAGAGAGACAGAGAAACTGGTGTTGCAGAACATCAGGCTTTGATAGATCAATATTAAAGTCCTTTGTTTTGTGCAGTCGTGTGTACACCTCTTCATTTTCAAGTTTATGTTCCATAATACTGTACTGTATTGCTGTGTTTTTCCAATTTGTGCATGTGATTTGCTGGCTTGTGTGCTATTTGTTTCTTAACTAACAGAAAACTTTAATGCTTGAAAAGGACTTGACAATATGACCAGCCAAGTTGTCTAGGTTGAGCAAGTGTTTAGCCAGGACAAGTAGAAGAGTTGCCTGTTGAGCAGACCGTAGACCAGAAGAGCTCAGAAATCACTTCACAGTTGAGAAAAAATGTTTAACTCACAAGAGGAATCAATTCGTGGCGTGATATTTATTTTGTCCCACTTTGTGTCAACATATTTTTTTTCATATGTAGAGTGGAAAGTTGATATTTTATTAAAAATATATTAATGACCAAAATCTGAAGATTAATTCATATATGTAGCATTGCATGAGAAAAGTTCCAGTATTTTCAACAATGTTCTCCACATGTGGCTAGGTTTTGTGAAAACATCTTAGATCAAAGCATGTGCACTGAACAGGTCACTTGAAGTGTGAAGAAAAAATCTTCGTCATCGTTGTCGTTGTCGTCGTTATTGTCGTCGTCATTATCATCATCAAGAAGTGCACTTTTATTTTTACAATGAAAGAAAAAACACCTGAAAACATCTTCATAGATTTTGTATTGTGTTGGTGACTTTTTCTATGGACTAGAATGACACTTTTGTGACCTCATGTCTCAAAGTGGTTTTTATTCCTCCATCATATATTTCTGCAGAACAATTATATACTGCTATGACTGGTATAGCTGTGGTATTATAAAGTCACCATCAGAGGTCACTGTTGCATGGTCTAGCTTGCCATATAACACATTACTTATAAATAATATTTTAATTCAAATCAATTTCCGTGGTCTAAAAATAGAATGAAAATGAGGAGAAGGGGGAATAAGAAACAAAACCTTTAAGTGACTGGTTCAAGAGAGTGCACTTATTTTCCAATATATCTCCCCTATAGATCAGGAACAGTATTAAAGGGATACAAAGTAGGGATCTAGAGCTGTATGTGAATGACTCCTGAGATTTGAAGAAAAAGACTATGTGACAAGTGATGATCGCATTGGTTTCAGTTTTTACCCATGGGAAATGAATGTGTTAAATTTGCTGTTTTTAGTGTATGTGGATCTGCATGTGGGTGCCCTGTTAATGTGCCTATAATCGATATATTTGTAAGGTTCATTGCATGTTCAATAGCAAGTTCATGTGGTCAATGATGTACTAGACTCACACCATTGTGCTCCTGAAGCCAGTTTTTATGGCACGGCAGTTTTTGTGGTATGCTGAGATGATAAGAGTCAA
This sequence comes from Hermodice carunculata, assembly GCA_964020975.1. Classification (NCBI taxonomy): domain Eukaryota; kingdom Metazoa; phylum Annelida; class Polychaeta; order Eunicida; family Amphinomidae; genus Hermodice; species Hermodice carunculata. Next base: position 43,622,092 of record OZ026621.1, on the reverse strand, counting down.
TGCCTGACAGTTCAGTGTGTTCACAGTTTAATTTATTCAATATTGGGTGGTTTGTGAGCATGATTGATATTTTTCAGTGCTGTTTTGATTAGAAATTATTTCTGACATCACGAGGATCGGGGACAAAGTCAGTACAATGTACCACAAAAACTGTGATGCCCCAAAAACTGGCGAAGCCACCCACTGGCCTTCTTCAACACTGTGATGTATAATTCATTCTGTTAAAGGCATTATTATGCCCTTGTAAAGACACCACCCATATTTCTTTAAAAAGACGCCTTCTTTGTCATTAATATTAAATGTGTATTTTCATACTCAATTCCTGCCCATTTTGAACTGTATTATATAATTTAGTTGTCATAAGGACAATGTGTTTATCAGAATGAATACAGTGGAACTTTGGTATATAACATGGCCCTGGTTTTAGTTAACATTTATTAGTATAATGACTTCAAGATAAACTTTTAAATCAGAACTAGCCCACCATTTACATCTCCAGAACTTTGGTATTTTAATTCAGTCATCCCAGTAGTCAGTTGTACCTTGTGTGTTCACTTGGACAATGATAGTCCTAAACATTTGAAGAATGAAAAAAATAGAACGTAGTTCAGTGGACTTGTTAAGTATCGTACAAAATGATCCATATAAGCAACAAGCTTTCAGATTCAACCGTAACTCATTCCATACTATGGTCACAGGCCTTGGTCAGTGGTTCTGGCGCTGCCTGGCAAGTCATGCTGCAGCTGCCCTTGCGGCAGCTGCAGCATGACTTGCCAGGCAGTGCCAGAACCACTGACTTAAAACTATAGGCATGTGTTGGTACTTGAATGAATTTAGCTCCTTTCATGAAGAATTTAAATGTGCAATTGTCATCTTAAATCTCGGTAAATATACGGGAAAATCAGGGACTGGTATGGAAGGAGTTATTGTTTTCTGGTACAGGTGTCTGCTGGTAAAACTTGGATTATATTTTATTTTCAGAGCCTCCCAGTATGGTCAGATGAAGACTGCAAACCTGCTGGTGTCCTGGGTGAGTGTACAGGCAGGCAGTAAACTGCTGGAACCCACAGTGCCCCAGCATGTACCACAGGAAGGCAGTATGATGACTCAGTCCTGGGTGAAGGGCCAATATTGTCAAATCATTCTCTCTAAATCTTTACAGAAAAAGAGCTAATCCTATCAAATCATTCTCTCAGAATCTATTGTAAAAGGGCTGATCATGTTATTCTCTCTAAATCTTTACAGCAAAGGGGCTAATCCTGTCAAATCCTCCAAAGCAATTGTTAAAGGCTAATCCTGTCAATTCATCCTCGAAATCTTTATAGTAAAAGGTCTATTCTGTCAAATCATTCTCTCTAAATCTCAATTGTAAAAGGGCTAATCCAGTCAAATGATTCTCTGTAAATCAGTACAGTAACAGGTCTAATTGTGGCAAATTGTTCTCTAAAACAGTACGATAAAAGGGCTAATCCAGTCAAATCATTCTTTAAATCTGCTTACTTGAAAGGCCAATCCTGACAAATTATTCTCTCTATATCTGTACAGTTAAAGGCCTCTTACAGTGAAACCTGTTTTGATAGACCACCTCTACGGAGGCTAAAAGTGGTCACATAAGGCAGGTGGTCTCTCCATGGAGGTGCAATAACATGGGAAAGAGCAAAATGAACTTTGAAAATATGGTCTTAAAAGGCAGGTGCTCTTTCATTACAGTGGTCTCTCAAAACTGGTTGCACTGTATCCTGTCAAATCATTTGAAATCAGCACTGTAAAAGGGATAATTCTGTCAAACATATTGTTGTATCGAAATCTGTATACTGAACTGGTTATGCCTATCATAATTAATTTTCTCTCAAAGTTTGTTGACTGGAAGTGCTTATCCTGAAATAAAAAATCTTGCCATATTTGTACACTTACAGGAGTAGTTGTGACAAATCATCTGCACATAAAGCCTTTAATACCCATCTTCCATCAATACCCACCCACCCTCCAACCATGTCTTTTAATTCCAAATTAGCACATCTTAACCCTTTCCCCCTTGAATTAAGACTGAGTCAACAGCTTTCCTTGGCATGGGTTGGGCACTAAGTGCCCAACCCATGCCAAGGAAAGCTGTTGATCTGGGGCATGTGATCTTGATAAGTCTCATGTACATTTCTCAGTCAAATTGTTTTTCATAACTGTTGAAATTAGTTTAAAACACTGAAGCAGACGACATTTGACCACCAGCCGGTTTTGGCCGGTTTGAGGGGGAAAGGGTTAAACCTTTCACCATTAGCATTTTGCGGATCAGCTAATTTTCCTGGGACATGTAGACATATTGGACAAAAGGGCTTGAAAGATAGCATAATACAACATACATTACATGGTTCTGAAAAGAAAACCTGGAACATGTGTGTCTATTTTGCTATGGTACCAAATGATGTACTTTACTGTGTGTATTAATGCCAAGAAGACAAGAGTCCAATAGAAACTTAAAACATGTGTTCACTGGACACTAATTAAATATGTAGTGATGTATTCATGATGATATGTGATGGTACAGAGGTCAGGGTCCTTGGTTCTTGAATTGCCTGGCCGATTAAAAAAGAAACAGATAAAAAAACACTAGTGACTGAAGGCTTGTTGATGCTTGAATGAAAAAAAAAATATGCAATTTCCATTTTAAATTCCAGTTGTGAATAAATACACGTACCTGCACAACAACACAACTTTTGTGGAATCTAGGGCAGTATTTATGCAAACTCATTTTGGAGAACCTGGGACCTAACAATGATAAAGATTGAAAACTTGCTGCAAATGATAAAGATTGAAAACTTGCTGCAAACATCTATGAAGAACTGTGTATATTGAAAGTGAAATGACATTTGTCTATACTAGTATGGAGGTTTTACAGATACATTGTGTAGAGACATTCTTGCGTTTTTAGCCAAATAGATATACAATGTACATCCTTTCTGTGGACATATTTTTAAAGAGTTTGTTTAAAACTTAAAGAGTTAAAAACATTTCTACATTTATATCAGACATTTCACATGCCTGACACAAATTACTGAATGTTCATTTAACAGTTAGATTACAAACTTGAAATTTTAGTAATATTTAAAATCTTTCAATTATGCCCTTTACAAATATATACATTTTATACATTTGCTTTAATGTGTTTTGGGGGGGGGTTGGGTTTTTTGTTTTTTTTTTTTTTTTTTTCTCTGTACTGCTGGGCATAAGACTAGAGTTATGCTCAACCTGTGGTCAGTCATTACTCATTAGCCTCTGATGAGTCCAGTGAAGGACGAAACGCGTCAGGCTTGTTTGTCACACCGTGTATCTGTTCTTATCAACACTTGCCTAGTCTTCTCATTGCTTTCATATGTTACAATCCGTGAGCTGCCTCATTAGGTACTATGTACACATTGCCCAACTGTATTTTTCCTGTCTCCTTGCCGTGAAAGCTGTCTTGTGTTTATACAGGGTGCAGACCTGAATGCCAAGGATGAGGAGAACTGCACGCCATTTCTCAGAGCTGTCATGAGGGGCCAGACGTCCATGGCTTTGTTTCTGCTGCAACAGAAAGTAGACGTAGGGTACACCACAGTTGCCATGGAAACATGCATACACTTGGCAGTACGGTCGCAAAATGTAGAAACTCTTCAAGTTCTGCTGGAGGTATGTATCATTAGTATGTACTGCTGAAGGAATGTATCATTAGTCTGTACTGCTGGAGGAATTATGTATCATTAGTCTGTACTGCTGGAGCAATGTATCATTAGTCTGTACTTATGGAGGAATGTATCATTAGTCTGCACTTATGGAGGAATGTATCATTAGTCTGTACTTATGGAGGAATGTATCATTAGTCTGTACCGATGGAGGTATGCATTAGTAGTCTGCTTGAAGTATGTATCATTAGTCTGTACTACCGGAGTATGTATCATTAGTCAACTGCTGCAGGTATGTATCATTAATGTGTGGTGCTGGAGGTATGTATGTATGTATCATTAGTCTGTACCACTAGAAGTAAATGTCACTTTCCTGTACTGTAGGAGAAATGTATTAGAATCTACTGCTGCAGGAAATTTGTATCATTAGTCTATCTCTAGAGGTATGTATCATTAGTCTATCTCTAGAGGTATGTATCATTAGTCTATCTCTAGAGGTATGTATCATTAGTCTATCTCTAGAGGTATGTATCATTAGTCTATCTCTAGAGGTATGTATCATTAGTCTATCTCTAGAGGTATGTGTCATTAGTCTATCTCTAGAGGTATGTATCATTAGTCTATCTCTAGAGGTATGTGTCATTAGTCTATCTCTAGAGGTATGTATCATTAGTCTATCTCTAGAGGTATGTATCATTAGTCTATCTCTAGAGGTATGTATCATTAGTCTATCTCTAGAGGTATGTATCATTAGTCTGGCTGCTCTGCTGGAGGGATGTATTATTAGTCCACTGCTGGAGATACATCATTAGGCTGTACTTAAGGAGGTAACTATGTATTAGTTTGTACTGCTACTGATGTCAGTAGTACCATTGGAGGTATGTATCATTGATACTGTTGGAGGTATGTGTGTCATTCGTCTATACTTGTGGAAGTATGCAAGTAGTCTTCTGGATCTATATGCCTTCCCTCTGTACTGCTGGAGATATATAGAAATAGTCTCTACTACTGGAGGTATGTACATGCATCATTAGTCTGTGCGTCTAATGTGTTTATCCATCAGCTTTCAAAAATTAATAAGTGTAGGTAATTGGAGCCCCATGGCCATCAGTCATCCTGATGACAGATTGTATTTTTACTCTAATGTGTCAATAGATGAATAATACATTGTAATTGTTTTGTGTGTACATGTGTGCATATAACATTTGAATAATGCTGAGTGCTTGCTTTCTACACTTTGTGCTTTTTAGTCATGGAAAATAAAATCCACAGAGGCAGGGAAATTAAATTTTAACTGTGCGTTAGTTAGTTTGTCTTGAAAGAAGAGTTTGGCTTAAGTATGCATGTTTATTGCTGAAGATACTATCTTAGTGTTGCATATATTACAGTGTATTTCTTTCCAATATTCCCATCACCTGTATCTGATATATAAAGAGATACTGCACATTAATACGTACCTGTTAGACCCTTTTTTTTTGGTGGTGGGGGGGGGGATATATTTATGATAAATAAGATAAAAGCGTGAAAGGTCATATCTGCTGGCTATCTTCAGACCATGATGCCTTTGTGGCTTTTAGATCATTGACTTTCCTTCAAATGTGGCTCCATCATTAGTATATGATGAACGTCTCTCTGAGGATTTTAAAGTGGTGTATGAAAAATGCTGCATTTGTGAAACCCACCTGTTGAGCCACTTTGTGTTATTGAGCAGTCACTCAAGGTAAGGGTCAAGGTTTCACCCCTTGCTCCTTGATTTAAGATGGACTCGGCATCTTTCCTAGAGGCAGCTTTGGCACCTAGTACCCAACCTGCTGCTGTGAAAGCTACTTGTATGGACTCTACTAGTTGTGCAGAGTTCAATCATCTACAATTCTGATTTTTTATTTTATTTTGTTCTAACACCGAAGTGAATGGAAATTTGTTTAAAACGTAACAACAGTTTATCCCTGGCTCTTTAGACCAGTTTAAAGTGAAAGATGACCATTATTGGCAGTTGGTATCTTTGTTTTCTCTTGGGGGGGGGGGGGCATAAGTGACTGCTTACCAGAGGTGATTAGGGGAGACTAGGGAGAGTTGGAACACTTCAGAGTAAAGGCCCTTCATCTTCAGAAGTATTTAGTCACTGGGTTGTCTCTAAGATAACATTTAAGCAACAAAGGGTCCTCCAAAAATGATGCATATTGTCTTGCACAGATGTTATGGAGCATTATCAAGATATCATTCTATTGAAAATTATCAACGAGTCAAATGATTCATATCACCCCAGACAAGGGGTAAGATGAAACACACAGTGGGGTAAGTTGAAACATTCTCAATAAAATGAAATATTATTGGCCTACCTATACAAGTCAATTAATGTTCCTTTTAGCCAGACCTGTCTGCCATTTTAATGTAACAATAGAATATTTTACAGAATATGTTGGATAATAGGGGACCTGGACTCATATATTCCAACTCTCTCCAGTCTCTCCTGACATTAACTTTCTTCATTCTTGAAATATGAATGTTTATGTTGTTACTAATATTTACTCTATGTTTGTGTAGGTAGATGCATGCATGTGTGTGCAAATAAGTATGCATATGTGGACATAAATAAAAGTTGACTATAACCCACTGGTAAATGTTCCATCTGACTCTAGGGGTGGGTTGAAACTGTTTCTGGGGCAGCTTGAACCTGCTCCATCTAACCCCAGGGGTAGGTTGAAACTGTTTCATCTAAACCCAGGGGCAAGTGGATCCGAAACATGTTCCATATTACCCTAGGGCAAGTTGACAATAAGGCAGAGTTGAAATATGTTTCAACACTCCGACCTTGCCCTATGTTTCAACTCACCCCTTTGACTGTTAATGTACATTTATCCGTACTGTGAGCATATACATCAATTAATTACACTTTGTGGTGCTAGCACTCTGCCACCTGGGGATTTTATACCACTGGGTAACTAGGCTTAATTTTTTAAAGTGTAAAGAATGTGACAATAATTTTTTAATAAGAAATATTTGCTGGAGAGGGAGAAAAACAAACATCGCATTCCCAGTCAAACACATAATTTGATACGGAACTTAGCTTTACATGGTAAAGGAGGCTTAGAACCATACGTGCTACTCACAGACCTGTGCAAAAATAGGAAATACATTTATGGGGAGCAGTTACCATGAAAGTTTCATCTTACCCCGTGTTCCAACTCTCCCCAGTTTCCCCTACCCAGTACAGATGACTACTGCACCAGGATTGCCTATGTTTGTTTCTGTTTACAGGGAGGGTGTTCTTACATGCTTGAGAAGAGAGATTGTGATGACCAGACACCACTACATTATGCTGTCAAAATACTCAACCCAGAGGTACGTTTTTTGATTACCATCTGCAGCTATACCAGACATTCATGAATTAATGCTAATTTCTTGCTGATGGGATTTTTGACCCATAATTGAAGGTAATGGCTTCAGGAAACATATACACTGTACATATGAAGAAAGTGCACTTGGTCAAAGGCACAGTGGAAAATTAATATGCCACTGTAGCCGAGTGACAGTGCATGATACGCTTGTACATGTTGGCCAGTAAAAGCTTTTCAAGCTTTTGTGGTGAGAGATGAATCTTTTTAGTCTGTGTTTGTGGGTGGATTTTCTAGCGTGAAATTCAAAAGTAGTAACTCACTCTAGATCATATGACCTAAACATCGTTACAACTAAATTGTGATGCGCCTGCATCGGTGACGTATTGCTTAAACATGTAGACAAAATTAGATGTACACGACGGTACGTGACAGGTGACATGGAATAACTGTGACGAATGTAAACAAACACAGCACACCAGGTCAGCTTTGAAAGTAGGGCTGGGGCCTTTTTTGTGATGAATACCCATTAAACGTAGAATAAAATCTTACAAGGCTTGAGAGTGAGAAAAATAGCAGCTCACTCTCAGCCATGTAAGATTCTCTATTTATTTGAGTTCAAAACAAATAAGTTGAAACTATTAAGGTTGAGGCTTCAACTTTTCAAAGAAGTTGGTCTTGTTTGGATCTATTGTGATGCTCTAGTTGCCTGCCAGCAGAGCACATGACCATCTTTATCCTCATCTTATAATGTTTAGCAATATCAGTCCAAAAACAGCTAATTTACATAAAAAGAGACCAAAATTACACAAGAATAACAATCCTTCTTCCTTGCAGAAATAGAGTTGAGGCAGGGCTCAAAAGCTGGGGATGCAGCACCAAAAAAAGACAATTTTCTTTCTTTTTGCTTAAGACATGCTATTTATACAATTATGGATCTGCGAGTGATGCATGTCTGCAGGTGAGACTGTCATTGGTCAGATGGAGTGACCGTGCATGGTGGCGGGTGCATGTTTGTTCTTGGTTACATGGAGTGTGTTTGATGTTGGTCAGATGGAGTGACTTAATTCTCGTGTGGTTATCAGGGTTACATGGGATAACTGCTCATGATAGTGTGTGTCTGTCATTGGGCAGGTGGAGTGTGTTTGTCATTGGGCAGATGCATACCTGTCAACATTCCACACCTCAAAATACGGAGACTTTTGTAAATTTGAAAAATCCATGGGGGAGATTTGTATTTTAACAAAGAATATAACAGAAAATACTAAATTTACATGGGGGAGATTCTGCCAAATTTGCAGAATTGTGCACGTAAATAAGAAAAAAATGGGTGAAAAAGTGGGAGACTCCCACCATATGGGGGAGACTTGACAGGTGTGCAGATGGAAGGACTGTTCATAGTGGTGAGAGGGACTGACTGTTCATGGTGATGTGTGTATGTCACTCAGGTCAGAGGGACGGACTGTTCATGGTGATGTGTGTATGTCACTCAGGTCAGAGGGGCGGACTGTTCATGGTGATGTGTGTATGTCACTCAGGTCAGAGGGGCGGACTGTTCATGGTGATGTGTATGTCACTCAGGTCAGAGGGACAGACTGTTCATGGTGATGTGTGTATGTCACTCAGGTCAGAGGGACTGACTGTTCATGGTGATGTGTGTATGTCACTCAGGTCAGAGGGACTGACTGTTCATGGTGATGTGTGTATGTCACTCAGGTCAGAGGGACGGACTGTTCATGGTGATGTGTGTATGTCACTCAGGTCAGAGGGACTAACTGTTCATGGTGATGTGTGTATGTCACTCAGGTCAGAGGGACTAACTGTTCATGGTGATGTGTGTATGTCACTCAGGTCAGAGGGACTAACTGTTCATGGTGATGTGTGTTTGGCATTGATCAGATGGAATGGACGCTCATGGTGATGTGTTTTTGTCATCAATCAGATGGACTGACTGCTAGTGTTGCATTGTATAGTCGATGGATACTGTTGCAGGAAAATGTAGCCGGTACCAGTGAATTCAGTATCATTCCAACTTATCTGTTTCCTTTCATTAACACACTTGTTCCTTTTCTAAGGGTCCACCCCATGGAGGGACCCTTTCTGTTTTCGGGTTGTCTGTCTGTCTTTCCAGATGTCTATCAGGATGTGCACTTTCTCGTTACCGCAATATCTGCAGAATGCCTTAATGTATTTTGCTCAAATTTGGCAATATGTTTAAACCTAACCAGGCGAAATAAACTGATTAGATTTTGGTGTCACCATGACCTAATTTGAGCAAATGGTGGACCCTTTAGTCAGTGCTTGTGTTGAAGGTATGTCTATTTCATTTTCTTGTGCATTATTGTAATTTTATATAATATGTATAACATAATTTATGTCAAATAAAATAGTTTCTTGAGTCGGAGTCAGAGTATGATGGCTTTGCTCTTGTGTTTTCGCAGATGCTTACACTGTTGCTTAGATACAGAGTGAACTTGGCTGCCAAAGACCACGAGGAAAAATCAGCATTGCACATCGCAGCTGAGTATGTGTTCAAAATTTAAATGTTATACAGTGAAACCTGTTTTGAGAGACCACTGTCATGAAAGACCACCTGCCTTTTAAGACAATATTTCCAAGGTCCCTTTCGCTATCTTTCCCATGTTATGGCACCTTCATTGAGAGACCACCCGTCTTATGTGACCACGTTTTAGCTTGCCCTAGGGGTGGTCTCTCAGAACAGGTTTGACTGTCTTCAGTTGTCCTTTCTTATGCAATGAAGTGTGAATTTCATAGCCTTGAATATTGTGCCCTTTGTGTGAGCTCATCACACGTCTCTTAATTTAGAGCTACTTTATGCAGAAAGGGGTTTCTCTGTGAAATATAAAAGTGTCATGCTTGTGTTCTGAATTGATTAATTCTGCTTGGATTATAAGTTACTTAGGATATTAGATGTATACTTATTTTGCTGTTCTTGTTGGTGTTTTATATATAGCACAGAAGACTGAATACTTCAAATGCCAAGATGTAGATTCTGATTTTGATTGAACATGTCATTTATTTATGCATCTGCCCCAAGTAAGTGCAGGATTTGACTCATAGACTGATTTTAATTTTGTCAGGTGCTTTAGCTGTTTGAAGCAGCAGAAATTATATTTAGAAACCTATGAATACTTTAGAAGTATCTATCTGTATAGAACTCTGCTCATCTGTCCTGCGTATGCAAATACGTAACACGTACTCCTCTCTGATTGGACACAGAGAAAATGAGAGCAGTTAAGTCACTCATCCTTTAAGTGCAAATTATCCACCCTTCAAATGTTTATTTTGATTGAACACATGGGCAGTTTGTACATTCCAATAACTTGTCCTTTGTGTGTATATATAACACCTTCAAATGCTTATTCTAATTGGACCCAGAGAGAAGGTTTGTTAAAAGTATGTTGTAGATTTTCCAAGACAACATTTTGTAGACTGACATAATAGATCATAAAAAATAAGCAATAGAATGTCTTCTGATATTTCAATTTATCACACTCTTTGTGGGAAAAGGCTTTTACCTTGGCTGAGTTGTCAGTCAGCAGAAGTTATGGGATGGTCCATTGTCTGTTGTCCATCTGTCTGTCCACAGTTTACATTTTCAACTAATCTTCTCCAAAATCATTTGCCACATTCATTTCAAACTTGGTGGGAATCTACCTTTGGTGGGTCTCTAGCAAATTTGTTCAATTGGTTCAGTGTGATCAGATATCTTCTCAAAAACTGTTAGCCAGATCCACTTCAAATTTGGTGGGGATGTGCCTTGGGTGAGTCTCTCCCAAATTTGTTCAAGTGGTCATGCTCCAGCAATTTTTTTTTTTTTTAATTTTTGTTCATTTATGGGGAAAATCTCAAGAATTCTTCTGCAAAACTGGCCATCCAATTCCTTTGTTGTCACACAGGAATACTCCTAGGGACTCCTAGTTCTTAATTCGTTCATCAGGTGGTGCTGCAATTTTTTCCAACTTTTTCATGATTTTTTTGTGTGTCTTTGCTATTTTTGACTTCTCTAGAACTGTCACTCAGATTAAGCTGAAACTCTGTGGATATGATCCTTGTTAAAGGGTCAAACAAAAGTGTTCACTGTGTGGCACTGCTGTGTATTTCTGATTTTTAACAATTCTTTCAACCCAGGTACTTATCAGTAAATGCATCTTCCCTATTGATTATTATGTAAGTCAATGGGTATTCTAATGCTTATTCACATTTTAATGAATTTTTCTTCAGGGAAATCTTAGAAATACTTCTAAATGTAATATACATTCAGCTAAAGCTCAACACAGGTCTATTCAATTTGAACAATGATTTTGTGAACAAGGTTAGGTCAGCTGAGCAAGGGCTGCTCATGCAGCCCTCTAGTTTTGGTAAAATCTTAAAATATCTTCATCTCAGAAACCGCTGAGCCAATTGCTTTGAAATTGCATAGGGACACTTCTTGGGCCCACCAGACCTTAATTTTTCCAACAGATGGTGCTGCACTATATTTTTATAATTTTTTGTGTGGTTAAGGTTACTATTTTCAAATACATGTACCCTGAAACCATTCCTCAGAATGTGCTGAAATTTGGAAGAAACAAACTTCGTGGAAGGGTCAAACAAATTATTCACCAGTTGGTGATGCTGTGGATCCTTGATTTTGGTCAATGCGTACAATTCTGTTGATTACCATATAAGTCAATGGGGATTGCAACACTAATTCACATTTTTGACTTCTCCAAAGCCATCAACCAGATTTACTTCAACTTGTTGGAGATATGCCTTGGGCGACTGTCTATAAAGTTCCTTCATATGGTCATGTGCCAGTGATTTATCCATTTTTTTTTATTTTTTAAAGGAAGGCTCTCATGAATTGTTTCATGTCTAGATAGTGCCACCTGGTGGCACAAAGTGTACATGCTTGTCTGTTATATACATTTAAACTTGTGGCAATGATTTAATCCTTGTGGATGCTGGAATGATGAATGAGCCAACAGCTTTCTCTTGAATCTGCCCAGTGCAGCTGATGACAGCTGTTCACCTGGAGCAGTCATCTCTTCTTAAACCTTCCCTCCTGAAACTGCCCAAAACCAGCTGGTGGTCAAATGTCGTCTGCTTCAGTGTTCACTACTAATTTTGATATCAGTTGAAAAAACAGTTGGACTGTGAATTGTAGATGAGATCTATCAAGATCCCATGTCCCAGGTCAACAGCTTTCCTTGGCACCCAGTCTTAATTCAAGGGAGAAGGGTTAAATTAAGGCATATTGCTTCCTGAATGAAAGATGTTTTCATGAGAAATTTTCTTGAGGAATCATTTATAATACTTCAGAGGAGGCTGACTTTTGTTATGATAAGCACTGCAATAGTGAAGTTAACACTTGACTCTTGTTTAGAGTATATGAAATTTACTATGTGTGTGATTAAGTGTCATACAAATGTCACATTTTGCTTATGGTATGACATAGTAAATCTCCTGGTTGCCCTTCCAGCTATGTGATAGTGACTTGTACTATTCTGTGTTTCAGATACGGCAACAAGGAAGCAGTAGAGATGCTGCTGGGCGCATCCTCAGCCCAAACAAATGACCGTGACCAAAACGGCCAGACACCACTGATGCTGGCATGTGTCAGTGGGTGGGTGGATGTAGTCAAGAGTCTGGTCTCCACAGGAGCAGATGTCTCAGCCAGGTACTAAGCTGGTGGACTAGTGTCTCTGTTTAGATGTCTGATATTTATTAAAGTGGCTACAAGGTGTATGTATGCTGATGTGAATTTGTGTTGGAACAAGGTATTCATAAATTTGAGTGAATGGCTATGCTCTATATATCTGGTGTTAATTGTAGTGGCTACATAACGTATAATTACCGATAATATTGGTATAATTCATGTTTAATGTAAATAGAAAAATTGAACTTCCTTTCCATTCATTCATCGACACTTTTTAGCCCTTTAGACAGGTTTTTTGTTTTTTTTCATGAAGCCATGCTGGCACTTCATGTTTGAAGTGGTTGAATGTCTATTTGAGATGTGGCAGAACCTGCAGGTGTAGATATACACTGTAGGTCTAGTGAGGAGAGGCATGGATCCTCAACTGACTGTCATGATCTTTGAAGAACAATACTTTCATTCAGATTCTGTTTCCTATGATAATGTTGCCCCATTGAATTCATTCACATAGGTGTACATGTTCATTTATATTGTGTGTGTGTGTGGGGGGGGGGGTTGGCGGTAACACCAGGTCAACAGTTTCCTATAGTGTAGAAAGTGGGGTGACAAGCCGGCTCATGGCAAATAAGGAAAGCTAGCTGTTGACATTAAGGCTGTGCTTTCCATGGCGTTCCTGCACACATTTCATTTAAAATGTTTTCTCATAACAAAAGATTTTAGTTAACACTTACCCCATTGAATTAAGACTGAGTCAACAGCTTTCCTTGGTGTGGGTCGGGCACTTAAAACTGTTAAACTGGAGCATGTCATCTTGACAGCTCTTGCCTATAATTCTCGTTCTTTTTTCATTACCATGGAAACCTGTCGAAAATATTGAAGCAGACGACAACTGACCACCAGCTGGTTTTGGCCAGTGTAAGGGGGAAGGGTTAACATTGAAGTTGGTGACATTTGCCCTGCAGACACTGTGATCATTTTAGGGCGAAAGATTTGCCTGGTAAGCAGACCACTCTCTGTTCTCTCCCCTCTGCTTGGTCTGCCTTGTGGCCACATGAAGTGTAGAAGAGATAATACATGGCTTGGTCTGCTTTGCAGGCAAGGGTTCAAGGGTGAAAAAGTATGAACACATACAAGGAGTTAAAGTCCCTGAAGTTAACAATGTAGACTTGTTAGTGATTAATAAATCGTGTGTTAGTAGTGTACTAGATGTATGCTGTTGTCTTTACTGCTTGTAGAGACGACAACGGAAGGACAGCCTTGATGTGGACAGGAGACATGGGTCACATCCAGTGTATGCAGGTTTTGCTACATGCTGGTACTGAGGTAGTAGATGCCCTTGACAGATACAAGGTACACCATATTCCTCAAGTAACGGGATGATTTTTGCATGCCATTTGAAGTTTGGTCCAAGTCTCCAAATTATTGTAAAGTGTGATTATATATAAGCACTAAATATGCATCTTCAGTAAGTACTGTTAAACGTGACAATTAACACAATGTAACTCACATCCCAAGGTGTTGAAGAGGAAAGGGTTAATTAAAAGGTTAATCTGCAGAGCCAGCGGCTGATCCGGTCAAGTTGTTTTGATGATATATTTTGGTCTGAAAAGTGTCATTCCCCTTTCCACTTTCCAGAGTAGCACAGGTGCCAACTGTCTCTTATGATCAGGGACAGTCCCTGAAATAAGGTGTTTGTCCCACATTGAAACTGAGTATTTTGACAAAAAATTCTTTGTGAAATATGTTCTGTCGCTGATGTTCTCACTCAAATGTCCCTGAAATGGCATTTTGAATGTTGGCATCTCTGGAGTAGGATATTCCCATTTAACATTTCTTGAAATTTGAACTATTCCATCAGACCAAAAAAGCAAAACCACGCTTTCTCCAGTCAAGGCTACTGGAGAAACTCATTGTATGTTATCTATTCCAAAATACAGTAAAACCTCCCTATACCGAACACCCTTGGGACTGGAAAAAAAGTGTTCGGTATGGGGAGCTTTGCTTACATTGGAAGTATATATTTGAGACTGAGAAATGGTGTTCAGTATAGAGGGGTGTTCAGTATATGGAGGTGTTCACTTAGAGAAGTTTTACTGTAACTTAATTATCAAAAAGACCACTTCACGTGATGTATTATACAAGTATAAACAAGTATAAACATTCCTCTCCAGAACACAGCGCTACACTTGGCGTCTAAGAGTGGCCACATGGAGGCAGTGGAGCTCTTACTGCACAAACATAAGAAGGTTAACAGTGTTAATAAGTTTGGACAGACGCCGCTAGATCTGGCAGTGGACAGTAACCACAAGGAGGTGGCCATTGCATTGTTGACGTCCGCCAGGTCAGATTTTAACATTCAGCCTTAATTAGTGACATTAGCACTTGTTAACAATTACCAGATGGAGCCACCAGTACAATCCAGCAAGTAGCCAACAAGTGCAGGTGTAAGGCAGCCCAGGCGATAAACAAACCTAGCTCCTCTGGTTGGTCAGTACATGTACAGTAAAACCTCCCTATACCAAACACCCTTGGGACCAGAAAAAAGTGTTCGGTATAGTGAGGTGTTCGGTATAGGGAGGTTTGCTGACATTGGAAGTATATATTTGGGACTGAGAAATGGTGTTCAGAAAAGAGAGGTGTTCGGTATACGGAGGTGTTCACTTAGAGAGGTTTTACTGTAGTTGCAAGTGGTGTGTCATGCTTAGGTCCCTGTGCTGGTGGCTCCATCTGTAGGTGACATGCAGTTGATTTGTTATGTGTATTTTCAGTCTGTGTCACCAGTGTCTAATGTCTATAGTGTAGACAGTAACTTTAAGGTTCCTATTATGACACAAAGAGTTGGTAATTTGGTTTAAACATATTTTTATTTCCATAAGGAGTTGGCAAAGTATAATATAAGGTACTTATTTGGACACTGATTCCTATTGTACATATATCTGCCAGGTCTCTAGAGATTTAAATGAGACCGCTCCAATCTTCTCTAGTTTTCATGATCCCCCAATTGTGATACCAATAGACTTCAAATCTCCCGATTTGACACAAATGCCTTGCCTTTTCATTAATTCCATGCAGGCTGTATTGTGGATTCATGGTTATGTTGAATCACAATATCCCTGCACAACTAAAAACTATATGTGTAAAATTTGTTTAATAAGCTTTGTTCTGTTCTCGAGAAAAGCACCAACAAACATCAGGACCATTACATCAATTTTTTTTTATCTACCATCGGTGAATACGCATGAGTCAATGTTTGGAAAACTCAGCTTCTGATGTTAAAATTTGGTCAACATAAGATTTTGTTACTTTATACCCAAATGAAAATGACCAAAGCAGGGTTATAGTATCCCTAAAGTGACTCCCAACTCTGAACAAAAAGACAAAGTTAAATTCATACGTGCTTCCAGTTGACAAGTGTCACAGGAAAATTGCTGGTGTCATGTACCCAGCATATGGAAAAAGGACAACTATACTTCAGGTTGATCAATTAATTGTCATACAATCATGTACTGATGTTAATGTAAATTATTTAGCATTCCATGCATGTTAATATAACAGATAAGATATTCCACGCAGTCATGCATATAATGCATTCAAAGAGACTGTTACGCTACAAGGAGATATTGCTAGTTTTGTATACATTTGGCTGAGTTGTGAATTAATATACAAAAGGCACATCAATTGACAGTTGTTCAGTAATTCTGTGCCCTGAAAAATATATCAAGTAAGATACTACTTGATACATTTTTCAGAGCACGGAATAGAGTGATTCATCAGTCCAGTATCATTTTCAGTCATCTCACCTGCAGATATTTCATAGTGGACACTTCTTGTTCTGTTGCCATGGTTACAGATGGAAGGAAGCCATGGAGACCAGGGATGCCAAGGGTTACACTCCCTTCAAGAAGCTCATCAAAAAAATGCCAGAAGCCGCAGAGGTCAGGATCTGGAGTAGTTTAACCGTTTAACAATGAAGGCAGAAATGACAGCTATAAATTATTTAAACTTTAATGTATATAAAAAAAACTCCTTATAATATTTGCAAAACTTACCCATTTTATCATATGCAAAAATGTGGCTAACAAAATTAAAGAGTTCAGATGTTCATTTAAAAGATATGTCAAAGGAGCCTAATTAATTTGTTGAATTTATGTTGATCATTTTTGTATACATGTGTGTGTGTGTCTGTGTGTTTTTGTGACCATGGGACAGCCGAGTTTTGAACCAGCAACCCTTGGCACCAATCACCTAGCTGAAAATGGGAAACACTCATACCAACTGTACCAAATCCCCATTCCTAAAAAAAGAATGGTATTTATTCCAGTACAAATGAAGTACTGTGTTTGAAGTGGTCCCAGATATATATATATATATATGTATATATATATATATAATGTGTATAATTGTTTCAGTGAATTTAAGTTACAAGAATTCTAGCATGTTTACAAGTCCGCCTGGTTACATATCTGTCGTGTGTTTACAAGTGCATATACTATTGTGCAAGAGTGTACTCAAACATAAAGACTGTATATAATGTATGTAAAAGTAACTAATATTGCCCACTAGGTGGTGCTTGAGCAGTGCATGACATACTCCCATAGTGATCCGCTGCATCCTGACTTGGAGGTAGGTTTTAGTCATATACACATACCATGTAATGTCCCTCTCTGTGAAAGATGTCAGTGTTAATATGATAGCACTAAGTAATTATATTTGTGTTACTTTTCAGACAGACATTGTTACTCAAGAGTATTTTTTGCTTAAATGTATGACATAATCAATTTGCAAATTTTAGATCTGTAGATAATTTTGCCCCATAAGCTCGATATCATATTTAGTATGATAAAATGATATATGTGTAATAAGAAATATATATTTTTTTGACTATGGCTCTGTGTACCTCGAGTCACTGAGGCCCTTGCCCTGTCTCATTTGCTGTAATAATAAATATATGTAATTTTTACAGATGACCTGAAACCATATATGTATACACTAGTAACTAGTTTTGGCATTTAATTGATTGTTTCAGCATTTCAAGTCATTTCCCAGCATTACATACACCAGTAGCATTATAGCAGGCATTTGCCAGTGTTACATACTGGTTACATACATGTATGCTGGCTCAGGTGATCAATGCTGGGAAACACTGAAGTGCTATATTGATCCTCTTGGGCTTTGGCATTTGCCAGTGTCTAGAGACTTCTAATGCTTTGGAAACGCTAGCTCACATTGCTCCAGCAGCAACTAATGTTGGCTAATGCTGTCTACCTACAGGCTTACTGGAATGCATGCAAAATGTGGAATCATGCAGCTGTGTAGTTCATGTTGAAGTATTAAAAGACTATATGTGTGTATTATGAGAGTTTGGGATAATACTTAGGAGCTATTAAAGGACTCTTGTACATGTGTTTGAAGTATTTTGTGATGTAAATTTATGATTTATATATGTTGTGGACTTTCAACAACTTGGCTACACACAGTTAATTGTGTTTGCTCTAGTCTAGATTTTGAATAGAAGCATGTGTCCTGAAAATACAATGACAATTGATTTGCACTTGTTCGTATATTTGTTTTTATTGAAAAATACATATAGGACTTTAAATATTGTAGAGGTCATTGACCATCACCAAGTTTAGAAATAGAAAAGTCTATGTTATGTGCATGTACTGTTTAACCATTGTTAGTATCTATGTATAGTGAAACCTCTTTCAGAAGACCACCTGCCTTTTCAGACCATGTTTACCATGTCCCTTTTGCTACCTTTCACCTTTTTTTGCACCTCTATTGAGAGACCACCTGCCTTATGTGACCGCTTTTAGCGTATCCTATGGGCAGTCTCTCAAAACAGGTTTTATTGTGCTGTCAAGATTTCATTACATTGCAAGTATAGGACAAGTTTGCAAAAGTCCTTTCCATTCCAGCCCAGTTGGGTTCACATTTTGCATGTCCTCCAATCAGTTTGTGAGGAAAAATAAGTGTAGAATGTTAGCCAATGTTATTTAGCAGTTGGCAAACACTGAGGCCCAAGGGGGTCAGTTGGACTTAAGCGTTTCCCGGTGTTGGTCACTGTAATAGCCAGCATAAGTAATGCTGGCTACCACTATGTAACGCTGGAAAATGACTTGAAATGTTGAAATGATCAATTTAGTGCCCAGACTAATGACTAGTGATCACCAAAACTAGTTACTAGTGATGTGTATAGTATATAATGCTATAAGTGACTGATGCCTCACAGAGCTATACTGTACACACTCTGTGGCATTTTTTTATTCAGTGTTTGAGACCAATTACCTCTTCCTGTAGTTAAAAATTTAAAAGTGTTCTCACTGCTTAATTACCTGCTTAGATCATTGTTTAAATTGTATCGTGATATGCCAGTTACAATGATTTAAAGTGCTGATATTTAGACAAAATCAAACGTGTGTGATGACATTTGATTGTGCACCAATGGTGAGGCTTTCTCACCATGACCAACAACATATGCAGTGTATTAAGTCAGCATTGAAAATACGATGGTGCCAGTGTAATGTGTTGAAATTAATGTAGAATAAACAAGCTTTCACACGCCTGACTGGGAGTATGGTGTAGTGTTTTTCCTGTAATGGCAGTTAATCATGGGAAAAATCACTCTTTGTCTTTTTTTTGGTCAACATCTGTCACTTGTGAGGAAAATGCAGGAAAGCCCTCTGATCCATGTAAAACTTAATTTGTGCAGCTTTAACGACTTGTTATTCCCTTATGTCACATAAATGGAAATCCGAGTTTAAAATTTGCCAGTCTCATTTATTTTCCATCATGTATTCAGTGACATTTCGTAAATGTTGCAAATTGTGAAGAAACTTTAACTTTTGTCCCAGAAAATTGTGGTTGTTGAGTGAATGTGACAGATGTCCCTATATATTTTCACGGAGGTTTGTGTCTAAATGGTAATGATGTGTCTTACAGGTGACCTATGACTACCACTACATTGACCCAGGCCCAGATGATCCAGCCTCCCGGTCCACTCGCTACCTGGCACTCAATGTAAGTGCACATTGAGAAACACCAGTTTTGCGACAATAAGATACCTCAAATATGAAGTTTCCCTCAGATATTTCATCCTATGTCCAGTGATATATATCTTCTAATTTATCTTCTTTATGATTTAAACAATGGATCAGTGTCGGCATAGTATCGTTCGTGACAAATGAGCCATATTACTGCTTTTCGAAGCTTGGAAATACATTATATGATGCCAGGAATATCTCCAGGCAAAAATTGAGGACTTAAGAGGAGGCAAAAACAAGGAGTTTCATATAATAAGCAATAATGTATTCATTGGCAAAAACTTGAGAATATTTTTAAACATTCCTAGAACCTGGGATAGCATAGTAGTAGCCTTACAGGAATTCCAATTTCTTCTGATTGCAGATATGAATAGAGTGGGTTTCCATGGTTTCATGTACAAACATATAAATAACAATGTTAACGGACATGACAGTATTTCACTGTAGAGTGAACTCATGACAGTGTTAGACTGTAGAGTGAAATCATGGTGATGTTACACTGTAGAGTGAATTCATGGTGGTGTTACAATGTAGAGTGAATTCATAACAGTGTTACACTGTGCAGTGAATTCATGACAGTGTTTACACTGTAGAGTAAATTTCCCAAAGTTGGGGATGTTCAGGGAAGAAAATTGCATAATTATGACACATTAGTGCATGTACAGCATGCTTCTTTTCAAACTAAAATACATAAGACACTACTATGAATGGACAACCAGCAGTCAATCAGTGTGGCTGGATTTGTTTATCCACCAGGTGGCATTACTTGTAAGAAGCTAAATGCTAAGGCTAAGTTACCAGTGGTACCCAGCAGTACCTTCTGTAAAACAGGCTCTGTTAAACCCAGGGCACTGACAACAGAACACAAAAAGTTGCTTACTGTTGTCATGTATGTTAAAAATATAGTTAAAAATACAAAAAAGGGTGAATTGTAAACTGCATGAATACATTGGTTGTATTCATGGCAATAACTTGATGCTGCCCCAGTGTGAAGCTTTAAACCCCCTGGGGATAGGGTCAACAGGTTTCGGTGGCACATTGTAGACAAGGAAAGCTGTTGACTCATTTGTGTTTTTCTTGAGGAAAAAGCATGAGGTAGACAACATCTATAACCCTGAAGCATTTGTGGTCATTTAAATGGGAAATGGTTGCATACCAACACATGGTAATTGGCCAGAACAGCAGACCTGCATGTGGCTCAATGTGAACGCCTTAAGCTCACAAGTCCAGCATCCAGGGCCTGTAGGTCTAAATGTTGGACTCTGCTGAATCCCCTTGTGTACAGGACTTAATTGTTGAACAGTGACAGTACTAGAATTTAATTCTTGGTCCATACAAGGGTCACACCTTCATTGGAAAGTGTGTACATGTATATTGCTGATGCTACATGGTGACATCAATGTGTTGTTAAAAAAAGCTTTTATTTATGTAATGTGTTTATTGAAGCTTCACACTAACCAACAGGCGCTGTTAATTTTATAATTGCTGAACACTTTAAATACTGCCTAAGTCTCAGCTTATTAAGAGCGTATACAATATTTTTGGATAAAAAAATTATGAAGATTAATAAAAATATGTGTAAATTTGATTTCAGACTATGGTGGAATATGAAACAGTGAAACTTCTAGAACACCCCGTGGTCTCCAAGCTGCTGGCATATAAGTGGTAAAATAAACATTCATAATGTGATAAGCCTGTGACACCTGCTGGGTTCTAGAACTAATATACAGATAAGCATTCTTGGGAGATTATGTTATTACATTTGATTGTATAATTTTGCCTCATGTAGAAGAAGAACTTGATTTTACGTTAATAAAAGAGGTTTCATGAGGTGTCACCATGTATGTCTACTTTCCACAAAAAACATGAACCGTGGAAGTACCTGGCAGGGCTTGTCATGTACACTTATAATTCTGCAGATGGCAGCACCTGCTTCCTGTGTCACAGGACATTTTTGACCAATGACTGAAGGAGGATCTGTTTTCATACACTAGGTGTCTCCACCTGCAACAGGTGCATACCAGGGGGAAGTTACCTGCACAGTCACCTATAGGTGAAACACTCCATTTTTTTGAGTGAAGGGCTTATAGTTAAGACAGAATGTATGAAATATGATTTTTGGCATACATACTTTATATAAAAGTTTAACTGCTTTATTGTTTCAATAATTCAGAGAATCATGTCTGTAGACCAAAAAATTGCTTTATTTTTCCATATCTGCACATATTTTTGGCAACTTCATCCTGTGTTGGATCAGTGAACTTTGACCTGTCCTTTAAATCTGGCGGTAGGTCCAAGGTGGGGCGGATCTACTTCTTGATCCAGGTGGTCCTGTACCTGCTGTACATGTGCTTCTTGATCGCCTGGCTCCTGCTGAACTCTAGTGACATCCCAGGCCCCAAGAGTAACACAGGCACTGACGGTTGTCTGATCCAGTTGCCAGCAAACGTCACCAACAGGTCTCTTATTGACCAGTTTAAAAAGGTCAGCAGAAACTGCACTCTTTGATATGTAATGTGATCTTACTCTTCTAGACAGTCTGGCACCTTCTTACTGGAAATTGTCTTCAAACTCATGGTCATTTCACACAAAAATGGTTGTATAAATGATCTGACAGAGAATTTATTTTCTTAGCATTCTTGGTCACAATTGGGCCAAATTAATTAATGACATCTAACAGCTGGATTTACTTATTCAGTCCTGCACAAAACAGGTTTTGGTCCGACAGCCCTGTTTGGTGTGAATCTAGCCAGTTCTTGCTTTCCTCATGATCATCAAGAACAAATCATACCTCAACCGCGACACACCAGTGACCAAAGTCTTGACCAACCTGGTATGTATAGTCAGGTCAAAAGAGCAGTTTGCAGGCAGGCTGATGGGTATTGTAATCACTCAGACTGAGCTAGTCCAGTAGCACTCAGGCCTTAGGAGACTTACATGTAATTGACATTTCAGGACACATTTCATTGCTCTTATACCAGGTATAGCTTGTGTACATTTTACACGTATAAGTTTGTGTGTTTGTTAAGAACTTTCTGTTTCAGTAGGTTTTAAATTTGAGATAAAAACGGGAAGCAAGAAAATGTAGATTTTCTAGTCAACGTTCAACCCTGTTCATGGTTTCCATCAAACTGATGGCTTTGTTTGGCTTTGGCTGGACTACCCTTCCAGAACTGGACACTATTTTGGAATTGACTAACACAATTTAACTGCAGTAAACATGAAAATAAAGGCTGTGTTTGCTTTCTCTCTTCAGCAATCTGCTGGTCCTCGGCCCGTGACTGATCCCCTGCCATGGATAGCAAATATCATCCTTTATTCTTACGTCATTCTGGCAGGTCTTCATGAACTGGTGAAAGTCGCTCTGATGGTACGGCAAAAACAGAGGTGGCCAAGATGACAGCCTCTGAAAGTGTCTTATTGTATTTACAGAAAAGCTGAATTAGTACACTATCATGAAAAATTCATAAGTTAATTTTGATTTCTCACAGTGGATAATAATAATATTGAAGCTCTTCCCTCATGCTATGTATGTCCATCCTGATCTTGCATACTAAATCTATGTTAGTCTCAAGGACAAGTGAAATTCTGTTCAAAACAAGTGAAAATTGAAAGAACTCGTCCTACAAACAGTCTGGAGATTTGCTTTTAGAAGCAAGAAGGATGGACAAGTACGTTTGGAAATGCATGAAAGGATTCTTAGAAAGCAGTTAGATATCTTTCATGCAATTATCAGGTATTATTAACAATTAAAGGTTGAGCCCAGTTATTAAATTGCTCAATGCTTCTATGGTTACCTGACACTTTGCAAGCTCCAGGCAAATAATAAGCATTATTAGAGAGGCATTATTAGATACAAAGATACAGTGAAACCTCATTATAATGACACTCAAATATCCGACATATTCCATATAATGACACAAATTTTCATGGCAAAAAGTTCATTTTATTTGTTGTTTGATTCATTTATCTGACATATATTCAGTTATCTGACACTTTTTTTAGGGAACAGATGGTGTCATTATAATGAATTTTCACTGTACCGTAATACTATATATGATTGAGATTTGATCTGAATCCATATATGATTTCAGCGCCTCAAATACTTTGGAGATCCCCTACATTACTTCATGTGGTTGATGTTTGTCTGCTCCCTCATGTTCGTCTACCCTCCCTTGGTGAAACCTTGTGCCGGCAACTGGAAATGGGGCGTGGCAGCAGTAATCTGCGCCTGGATAAACCTCATGACCTATTTACGCTTGTAAGCAGGAAGTTTTTATGAAACGTGAACCATGTTGTATTTCATTCCTTCGGTTTTCAAAAACTTTAAGGCAGGTGCGAAATGTTAAAAAATGTACATACTATTTGGACTTCACATTTTGGTTGTTCACATTGAATGATGGAACTTTATAAACACACAGAAGAATACTGTTTCGGTTGTGTAAGAAAATGTTTTATTACAAAAACTACTATTTAAATTGTGTCCTTAGTTTTTAAGTCTGCTGACTTGTCAGTCAGCAGAGCTTATGAAACCCATTCCATCTGCTGTCTGTCCTGTAGACCTTTTACATTTTTGACTTCTCAAAAACCATTGAATGGAATGTTTTTTAATTTACACATGCTCCAAAGGTAGTACTTTACCAAGTTTCTGAAGATGATGGTGCAATCATGTTACTAGTTTCTAATCATTTTTTTTTAATAAAATAAAAATTGCTTCTTTCAAGAACAATTTTAATTTCTTTGATGTTTCACACATAGCCACCTAGAGTCACCTACTTCTTGTTTTGGTCACCAGATGGCAGTACTTTTTTTCCTATTAAAACAAATATTTGCATATTAAGGATAAAAGTATTTTCAACTTTTTCTGTATAGTGGTAAAATAGATTTGTTTTTATCTCTGCTGACCATAGGTCACAGAACTTGAACGATCACTCATGTCCGCTCTTCCTTCATTCTGTCCTACCATCCGTAAACATTTACATGTCAACACGATAGCATCTGCAATTTTAAGCTAGCCCCTTGAAATTTTTTGGAATTATGTGTGGATAAAAACCTAGGTTCCTATCGCTATTGGTGGTGCCACCTGGTGGATTACATAGGACAGTGTCCAAAAAGGTAAAAAATTAAAAATGCTCTGGTGTGTTAAATTTCCAATAGATCCTTATGCAATTTGGTGGAAATACTGTGGAGATGATTATGTATAATCTGAAGAGGACTAGTGGCACCACCTGTAGGTGAATGGGAAATATACATATTATTTGGTGAAATTTATGAAATTTATGAAATTTATTATCTTGAGAAATTATAAGGTTGATTTCACTAAATGTAAAGCAAATGTATACAGTAGTCCCTCCTTTGAAAGACCACTCTTTTGGGAGACCACCTCCTTTGAGAGACCACAATTGTCAGGTCTCTCTATAGTACTTTTCATGTTATTTATACCTCCTTTGAGGGACCACCTGCTTTATGTGACTGCCTTTTGGGTGGCACTAGGGGCGGTCTCTCAAAGGAGGGACTACTATATCAGATGTGGACGTTGAATATTACATAATATGGGTGACCTTGACCTATTTTCTCAAGGTTGCAGAGGGAATACATTTCAGGAAATTATATTCTTGCAATGGCCATTACATCAGAATTTTTGACCAAACATCCATTTGTTAAAGACACAAAGCTGGTCCTTAGAACAATGTCATATTTGCCACAAGTGCAGGTCATATTTTAAAGTACCAGGTTTTTAATTCAGCTTATACAGTGTAACACACAGATGTATGAGGCCTTCAAGTCTTCATAAAAGGAGGTCACTAGGTCAATTATCTGGTGTCATAGTGATATGTATATGCTGTGAGCCCAAAATACAGCTCAAATCAGCTCAGTTGAAGCAGCTGATCCTAGAGCAAATCTTGGTGCTGGTCGCGCCATCCTCATTCTATGTGTTATAATATAAGATAAAATTTACAAGCCTGTAATTTTCCTACTATGGCATAAATATTCATGGATTTAGACTGATATATAACATGTAATTCTGTCTGCTATCACACCACTACAATTTATTGTAAATGGTTGAAAAGTTTATATCATATTGAACAAAATATATTGTTAATTGCCCTGAAACATTTGAGGGGAGTGAATATGAATGAGAAAAAGAAATGACATCAGAACTATAGTTGTCCTGGTTCAAGCTGAGAGCTTTGGTATTTTACACAAAAAAATATTCATTATCATAAATAAAAAACATTTTGAATGCAACATATATACGAGATCAAGCAAAATAGCATATCTCAGGTCAACTGCATTCCATGTCATTAAGCACTGAACCTGCCCTGAGGAAGCTTGTTGGTTCTCATGTCAAGGGGGAATTGCTGTCGATGGCTTTGCTGCTTAACCTTTTAACCCTTTCCCCCTTAAACTGGCCAAAACTGGCTGGTGATCAAATGTCATCTGCTTCAGTGTTTTCAACTAATTTCAACAATAATGAAAAACAATTTTGACTGAGAATTGTAGATGAGCCCTATCAAGATTATATGCCCCAGGTCAACAACTTTCCTTGGCATGAGTTGGGCACTTAGTGCCCAACTCATGCCAAGGAAAGTTGCTGACTCAAGTGTCAATTCAAGGGGGAAAAGGTTGAAAAGCTCGAGTGACTGTGCAAATGGCTTGAATTATTCACCATAGCATACAAATTTAAATTCTCATTTCAGGAATGGCATACTTGGGATGTATGTGTCCATGTTTCTGTCTGTACTTTTTTCTCTCATGAAGGTAAGAGCTCAGACCTGGACCTGAGAAATTAACAATATTTTTCAGTGTTTTTTTTTTTTTTCTTTTTTTTTGTAGATCCTTTTATTTCATAGTATTATTAACCTTTTTGTCCTGTAGAAACATTCCAATTTGGTTCAAACATGGTTTACTTGCTGTGCTGCAGATATATAAGCGTGATAAAACCATTTTTCCACAACAGTTTTCATCACTGTAGCTTAAGCCGCCCTGGTGTAGTCTTCAAAAAATACAGAATCAACACCTAACGTTAAACGAGAAATTTGAATGATTATGTCCATTGACACACGATTTTACATACAGTTGTAGCATGTGTACCAATGATTGTCATGAAAGCATTATCCCATGGTTGAACAAGTTTGTCTCAATATGCCGTCCTGCAGTACGGATCTCACATTTATAGCTCTTGTGGCATGGCAGCAAAATCACTCGAGCGAGCCAATTAGAAATTAGCATGAGAAAAATTTGTCTTACCGGCTCAAATAATGATAGAAGCTTAATTCTTCATTTGCACAAAATTCTTGTTGCCAGATGCACAAGCATTTTAGAACAGACTGTTGGCACGTTACATGGCATTTGACATCATGCATTTGATCACAAAATATATGCACATGTTTGGCTTCCAGCAAAGTAATTTCTCAACCTCTGCCCTCGCCAGTGGCAACATACAGTGCACAAAGCCTTTTGCTCCACCTCCCTCTTCATGAACGAACTACCATGACATCATTTTACACATGAAAATTGCCTAAATTTTGCTCATCAGAACGAATATAATAAATGAAAGATGGAATGATTCTGTTGCATGACATCGGAGAAAGATGCCTTGTGCATAAAACTTCCTCGCGTGCCCATGAGCACACAAATGCGAGATCAATGCTGTATCTGTAGGCAGCCTTTATCATGATTGACTGATTAAATTAGCCTGTGCTCATGTAAAAGTTCTTGTCAATGGTTGGCCAGCATGTCAACACTGGAACAAAAACTCTTTTAATTATTTCAGTGCCTAATTTTGGAGTGAGTCAACAGATTTTCTCAGTGCACATTGGGCGCAATGGGCGCAATGCACACTGAGAAAAGCTGTTGACCTTGGATATTCTCTCTGGGACTATAGGTATGCTGGTACTTGAATGAAAGGTCTTTTTACGTGGAATACAAATCTGGGACTCTCATTATAATTCAGATTTAAGTAGGTCGACTTAAATTATACTTGGCACTGAAAGAGCTAACATATTTATAGGAAGTTTCAATGCTTTTCCCAAAACAATTTTGAACAGATCCAGTAACTGGTGTGTATTAAATGAATGATTAATGTTTGCCTTATAAATTTATTGATTGTTGCGTTAATGAACCACAACCTTATTTACAAGCGTAGAGACCTACATGTACCAGAATAGCATCTCTAAGGTGTCGTGTTAATTGAAGAACAAAGATGATCAAAAGGCAGTTAATTCAGTGCAATAGTTGGTGGATAAAATGTCCAATGATATGGTGAGTCGATGTAAAATGATAACTTTTGTTCTCGTACAGGTGACGATGATCTTTTCCTTCCTGATCGTGGGATTTGGAATGGCCTTTTATGTGATGCTGAAGAGCCAGGTATATTGTCAGTATCTAGGAATTCGAAGTACATGTAGCAGATGTACATGTAGTAATAAGACTTTGTCTTGTCAGGGTAGGTCAAGGTCAATCGAGTCCCTTCAAACAGCAGTTGATGAATACATGGCGTTCATTTTAGCTGTGGCCCAGCTTTGGCCTGTATGATTGAAAAAGTAAATGTCCATATGTACATGGATGTCTTGAATTGAACCTGGCAAACTGTGTTCCTCTTGGCAAATTAGCAACTTGGATGTAATCAAATCATTCATGTTGTCTCCAGCAATGCACTGAGTTATTTTTAAGATGAAGGTTTTTGTATGTTTTGAGTGGGTATTCTTTATTTTTACAAATGCTAGTGACACCCTTGATTTTCCAATCAGTGTGACCCTTTCTGTGCTTGGTATGAGACTGGATCAAATATTTCCTTGCCATATTGTTGGTGTGATGCCCTCATATTGTACACCTTAACCCTTTCCCCCTCAAACCGGCCAAAACCGGCTGGTGGTCAAATGTCGTCTGCTTCAGTGTTTTCAACTAATTTCAACAATAATGAAAAACAATTTTGACTGAGAATTGTAGATGAGCCCTTTGAAGATCACATGCCCCAGGTCAACAACTTTCCTTGGCATGAGTTGGGCACTTAGTGCCCAACTCATGTGTCAATTCAAAGGGAAAGGGTTAAAGCCATTGACTTGGTCCATTGTTATTGCATCTGGAAGTACATTGTGCCACTTGAAATGTCTTTTTATGAAGAATTTGAATCTGGATCCTTATGATAAATGAGACGAGCACCACTTTTGTTGTGATAAGCACTGACACAGTTCAGGCATGGTCACTGTTTTCTTCCTGTATATATAACAACTGTTAGAATATACAGTAACCAATAATTACAGGACGCCTACAAGACGGTCTGGCTGTCCATGGCAAAGGTCCTGGTCATGATGATTGGAGAGTTTGACTACATTGACACATTTGTTACCAGTGACAACAACCCGTACCATGATGAAGCCATAGGCATATTTGCCTTCTTTATACTACTGGTACCCATAGCCTTGGCCAACCTACTGGTAAGTTTATATTTGCCTTCTTTATACTGCTGGTACCCATAGCCTTGGCCAACCTACTGGTAAGTTTATATTTGCCTTCTTTATACTACTGGTACCCATAGCCTTAATTGGCCAACCTACTGGTAAGTTGATATTTGCCTTGTTTATACTACTGGTACCCATAGCCTTGGCCAACCTACTAGTAAGTTGATATTTGCCTTCTTTATACTGCTGGTACCCATAGCCTTGGCCAACCTACTGGTAAGTTTATATTTGCCTTCTTTATACTGCTGGTACCCATAGCCTTGGCCAACCTACTGGTAAGTTTATATTTGCCTTCTTTATACTGCTGGTACCCATAGCCTTGGCCAACCTGCTGGTAAGTTTATATTTGCCTTCTTTATACTGCTGGTACCCATAGCCTTGGCCAACCTACTGGTAAGTTTATATTTGCCTTCTTTATACTGCTGGTACCCATAGCCTTGGCCAACCTGCTGGTAAGTTGATATTTGCCTTCTTTATACTGCTGGTACCCATAGCCTTGGCCAACCTGCTGGTAAGTTGATATTTGCCTTCTTTATACTACTGGTACCCATAACCTTGGCCAACCTGCTGGTAAGTTTATATTTGCCTTCTTCATACTACTGGTACCCATAACCTTGGCCAACCTGCTGGTAAGTTTATATTTGCCTTCTTCATACTGCTGGTACCCATAGCCTTGGCCAACCTGCTGGTAAGTTGATATTTGCCTTCTGTATACTGCTGGTACCCATAGCCTTGGCCAACCTGCTGGTAAGTTTATATTTGCCTTCTTTATACTGCTGGTACCCATAGCCTTGGCCAACCTACTGGTAAGTTTATATTTGCCTTCTTTATACTGCTGGTACCCATAGCCTTGGCCAACCTGCTGGTAAGTTGATATTTGCCTTCTTTATACTGCTGGTACCCATAACCTTGGCCAACCTGCTGGTAAGTTTATATTTGCCTTCTTCATACTACTGGTACCCATAACCTTGGCCAACCTGCTGGTAAGTTGATATTTGCCTTCTGTATACTGCTGGTACCCATAGCCTTGGCCAATCACCTGGGGGGGGGGGATTATATATAATGCTTTGATTTAACTATTTGGACTGTAATGCAGATGTATCAACACAAAACTTTTTCCCATTAAAAATGACCAGGAAGCATCTGATTTTGTAAATGGATTAAGCTTAGTTTTGGTCATTAAGGATAATGTGTTATCAGCCAATAGCTCTGCATGGCACACTCTGGCATACTTTTAGCTCAGCTGACTGACTTTTTGGATGGTCAGTTGTCCAACCATCATCTGACCACTATTTTTCACTTTTCTCCAAAACCATTGGACAGATCCACGTCAAAGTTGGTCAAAGATCTCCCTTTGATAGGTTTCTAACAAACTTTCAAATGGTCCTGCTCCAGTTATTATGGGGGTTTTCTTCAGAATTTTTGTTTTTAATCTTTGACAAATCATGAACAATCTCGAAAACTGTCTGGCCAATTGTTTCAAAATTGCACAAGGACCCTTCTGGGGACCCCAGGAATTTGTTCAACAAGTGGTCTGTGATTGTTTGTTCTAATTTTATATGTATTTTTGTGTGTTTTTGCTATTTTTATTTTCTTCTCTAAAAGCGTGACTCAGATTGTTCTGAAACTTGGTGAAATTGTAGCATGTGGGAGGATTAAACAAAAGTGTTCACGAGGTGGTGAGAGTCTAGATCCCTGATTTTTGATGAATTTTTTCAATTCTGGTACTTTTTGGTTCATGCATACATTTCTATTGATGACTATGTAAATCACTTGTGATTGCAATGGTATTTCATATTTTCAACTTACTGAAACCATCAACCAAATTTACTTCAAACTTGGTGGGGGATGTACCTTAGGTTAGTCTCTACTGAGTTTGTCCAAATGGTCATGCTCCAGTAATTTTTATGTTTTTTATTATTATTTTTTTTTCAATTTTAGGTAAAATGTTAAAGAATCTCTGCCCAAACAACTAGGCCAATTGCTTTGAAATTGCATAGGGACACTTCTGTGAATCCCTAGACCTTAATTTTTTTTTTTTTTTTTTTTTTTTTTTGTAATGCATGGTTGCTTAGCTAGACTTCTTGACTGAAATGATAAATTAGATCATCTTTAAACTTATTAGAAATGTACCTTGGCTTGATCTCCACCAAACTGTACACTACATGGTGGTGCTTTTATTTTGTGGTTTTAAAAAATTAACAAAATTAGGACAAATTGGCCACTGGATATGCACATATCAACAACTGTGATGATGGTCTTCAACATAGGTGACCTTGATATCATTCTGAAGTTTGCAGGACCACTTCAGTTTGAGTGTAACTGTAAGGCCAGCTGAGCACAGGACTGTCACAGTCCTCTTGTTGCTGTTAAGTTGGTGCTTAATTAGTATTTGTGTCCTTGCTCATCCTGTTTGTAATCAGTTTGTGTTCATTTTGCACACTCTAGACTTGAACTCAAATGAAGTTATCCCATCGAAAAACAAAGGGGAAAAAATACCCATACATATTGCTGATAAATGTAAATATGATTGGTCAGGACCCCTCGCTAAGAAAGGAGCTATTGCTACAGTGAGAGCTCTCCTGATCAGCTTAATGTACAAACAATGCAATCATTTAAAAAATTAAAAATAGATATTATCACAAATTGTGATCAGTCATCAAGAACTACTGTCCTGCTGCCGATCATGACACTTAAACAAAAAGCTGTTTGTGTTTCCTGAGAGGGACATTTAGTTACAATGGGGTAACTTACAGGTTACATGGGAATCTTAAATGTACAACACTTTTTATACTAGATCAAAATATGTGTACGGAGAAACCTACTGCTTTCATAATATGTTGTGCTTCATGAATTATATTTTGTGAGGGTTTTTTTTATTTATTTTATCTATCTATCTATCTATCTATCTATCTATCTATCTATCTATCTATCTATCTATCTATCTATCTATCTATCTATCTATCTATCTATCTATCTATCTATCTATCTATCTATCTATCTATCTATCTATCTATCTATGTATCTATCTATCTATCTATCTATCTATCTATCTATCTATCTCAATTATATTTTGTGAGGGTTTTTTATTTATTTATTTATTTATTTATTTATTTATTTTATTTATTTATTTATTTATTCATTTATCCATCTATCTATTTATCTATCTATCTATCTATCTATCTATTTATTTATTTATTTATATATTTTGTTTGTTAATTTGTTTGTTTATTTATTTTTGTAGATTGGCATTGCTGTTGGAGACATCAACAATGTCAAGGCCAAGGCAAAATTGAGGAAAATTAGCTTACAGGTAAGTGTTGTGCCTTTATTTACAACCTGGGGGTAGCTCGATGTAGGCGTATTCCAGTCTTGTCAGTTTGTCTGCAGTAAGTCAAATGTATTAGCCAAAGTTGCATTCCTTCTGCCAAATCAATTCTTCATTTTTTCGGTCTGAGTCTGCTGATGTCAATTAATGAAGTTTCAATATTTGATCATAACTAAAGAAATCTGAAATTTCTTGGCCAGTTTGGCTGAAAAAGTCCTATATCTTCAGCCACACCCCTCTTATGAGCCCAGACAACTCACTCTATACTCAAGTGATGGATTTTCACTCATATATTTACTAGTAGCTTGAATTGGATAAGGTCATTACAGTGGTCCCTGTCTTGAGAGATCATGCCTTCCTTCAAAGACTTCTTTTGTCAGATACATGGCCTTGGTACTTTTCACATTATACCTTCTACAAAAGACCACCTGTCATCAGAGACCACAATTTAGTCGTCACTTGGGGTGGCCTTTCCAGAAAGGTTTCACTGCACTCAATAATATTGTAGATTTTAATGCAAGCACCAATATGATTGGTCTAAAATCAGGCTAAAAAAATCATGTCTTTATAAAGATCACAATTTGGTCTTCTCTCAGGGTGGTCTTTGAAGACAGGTTTCACTGCACTCAACAATATTGTAGTTTTCATGCAAGCACCAATATGACTGGTTTAAAATCAGGCTAAAGAAAACATGTCTCTATAAAGATCGCAGTTTGGTCGTCTCTCAGGGTGGTCTTTGAAGACAGGTTTCACTGCATGGAAAGAGTCGATTGACAGGGAATTGTACATGTGCCTACAGGTGTCTCTGGTGTATACTGGGGAGCGCATGTTGTTGCCATTTATTCAGCGGTATATACACAAGACCAAAGGAATCGTGCGGCCAAACTCTGGGGGCCCAGCCATCACTCACAGGGTGTGTACATGTATATTATTGTATGCCACAAAGAACAAAGAGGATCCCACATTTGAAAAAGATTTAAATATGGCTCTCTTTAACAGAGGAGTTAAGCACCCCAGATGGCAGCACCTGATGGTGTTCATTTGCATAAATTTGCCTATTGGCCAAAACTTCAAAAGATTTGTTGTTATGCAAATCAGTAAAACTATGCAAATGATCACCCTCAAGTGCTGCGCTCTGGGGTCTAAATGGGTCTACTGTCCCAAATACAAAACTGTGACTTGTCTAAGAGTGCTTACACTGGGTGACCACTTTGTGCCCAGGACACTGTGAGCTAGATTTAGCAGAGCACAGTGTAAGGTGCTACCTCTATTACATAACACATTCCCTCACAAAATCTCTGATACAGTATTTCTTTAGGCTGACCGTTTTCTTCATCAATCAACTTGACAGTTGCAGTCAAGAGCCAATCCAATATGCATGCAACCAATATTAAAATTATGTACACTGTAACGGCATTCATATTAGACATATTTTGACACATTTCATACATACATAGGGACACAGTTTTCAGGTTGTCTCAAAATGATGTCAAAGTGAGAATCTTCATGCTTTTGTGTGTCTGTTGCAAGCATTTATTCAATTGCAAAAAGTAGATGTTCTCTGTGCACTTTAAAAAAAAACTCAAAATTTTGAATGGCTTCATTTCCCACGTACAAGTTCAAACGAAGCAAGGTAGTACAGTCCCTGAGTTGGACATAGTCCTTGAGTGGGTGCAAAAATTAATTCCCACAAATGTGAAAGGAGAACCGTTGATGTATTGCAGGTGAACCGGGCACTGTTCGGTAAAGCCATGAAGAGTCTGAGATGGTTGAAAGACATGCGGGATCCTGTGGCAGAAAACATACAGGCGCAGTCGGCCAGGTCTGTTCACAGCTACATGTACCAGTACTTGGTGGTGGTCTTATCTCTCTGTTGAAACGTTAGCCTAGTGAAGTCTGTATCTTACAGACACAAAACCTTTATATGTGACGTAGTCTGTGTTTACATGTATCATGTTTTAATACTTAAGAAGGGACAAACCTGAAGATGTTAAACAACAATTTTACTCTTTCTGTTCATTAATGAAAAAGGTTTATAAAAGGGCCTCAAACATGGAAGTTTTTACCAAAAACAAAACGAAAACAAACAAACAAACAAAAATAATAATAATACATGAAGCACATAATTTACTTTGTATAGCCTCAGTACCTATGGGTTGAGTTAACATAAAGCACATAATTTATAGTTTGCACAGTAACCATGTATTGATTTAATTTACATGAAACACAATTTACTCTGCCTAGCTTAAGTACCTGCGTGTTGTTCTTGCAGACTACAGCAGGTAGAGGACAAACTACAACAGTTGCAAAACTTGGTGGAGGACATACACGAGGTGCTGGCCGTGGGTGGCAGTCCCAAGGCCGAGCCAATGAGACGCCCTCATACCATACATCGTACCACCCCAGCCAGCAGGCACTGATCTTACGGCACCATGCACTCAGTTTGCTGGTATACTGCACCACCCCTGCTACTAGGTACATGTACATCTTCAAGGGACTATATAGCTACCCATGTGGTACTGATTTTAAGGGACCAGGTAGTCAACTGGTACCAAATTTATTGGACAACCCATCAGCTGGTACTGATCATGTGGGCCAACCCTGGCACCATGCAGTCACCTGGTTGCTACTGATAACACAATTATGAGAGTCCAACCCCGGCATTGGGTACTGATCTTGTGGGCACAGCTAGCACTGATCTTATGGGAACATCTAGTAATTAAGCTGGTACTGATATTATTAGACCAACTAGCCAGCTGGTATTGGTCTAATCTCACCAATCAGTGGGTACTGATCGTATGGGAA
Source organism: Hermodice carunculata (assembly GCA_964020975.1). NCBI lineage: Eukaryota > Metazoa > Annelida > Polychaeta > Eunicida > Amphinomidae > Hermodice > Hermodice carunculata. The sequence goes on along the minus strand of OZ026621.1, from coordinate 43,586,799 downwards.
CAGCCAGCCTATTGTTACTGATCTTATGGAAGCATTCAGCTTGCTTTTAATGATCTTACGGGACTAGCCAGCCAGGTGTTACTTATTTTTGGGACCTTAGCTAGTCAATTGGTGCCAATTTCATGGGACAACCTCAGTTAGTACTGGTCTTATGGCCGCACCCCTGCCACCTGGTTCTGAATACATTGGACCTTGCTTTCCAATGTGAGACAGCACCTGTCAGCTAAAAGACTAATCATACAGGATCACCCTGCTGTCTGGAGGATACATTGCTCATACAGGATCACCCTGCCATCCGGTGGGCATATTGCTCATACATGATCAGCCTGCCATCTGGTGGGAATATTGCTCATACATGATCAGCCTGCCATCTGGTGGGAATATTGCTCATACAGGATCACCATGCCATCTAGTGGACATACTAGCTAGGATCATCTCTGCTGGTAAATGTGGATCTCAGAAGACAATGAGCTTTTGTAGAATAAGACTGATCGTAGGAGAAAACCACACCCACATAGGCCAGTGAGACCACTGCTACCAGCTGGTATGGTCTTTCGGAGGCAGAGCCACGCACATCATGAACGAAGCAGAGTGGTAGCAAACGTCACAGTCCTTAATGCAATGAACTCGTGTCACATTCAAGTCCATTTATACCAGCCACCTGGCATGAGAAACCACCAGTCTTGTTTGTTCAATTTTCTATTAATTACACTTATGCATATACATGTATAAGAAAAACCATCACCAGTATTAAGCAAGTCCACGCATTGCCTACAATGACCGTCAAGGCCTTGGTCAGTGGCTTCTGCCTTTCCAGACCATGCAGTTTCACCTGAGGATGACTTGCCGCACAAAGTGAAAGGTATGGTTTTAAGACCAGCTGTGCAAATAATTGAACAAAAGCTCTTTAACCATTTCCTAGCTGGGCTAAGACTGAATGTTGGATGAATTATGCCCAAGGAAAGCTATTGAGCTGGGCTATGACATCATCATAGATCTGATATGTCTACAATTCTCAGCAAAATTTTGGTTGACTAACATAAAGCACATAACACTCAATGGCGGACGCTTTTGAGCGATTTTAGGAAGAACATTTTTATGACGAATTTTAATATGCAATATTTATTTTAAATCTAGTTGAAAAACACAGGGAGAATGAAGGTCTGGTAGAGAAAGGGTTCTGACTATACCCGTCCCTTTCTCGGTTTTATTTTTTAATGTGTCATGAAAGACCACAAGGCTTACAGAAAAGACGGTTATTCTTCCCGGCACGGGCCCCCTACCTCTATGGTATCCGCACAATGATAAATCAGACCAAAAATTCTACATTTAATAATCTTTTCCACAGTATTTTACCCAGAATGGTCACTGTATGGTTCCTGGTAGAAGGTTTATTAAATTGTGAGTCTGTACGTAAGTGCCCGGGCACTTACAGGGAAAAATATGACAAGCCACTTGTACAACCTTGTAGTGTCCGATGGAATATTGACCAGTCATAAAGAGGGGCAGACCTAGGCTTAAGAAAGTGGAACACAAAAAGCTAATTGACTTGCCAAGGAACTGTCCTCACTATACATTGACAGTTCTTCTAAAAATATCTGATGACGATTTTTGTCATTTTAAAATTTATCTAGAAAAATGGGTATATACACATGTGTCAAGTAGCATTTTTATGAAGGGTAACAAGTTGAGGACTTCCATGACAAAATGCTTGAAAATAATCTCATGCTGAATTATTTTGATATGATTTATTTGCTGTGTAAATTATGGGGCTTTTTATGAAACTTGACTCAGGAAAACATTGATGTTAAATATTATCAGAGATTTACTTATGTTTATTGTGGACTTGGCTGTGTTGGACGTAACAATTTTTAGTGAAAAGTGAATCCATGTTCCGTATTTTAGCAGACAAAAATGAATTAAATATGTGCATGATGTTTTATTGGCTTAATGGCCTGCTATATATAGTCCTGCTAAAAAAAAAAACAAAAAGCAAAAAAAAAAAAAAAAACAGGAAACAACCAATGAAAAAAATATCCTTCCACTGGGTTAACATAGAATATGATAAATATGATGTTTTATATGAAATTATATGCACCACTGTAATTTTATGCAATGTGGTCAAAGAACACTAGTTTATGCTTGATCGAGTGCAGTGCAAGATTGTTCTGGGAACGGAATAAAGCTCAGAATTTGATGATCGTTGTGTCTGGCATTGAGGCTTTCAGGGGCATTAAAAAAAAACATCACTGACAGCATGTCAATATACAAGTAGGCCTACTTTGAAGCAAACATACCCCACCGTATGGATCATTGGAAGAGCACGTCAGAGTTTAATAGAGGAGGGTTGTTGGAATGTATGAAGCCAGTCTTTCACAGCATGAAGTAGCCCGGAGGATACAGTGCTCCGTATGCCCAGGAACATATAGTCTGCCTGCAGGAACAGTGGCTACTGATCCACCAAGACATGCCTTCTAGCAAAACCAAACGTCCTTTTCAGGACCACCACACTGTCCTGAAAGAGTGGTTAAACCAAATGTCATATCACACACCAAATACAATCCCAGACATACCCTCTACATTATGCCCAAATGCTCCAACATGTATGTGTGTGTGTGTGTGTGTGTGTGTGTGTGTGTGTGTGTGTGTGTGTGTGTGTGTGTGTGTGTGTGTGTGTGTGTGTGTGTGTGTGTGTGTGTGTGTGTGTGTGTGTGTGTGTGTGTTTGACAGGTATTCTTCTTTCATAATGAAGCTCTGCATTTATAAGCAAAACTTCACGAATTTAGCTAATTCACCATTTGCCACGTTCATATTTATTCATTATTATGTGGGTTGTCTTTGCTGAATATTTAGCTTAGACAAGAAGCCGCTACTCAGAGAGACATGTACAGGTAATAGGCTCTGAAACATGTTCTGAGTAGTTACCCGCTGAAGACCCTATAATTCATTTGGCTAATACAGTCTATTATATGTTCGGAACGAGCGGGGCTCGAACCTGCAACCTGTGGCACCAGTCGCCTAGCTGAAACTATGTCAAAATTCTACAGAGGAATGTGTGCAATATGGACAATAGTACTTCCATATGTATATAGGCTAGACAGGGACAGGTTAGCTTATGAAGAGTAAAGAGTTTCGGACTGCGGAATAGGGTAATGACTGCTAGGCAGTGGTTTTGCACAAAAAGACACAAATACAAATCTGATTATACATGTCTATTTCTACATATATACACACAAACATATTTAATTTACTGTGTGCTGACTTTATGCATATATTCCTTTAGTAATGTACATCGTTTTATTTAAGGTCCAATAAACTTTCCACATATTCCTATAATAATGTACAATGTTTTATTAAAGGTCCTATAAAATATTTAAAAAAATTCTAGTTTTTATCACCACCCACCCTAGCATTTTTACACACAATTTCCAATTTATTAAGTCAAATCAAACTGCATGTTTTTATAAGCATGATAAATTAGTTTGCAAAGTAACCCCTTTTGTGCTTCAGGGGATACATTTAATAATGTAAAATCTTCCTATCCTTCCAATATTCTGTGGGGATAAAATGAGGAGAAGCAGGAAATTTATTTTGTAGTGCCTAATGTGTCGGTTGTTTTGTATTTCTGGGTCTTTTGGCTATTTATAGACTTGACAGAGTAGGTTAACCCCTTCCCCCATGGATTAAGTCTGAGTTGAAGACTGGATCAACAGCTTTTCCTGGCATAGACTCAATGTCCAACTCCTGCCAAGTAAAGTTGTTGACCTTAGGCCTGCATGCTGCCTGGATACATGTAGGCCTCATCTACAACTCTCATTTAGATTGTTTACAAGTACTTTCGAAATAAGTAAAAAAATCATGGAAGTATATGACATTTGTGCCCCAGCCAGTTTTGGGCAAAATGTGTTCTCATTTAGCCATCATCTGGAAGTTGACTCGTTTATGTACTCCTCATAAAGCCACCTCCAGGGGTACATGGTCAAAGTTCATCTGACACGTTTTAGTTTTGGCAGTTAATATTAAAAAAGCAAAAACAAAAAAACAAAAAAACAAACAAAAAAAACCAGCAGATACAATCTTTTCTATTGGAGACCAAACAGCCTTTTTAATTTGCATTTATCTAGTATCTAGTACTATATTTTCTACATGACGACCCCCACTGAGAAAACACTGCCTCATGCCACCACCTTGTGACCAGCAAGGGGGGTGGGGGGTCTTTCAAATTAGGGATTACTTTTTATGCCCCCACCTAGGGGGCAGGCATATAGATTTACCTTGGTCCATCCGTCTGACACTAAAATTGTTCGATTTGTGTCACACATATCTAAAAACAATTTGAGGTACAACCATGGTACTGAGTGGGGACATTTATCAATATGTGATGGTGTGCATATGGGGTTTTCTTTGTGATTGGATTAATTAACCTGTGTTAATTAATCATTAATCAACTTAGGGAAAATGTTGATTTGATGTTCAAGACTTGTCAGATATGTGTCATGTGTATCCTAAAAAGTATCTGTGGTACACCTGTGCAACATGGTGGGAACATCAATTAATATATGAAGATGTGCACCTGGGGTTTTGTTTGCCTCTTGGATTATCCTTTGATAATTAATCATTAATTAGCGAAAATGTTGATTTGACGTTAGACTTGTCAGATTTGTGTTGCATGTATTGTATCCCAAAAAGTATTTGAGGTACACCTGTGAAACTTGGTTGGAACATTAATCAATATATGAAGATGTGCACCTGGGGCTTTGTTTGTCTTTTGGATAATTAATCATTAATTAGTGAAAATGTTGATTGGACATGTTAGACTTGTACGATTTGTGTCACATTTATCCCAAAAAGTATTTGAGGTACAACCTATGAAACTTGGTGGGAACACTAATCAGTATGTGAAGATGTGCACATTGGGTTTTGTCTCTTGGGTTAATTAACCTCAGCTCAGTTTTTATTAATGAACTTGATGAATGAAAATGTCTATTCAGTAAAAATGTTGGCTTCATGTCAAATTTGTGGCATGTGTATTTCACAAAGTGTTAGAGGTACAGCTATGAAACTTCATAGCAACATTAATCAATATGTGAAGATGTGTCCCTGGTGTTTTGTTTTTTGTCTCTTGTGTTAATTATCCTCGGTTGATAATCAATATTTAACTTAGTGAAAATGACAATTCCTGGAAAATGAGCACAGAAATTGGTTCTTGTCAAACTTGTGCCATGTGTATGTAGGTCATGAAGTATTTCAGGTATAGCCATGAACCTGATAGGCACATCGATCAATATATGAAAATTTGTGTGTGTAGAATCATTATCCATGTGAAGATTTCACAACATGTTTGAAGTCTTACACCAAGTACATGCTACTCTTTCCAATGTTGATGGGGCCAGTATGAAGGGGGGGGGGGGCATCTGTATCCTTTGGACACTTTTCTAGTTTGTATTGATATTCATAATGCACAAGACATTAGCATAATTATTATGACCATGACAGGAATACTTCGTATCATAGCAGTTCATGTGTAGGAGACACAGATGGTGTTTGGATGCTACACCATAAAGTGTCTGGTCGGCATTATCTGGTGAAGCATATAATGTGTGCAGTCTACAAGTCTACCAGGTGTTGGTCGCCAATGTATTCTTACGCCCTGTCCAAACAGCGTTCTTTTTGTACGATGCACTGTTATGTAGAGTTGGGCTATTGATTGATATTAACCCATTCAGTGCCAAGAAGTTGGGGGCTTCAGTCGTCAGTATTATGTGCATTTTGGGTGCATGGGGCCCATCTTGAAAGACCATCCACAGACGCGACCAAACTGTGGCCTCTTAATAACAAAAAGTGAAGTATCCAGAAAGTTCCCTCAAGACGTACCACTGTACACACTTGTAAAGGGCATATATCATTGTGTTCCATCTATAAGCCAAAAAATTGTGTTTTTCAGTTTTTATATAAAAAAGTTTCAAATTTTTTTATTGTTTCGAGTGCTTTATTTGATCTACTTGACTTATTCGAACGTGGAGATGTAACTGGCTGACAATTTAAAGCCAAGAGTATGCAATATAATTTTGTCACTTTTCCATTGACAGATCTTCTTGTTACACTAGGTGTACAACCATAGAGGTCTATAATGCTACATGTGAGAATGCACTTAGATACACCAGTGCCACTCTTTGGCAATTTTGAACTGGTGCATTAACATCCGTGTTATGAACACCATGCCCCACTTCGCAAACTTTCCAGAACTTACAGTGGACTCATTTTTGCTTGAGAGAAGAGCATCACAATTTTGAATATTTCAGAAAATATCCAACCATTTTGTGAATATAGTTCTTCAATACCATTCATTATATATACTGCAGAAGTCTGCAGGCTCTCCCCATCTCCTCCCCCCCCCCCCCCCCCCGACTGACTATAAACTGATGGGGACACATAACCCAGATATTACTGTTTCCAGACCAATAGGAGACATTCATATTTAACTGCGATCTTGCTCACTTCCTGTGTTGCTGGGGCAACAGACTGATGCTTCCACCACGATCAGGGAAGACTTGTATTATATACTACATAAATATCCATGAATAGCACCTTTTCAACCAAAAAAAGAGCTCATTTCTTATCAATTTAGGCATCCTTTATGTTTCAAATATACGTTAAAACATTTTCTTACGATTATTCTGCATCTGTGTTGTTTATTTTATGGAGAGAGTACTTTTGACCATGCTAAATGCATGGATCTGCCCCGCAGCAGGTGGCTCCCTCTTTTACTCAATAGGTGTTAGAGTAGGACCGCATTTAAATATGAATACATCCTATTGATCATTATCGGATTCCACTTAAGCCAGTGGCCATCAAGCCCAGGAAAATGGGGGCATTCATTAGCTGTTACCACCTCCCTATTGAAGTCTATTCTCTTAATGTAATCAAGTATGAAGACTGCACATGAAAAACGTACCATAGATTTCAAAGATTCAACTTGCCCACTTTGTACTTCTGGATCTATCAAGGTGTCCTTCAAAAGATGGTCTCTGAGGAAAAACAGGAGAGAACTAGAAAAGAAGATTTGGTTGTTGGTTCATTAGATGTGGTCATGTCAAACTTCTAAAGTAAAGTTTGAATGACACCACCGTCTCGAGGTTTTGAAGTTATTCAAGATCTTAATTTTGTGTATTTGCCTAATTGCATAAATCAAAAGCCTACTACTTTGGTTCATTGTTCGCTAGATGCACCTATGTCACAAATCTATTAAGTTGAAATGGTACCTTTATCTATAGAAATTTTGAAGCTATTTGGGATTTAAATTTTGTGTATTTACCTAATTTACATAAATTAAAATTCTAAAGCTTTGGAGATGCAGCTATGTCATAAACCTACAAATTGAAGTTGGAAAGGCACCTTCATGTATAATAGTTTTCAAGTTATTCTTTAAATTTTGCGTATTCACTTAATTTGCATAAATTACAATTTTGGTTCACTGGATGCAGCTATGTCACAATCTACAAATAGAAATTGGAATGGTACCTCTATCTATACTAGTTTTTAAACTATTTAAGATTTAAATTTTGCATATTAACCTAATTTGCATAAATTACAATCCAAGAACTTTGGTTCATAGTTCATTGGATTTGGCTTTGCCACAAACCCGTAACTTGAAGTTGGAATGGCATCTCTAGTAGTTTTGGAGATATTCAACTTTAAAATTTTTCAATGCTACCAATTAGCATAATTTCAAATTCTACAACTTTCATTTACTGCCCACTATATTTGCAGGTGTCACAAACCCATACATGCACATCGAAATTCTGAATCTATCTGCAATAGTTTGAAGGATATGGAGCTTTTAAAATTCTAATTGCCCCTAATTTGCATAATATTAAACATCATGACTATTCCAAACAATATGCACATTTTCACTGGTGGGTCAGTCACCATGGCAAGTTTGGTAGTTTTCAGAATAATAGTGTCAGAGAAAAATTTGGGTGCCAAGGAAAGAAAAAATAAAAGAATCTGAGGAAAAACAATATGTCTGGGTAGTTTCCCAGACATAAAAATGATACGCCTTTAATGAGAGTGTGGGGAGATTTAAGTCCAACATTACAAGTGTGACAAGAAAGATGTGAAAAAAAGATTTTAATTTGTCAAGAAATGCAGTGGGGGGGGGGGGGGGCTTACAACATTTGTAAATATGATACAACTAATTCAGTATGAAAATTCACAATTTATTGCAACAGATTTGATGGATACAGCAAGAAAACAGTCCATGCCACCTCACAAAAATCAAAATAATCTGGATCCATAAATAATACAGAGCAGATATAATCAATACAGGCTTAATGTTCATTTATGACCAATATTTACTAGGCTATGATTGGACAATATTGCCACAATTTTTATTGGCCAACTCCACCTAAAATCTCGTGACAGATCAACCTGATCTGCCTCAAGTTGGCCACGTTCTTCCAGCATGTGCTGCCACCTACTGAGATAACTGAAAATTACAGCAGCTTGACATTCCATCAATGCACAGCGAGAAAGACATGCTTGGTGGTTCACTGTTTAGTTCAAGTGTATTTTCTTTTCTCCATTAAATGGAAGCAAAGTTATTAAGGTTCAATAAACCACAGACTAACGCATATACCATCTCTGCATATGGCAAATTACATCTGTTGATATACACAGAATCATCAATTTTCCTCATGAACTTAGCATCATTACACCTCTGTTTAGCTTCACGTGTGCCGACTTATCAAACTGAAATTTGTTCACTCTAGTGACAGTCTTGTTCATGATTTTCAGTTCCATATAACTTTGCAATTATGCCTAACATTATGTAAGTTTTAGCATACAAGAATATATTTTATAATTTCCATGAAATAAAAGCTCATGAATAGCTGAACTTCCACTAAAATATGATACCCTCTGGTGCAAGAAAATTGAAATAAAGATACTTAAAATAATTTGTACCTGTAGCATATAAACAAGCTCTTTAGCATGAACACTTGGCCATCCATGGATTTCTAAAACATGTAAAATCCAGGAGTTTGTTCCGATTTTGCTCAACAAAATTATCTGCCACTTGTAGAATGTCAAGGTGGCATGAAGAACACTCAAGTCAAAAGGCGCACCAAGTTACCTCTACTTGGATGATATAACCGTGTAAATAAATTACAGAGGTTTCTCCATCAGCTAAGATCAGTAGTGTACATCGGCTTCAGTGAAGATTTTGGCATATGTTTGACACCTCGATCACCAGTTTTACTCTGTGAACTGGTAACTGTAAAACATCTGTAGCAAAGTTTGTTTAGTAGACTCTTCATCAACTTGGCCGCACAGAGACTTGCTTCTTACACAAAATACTTCTGAAAAAGCAAAAATTGAGTCCTCCCTGTGAGCAGACTAAATGACACTCATATTGTAATCACTTAATATCCTGATAGTCATCTTTGGAAGTTCTTAAAGTTCCTTGCTTGTTAAAAGTACAGTGAAATCTGTCTTGAAAAACCACCCCTACAGACGGCCACATTGTGGTCTCTTAACACAGGTAGTTTCTCATCAGATATACAAGTAACAAAAGTACCGAGTGCACTATCGTAAAAAGTTGGTGTTTCACAGCAGAATGTCTCTTGCTTGAGTGGTTCCTCGAGACAGGGACACTGCACTGCCTATGGTGGACAAAAATAAGTGCTTGATGGTGTTTTGAAGCGAAATGGTTAAATCACACCCATAAATATATCAGCTAGGCGACTGGTGCCAAAGGTTGCAGGTTCGAGTCCCACTCGTTCCGAACAAAAAATATAGATTAAATGAAGCTCTTTTTGTGCGAGTATCTTTCATGCCCTGAACCCAAAACTACTTCTGGGTGCTTAGAGAATACTTAAACTTCGGGCACAACATCCTGGATGGCATCCTATGTTCATATCATTAAAAAATTAAATAAAATTTAAAAAGCTCAAAATAAAAAAGATCAAGCAAATCATAAAAGCAGCTGGGCGGAATTTGCAAGTAATCCATACAATTATGCAAGTAATTATCTGTCGAGGCCCACAGAGGCCATATTTTGGCTCCATCTAGTTTAGCAGATCTTTGTCCACTCTCTCTATGTCACAGAATTACAACAGTTAATTTATACCTTGTAACAATCAATGAACTGTACCATATTTCAGTGTCTTCGATATGTATACATGCAGATGACACTGGCACTCGAACATCGGCCTTATGACGAACACTTACAATGTATGTACGATGAGCATTGCTGTCCATAATATTGGGAGATGCAGGCACTTCATTCCATATCCTGTGTATACATCTGTTCTATGACGGCTTCAGTATAAACACTGATAAATGTAAACTCTCCACTTCCCTTCAAATCTGATATACTTCAACTTCAGAATATTTTGAAAGCACATATTTTACACATATTTAATCATTCATGTAAGAGGAAAAGGTGATTTTTGCATAACTTGTCAAGCATTTAAAAAGTGAACTTGTGGCTGACGGAGCAAGAGGAGTCCTAGAGACAGCACACTCCCTGCACACTGCCACTGTCAAGAGTCGGTTAAAAACTCGGCTAAAGTATTCAAAGATGCAGAAGTGACTGGGCAGGCAGAGGCCAGATAACCTGTAAACGTGCTGAATATACTTTATCTATCAATTTGGCAGGAGGGGTAAAATTGGCAGGCAGGCAGGGACAAGGATGGTGCCTTAAAAGCAGGACCATATACACGCTTTATATATGTATAGCAGGAAAATAATCTCATGACAGTTTCTGTTTTCATACCTTCCTTAATGCCCTGTTTAATGTACAAAGTATCACCATGGCAGCACCATAACAGCAAGGCAATGTCACATGATACACCCCTGACTTGTGCATACATGTACATAAGCCTTGCCTGCTACACAGACCTGAGTCTTCCACTTTAGAGAAGTGTCATCCACCAAACACAAACCTGGTAATTTAGAAGATTAATATTTCCCCCACTTTATTATGCTGTGTTACCACTGGGTACCCATGCAGTCCTAGACAGACATTGGGTACCCATGTGGTCCTAAACGGACACTTGGTACCCACACATTCCTAGACAGACACTGGGTACCCACATAGTCCTAGACAGACACTGGGTACCCACACAGTCATACACAGACACTGGGTACCCACACAGTCCTAGACAGATACTGGGTACCCACACAGTCCTAGACAGACACTGAGTAACCATATAGTCCCTAACAATGCCTTACATTTACCGTACCCCTGACTTCCACAACACATTTAGCCTAGCAGGACACATCACACTCAAAATGTACGCAGGGGTAAGGAAGAGTCACAAAGCTCTTGGGCTGCTTCTGAACCACAACATACTGCACCAATGGAGTGCTGTGGGTATCAAGGTGTACATGTTCCATTTACACATAGAGTATTGGTGTGACAATAGACTTTTGTTCATGCTGCAGTTGTTTCATGCAGCTGTTCACACAGGGACCATCTCACAATGTAAGCTCTGTTCTGTATTTGAGCCACGGGATGCAAATTGTCTGTCTACCGAGCAGGCAAGATGTCTTGGTTGTCTTTCTATTTATGTAGAATCAAAAACACTTCTGGCTTTGTATGTTTGGCAGCCAAGAAGAGAACAACATTTATATTCATAAGACCAATCCTGTACTTTCTATGATATGCTGTGGTTTAAAATAAAGCCTTTATATGGTTGGGGTATGCCTGTGGGTAATTCTGCATGAAGGTACTTGCAACAGTCTGTGGCAAACACTTTTTCCACATTACTGTACCACCGCCTCTGCTCCATCCATGGGTGCCACAGAAAATCTCCAGAGATACTTCTATTGTGACTCCAAAATGGGAAAATATTGAAAGTTTTGGGCACCAGGTATCATACATTGCTTATCAGCTAATGCATTGAGACGAACTCATACAACCAGGTTTTCTGGTGACAACAAAGAACATTGACATTTTTTAGATGGCCCCTGACCCACAAGTGTCAGATGTATCTGTATCTACATATATGTAACAAGTGGCATTGTCGGCGACTCCCAGCCAACACTGTGACGACAGATGTTGTTCTACTATGCTAAATGTTCTGATGTGTACCGTTAAATACCCCACATATCTGTAATTATATTTCACAAGATAAAGGGATTAAAAAAAAAAACAGATCATCTTATATTGAATTAGTGAGTATTCCACCTCATGTCACATAATGTACAATACTACAAAGACCATGAGCTAATTCATATACAATTAATCCAGCAAAATAAGATTGATTTTAGCAGCTGCATGTAGTGGATATATAGTCCACTCAAAATCCAATACATCTGACTTAACATGACTTTGTTCATGGAAGGCAATACAAGTGTGGACCACAATGTACATATTACACGGGACTGCTTTAAAAGTTTCTGGGCTAGTAGTGGGATTATTATGGGCGGGGTCTGATATCTTCTCAAAATGTACAACTGTACCCTCTCTCTCCACAACACTCCCACCCCGACCCCCACCTCTTATTTTTCTGGGAATTTCCACATATTGAAGGGTTGACAATGAAGTCGTGGTCTCAATACCAAAGGAACATTTTTTCAGAAGGTTGCTTGGCCTTTCAGTACACAACACACAACAAAGAATAATAAAAGATGAATTGTTCTAAGCTAGCTAACTAGTGGCAATATTCAGCTTACTTCACACTTCAGGCAGACTGTAAAACAATAACTGACAAACCTGTATGTGTCACTGAGAAAGCGACTTTCGGGCTTTTAGTTTTAATGTTACATTCTTTTGTCTTTTTTATGAGTTAGCTCTAAAATTACTCTGATATGACTGTGTGAAACACATTATCCAATGAAATATACATCTTACACATGAATCACCAGAGGGCGCCACTGGCAAAGTGATCCCTTTTCATAGGTGGTGTCCTGTAGTGAATATGCTCTTCTAGGATTACATGTAGCAAATTATTCAAATTTCTTTATGAACACTTGCCTGCATGGACAGCCTTTCTGGATCACCAGTGTTTAACACGACCGACAAGTTATTTAATTTTATTTTTTGACCATAGAACAGCTGGGTCTCCAACCATGATGACATAAATTATGTGCATGTATCACAACATGCTCATTTTTCATGATTATGATGGTGCTCTGAAGTTATACATGGCTGATATATCATACCTGTCAACATTCCACACCTCAAAATAGGGAGATTTTTGTAAATTTGAAAAATCCATGGGGGAGTTTTGTACTTAAACAAAGAATATAATAGAAAATACTAAATTTTCACGGGGGAGATTCTGCCAAATTTGCAAAATTTTGCATGTAAGCAAAAAAAAATTGGGCGAAAAAGTGGGAGACTCCCACCTTATGGGGGAGACTTGACAGGTATGATATATGATCCGAAAAAACAACACCGAGGTCACTCATGACCTGACATGCACCAAACATGTACACATTACCAGCAAAAGACCCAAAATATTCATCAGCGCAAACATGGCCATGTGTGAAAACTAGTGTAGGTTGCATCTTCAAAACTTGTTGCCCTATGCTACCTTGATGAACCAGGGCCATAAGACAGTGTGGAGAAGGTCTGCACCAGGAGGCAACGGACTCATAAAGTAACCATGGTAACAAAGCAAATATTTGGTGTACTGCATCGAAGTGAGTCTGATATCAACATAAACATGCTAAATTAGGCTCAAATGTAACCCATGGGGCAGTTCCCTTATATTTAGTCAAAGTATTCAGCAGCTCTTCATATAGGCATCAAACATACAACATTTACTGCAATATACGACTCTATAAAAGCCAAAGAATATCTTGTACAATCTATACATAAATATACATACACAATACACATAGTTGTATTTCAGATACATTACTCATGTTCCCTGGCAATGACAAGATGCCAGTCTTTGAGCCTGATACATACACCCGCCAATGATAACTTGTTTTCCTTGCCACTGTCTGGCATTCAGCCTGAGGAATTAAACTCTGGTACAAGATTTTATCATTGTACCATTCCTTAACACACAGTCACGTCAGTCTTGTCATATCTCAAGTCTGCTTTTTTGTTTAGTCTGAAATTCTGATGTCCTGTCACAAAATTTGAAACATTTATGATAACTGTCAGCATTTTTTTTATACCTGTGTAAAAACAGAAATTTCCAACTCTGCAACAAAGTAACACCTGGTCATACTGAAAAAAAATATACACCATATCCCCTTAATGATGCAAGTTTTGTGAGATTCTAAGTCAAATCCCTTTGTGTTTGACTCATCTGAAACATTCAGCTATCTGACATTTTCTAGGGAACAGATGATGTCATTATGATGCGTTGTTGCTGCAGCAGATGGCCTTATTCCGTGGCCTCAACTGCCCAACTGTACATCTCTCTGACATTCTGGGTACATTCATGTCTCCCCACAAAACAACAAACATCTTGCCTCTGTAATTGGTTATTTTGAAAATTGTCCGAAAGTGAACAGACACTGCTGAAATATTCCTCAAACTGAACCACCCATGTTTTGATTAAAAATTAGTTTAAGGATGTACATGTTTGTTGACAGCTGATACAATTCCTCACCACTGACAATATTCACATTCATTGCAGATACATGTGAATGATTTGTATGCACAGACACAAGCCAGGACCTGACAATCACTAATATGAAGGTCCCAAATCTTCCCTGATCCCCATAAATTAGCATTTTAATGTGCAATACACAAAGCCTAGTAGACTCTTTCCCACTCATAAGTGCCCAGATGTAACTTATTGTCTGTCTTAACATTTTTACGTAAATTTCTAGTTGCTACAAAACATTTTTGCCGAGATATGTGTACAAGACAATTCCTGATGACATGCCCCAAGTCACTATCTTCCCTTACTGTAGGTTGGTCGCAATGCACCAAGCCTTCAGCAAGGAAAAGCTACTGACTCAGTTGTACTCTGACCAGGAACAGGCTGAAGGCACAGAATATCAGAATCTCTAGGGACTAGAAATAAACGGGTGAAATCTGGAAAAGACAAGGTAGAAATTAATGCCCTGGCATAATGCTTTGGCATTTATTTTCTGCTTGCTGCTTGGACTATTATAGTTCATCTGTGTCAAACAGACACCATGTTTTTATTTTATAGTCAGGCCACTTTTATCTTTATTATTTATCATATTCTTTATTGCAGAGCACTGTGGAGCCAGTCACAAACATGTACACACACGGGGACCCTCAACTGAACACTGAATAGATCAGTCTTTCAAATAGCATCCACCAGGTGGCACTGCTAACTTTTTTTGGGATTAACACTTGGAACTTTGCATAAAATTTGCTGCAATTTCTGTTCTCTCAACAATTTCATCAAGAAACATTTAGCCACCGGAGGGAGCTGCTGTAGCAGGAATCAGCCACATGTACCGTGTGGTTATGCTCCAGATGCAGTCTGGATCTACCGTCCGCATACCTGCACTGAGCTACCAGAGAATGCCTGCTGCAAAAATTTCCTTGGTTGAGCAAAATATAAAAATCTATCGTACAAGATCAATGCTACAGTAGTATTACCTACTGCATGTGACCACCTCTTCTGCCACGAATCTGTCTCACACAGCAGGTGGTCCTTTACCAGAGGAAAACTCGGGAGAAATTGACTCCTGCATCCCAAGATATGTGGTCACAAAACAGGAGGGGGCAGGTAACATCAGTGGCCTTATACAGCAGGTACCCCTACTTCACAGGGAAGACCTTTTGGTGTAGCTGTAACAGTATATAGGTCTGCCATGCAGGCAGCCCACGCAAAACTGACAGAAATACTACATCCTGTCCACGACAGGCCCAGCTTGTACCTGCAGTTCTGCAGCTTAAATACATCAAGGTGGAAATCTTGGTGCAGAAATCAACGAAGTCGTCCTTGCCCCAAGGCTTAATCGGACTTACAACGCAGTACAGGCATGCAAAGTCAACCTGGTTCATTTTGTGCTAATTGAATATTGACTGTGTAATGGTGTCTGCTAGCACTCCATCACACACCGTGGAAGTCAGCCATCCACTGCTGCTTTATAGCCAGTCCTCTTGTTTATTTTTAATTAATGCTCAACTTGTTAAAACTATACAAACATCTCCTATCACACTCCTACAGACCAGAACTCCATTTCGAAACACTTACAGTCAAACCCTCCAAGACCTGTCTTCAGAAACACAACCTAGAGCTCACCTGAAGCTACCACTGCTTTGGTCAACAAAATTAGTCTGTTTCACTTACACATGAACAAGTTTCAAGGTCATGACCACCTTCATGTGAAGACCATTTTTAAGGTGGTATCACAAAGGCTTCAAGACAGAGGTTTCACTGTAATTTTCAAAACGTCCTTCTGTACCCTGGCATTGTGTTCTGTTACTGTAGGTCTTTCTCCATCCAGTAACATGTTTCATTTGTCCTTTCTCACTGTTGTCAAATTTGCCACTCAAATTTTCAACTTCAAACATTACCATGAAGATTGATCCATTAAAACAAAAAGGAAGAACTGAAGCAGTCTCCCGCCCTGGACACTGTCTGCCTGGGGGAAGTTCCCTCTAGCATCTCCCTCCTGGAACAATGTTTTAACAATAAGGTTGTATATTTTCTTTTTTTTTTTTTTTTTTTTGGCGGGGAGGCGGGGGTGCCTTTTCCCATTATCTCACTATTATTATTTTGATGATACAATTACATCTTTCTTTCTTTAGGCAGGAAAAAACATTCTTTTTAATGGGAGAATGGGAGGATTTGAAAAACAGAGGCGTTCTCCCACTCAAACCAGGAAAGTTGGGAGTCTCTTCTGTACACAGAAGTGTCCTGTTACTTTTCTTCCAATTACCATATACCACCACACACAACACTTGATCTCAAACTGGGTTTCACAGAAACGCACCATGGATTTTTTTGCATTTACACACTGGTTCCCCACTGAAATGACCCTCCTGCCAGACTGTTCTTTTTTTATAAGGTTACTATCAGAAAATATCCATTTCTATCATTTTGTACTTCAAAGATCTCTCTCTCCCCCCCCCCACCTCTAATGTGGACACTCCTCCACAGCAGTACACAGGTGGCCTCTCAGTTTAGACTCTTATGTGTTACATCAACTGAGAAGCAGGTCAACCCTCCATTAATCACTTTCCGTGGTGCAAGATGTCAGAGTATACGACCCCGCGTAAACCAAAGGACTTGCAGAAAACCACAATACACAGTTAGTCAGGTAGCAACTCTTTCCACTTCCTCCCTAGTCCTAAAATCAAGTCCAAGGGTGAAGAAAGATGAGCCTGTGTGCCCTCAACCCCCTGAGCTGTGCACTGTACCAAAATAATCAACTAAAAGGTCCGCTTGTGCTTAAGCTTGGAAATTTTGAATCTTACATCTAAAAATTGCTTAGGCCAGTAATGTGTGCCACATTGAACAGCTTTATTAATCATTTTCATGATCTGTAATCAAATTGTTACAAGGTAGCACAGTTATTTTTGATTTTGCCTTACTTGTCCCACTTGTCTCTATTAAACTCCTCCACAACTTTTGTTTTTCTTTCAAAGGTAATTTGATAAATGTTGGTGCATTCTATCAGTATTTTTTTTCTCCCTGATTCCAGAGATATTTTATTGTGTTATGGCATGTATTTTAACCATCAAGAGCCTAGCACTGAGGTAACCACAGGCAACATTTTCCCAACAAAAATTAATAGAAAACGTCCATCACAAATGTTGTGTTGTTTTTTTTTCCCAATAAGAATGACAGGTGATTCGTCAGCAGCCTTCCCAGGGGCTTCATTACATAGTCCCTGTCCATAAGACTTACACATAGATTGTAGGCCACTTGCCATGATCTTCCATAAAGCTGGTGTACCTGGGATGTCCCCCCACCCACTGGGTTCCTAAGACACTCTGCCAAGAGGCACTTTCTGGTATGACCTTTACATATATTCAGTGCAGTGGGCTACACGTCACTGCCAATTACATTACATCTATCACTTTCACCACGGGCACAATGAGCTTGTCTACAATACAATACTTTATTGACTCAGACAGACGCATGTCTTCAGGCCTGCAGATCAGGTTTCATAGTGCAGGTATTTTCCTTGTCATAACAGAATAAAACCATTCCCAATTCCCACCCACTCCCTCCCTTCAAAGGCTGCCAATCTCTTCCTGCTTGCGCACGAACCTGGTCCCTATACGTAGGAGGACTACATTCTCCAGGGCCTGTAATGATGCCAATGACAGCTACGTTGGCAGACAAGGCATTTCTTGGGGCTTAACCCTACCATAGCCAGCTGATGCACATCTTCACTAGTGCCTCTTACATTGCCTGTACAATGAAACCTGTCTTAAAATACCACTCCAACAGATGATCTTATCATGGTCTTTTTTCAGATAGGTGCTCTCTGAAGACAGGTGTCCCCCATTAAAACGGTCTCTCACGGCAGACCACTGTAACATCATGCTTGTTGATATCTTTGTCACTGTCTTACGTATTGCTTCCTGTTCCAGCTCCTCTTCTTCAAAATTAACCCCTTCTCCCTTGAGTTAAGACTAAGTCAAGAGTTTTCCTATGTCACCCAACCTGTGCCAAGGAAAACTGTTGACTTGGGGCATGTTATCTTGATAGGTGAAGATCTCATCTACAATTTTCATCCTTTTTTTTTTTCAAATTACTCCTACAAGATTTAAGCCAATTGGTGCTGCAGATGACATTTGACCGCCAGTCCTGCGTGGCTGGTGAGGGGCTGGGGCGGACGGGTTAAGAGAAGCGGAACTCTCCCGACATGTAAAGTAAGAACCACATTTGTCGGAGAGCATGTTCTTGTTGGTGAAGAATCTGAGCACAAGATTCCCATCAGATTCTAGGATATACAAGAAAAATGTGTATGTGCAAGGACTGGGTTACAAGTAAAGGTCTACCATGTACTATTTACGTGAACCATCATGCCATCAGGTCCTGCTTTTTTTCAACATGCAGAAAAAAATCCACAGACATATATATATATATATATATATATATATAACCCCTCAACCTATTTCGGGGGGGGGGGGGGGGCGGGGATTTTCCCTGACTTATGGCAGATGGTTCAATAACCCAACACCCATGCAGGATGAATACTCCAGTGCCCCTGTCTTATATGGGACATACCATAGAGGTGACCCAGGCCAAACAAACAATTCATTCATATTTACAAGATAAAGTTGGCCATAAAACTAATGTCCACTCACTACAAAGTTGACTCACTGATACAGAGATCTTCCTAAATTAATTCTGCATACATATATTGACACTGTTCAGCAAAGGTCATACCATAGTTCTCACACTGTGACCATGCTATTGAAACTATTTTCCTCTCGTCCGTTGTCTTTTCAGATCCAGTGAGTCATCACGAAATTGCACAAAAAAGGGTTTTTGTGTCATGATTAAGTTGTCAATGAACTGTAAACTATGCAGCTGTATGTTTACTGGGACCTCATTTCAAAAAAAAAAAAATTGTGGAGCCTAGCATGTTATTCAATGGGCGATACAGTGGTACCCCCTGGTGCACCATGAAGTGACCTCTGACCTTCAGGAGGGGGTGGAGGTTGTACGTGCTGGTGCTGGCGTAGATCTACATATCTTAAGCTCGATAAATTATATTCCTCTGTAAAATACGTAAACTGGGCAATATGAGGGATGCCTGCACCCCCACTTTGGGGTCAATCTGCTGGAAAGGGGGGGGGGGGGATATTTTTACTTTTTGTTGATGAATTGTTTCTGAAATTACCCTCCTCCCCCAATCATTGCCTGGTATGTTGCACCAGTTTACACTGGAAAACTGTTGCCATGGAAATGAAACAAGTTTTGTGTGTTGAGCTACATAGAATGTCAGACATGTTGATTACCTCCAGTTGTGAGAGGTGGTTCACTTGGTGCTGGATTCCTGCTACACTGCCCATCATATTTCTGCTTTCGTATGTCGCCTACACTCCCCCTTTCATTGTTCATAGTAAATATTTTATCTTTTAAAAAGTGGAGTCACTGGCTTGTCTGTTCATTTATAGCAACTTACATAGCACAGGATTCAGACCCAATTCTCAGCTCTTTCACGGCCTGTCAGGATCACGTCACTGCCAATATGAAATATTCTGATTCCACATTTAACTTCCTGGACCTTCTTAGGGATGAAAGTGACTTTGCTCAAAAAATAAAATGAAACTGTACCCATCCCTTCATTTTTTTTTACCAGATTAATGCTTTCTGGGCAAAAAAGACATTACTTTTTCTCTAACTTTTGAGAAAAAAATTAAATGAATTCCTGAAAAAAATGAAGATTTTCATCCCTGCTTCTAAAGGGACCTTTCATTACTCCCAGCATGCCTAGGGTTCCTAAGAAAACAAAACATGGTCCAGTCCAGGTCAGTATACTTTCCTTGGTACACTTTAGGTGTACAATTTAGGTGCACACTTTAGGTGTAAACTTTAGGTGTGCAGTGCCCACACTGTGCACAGGTCAACTGCTGACTCTGGTCTGTGACAATGTAAGAGTTAAATAATTATGACTCAACACTACATCAAAAACAGACTTCAAACTACAAGCAAGTACGAAGCATGTGGACTGATGAAAGTCCTGTATTCTTGAAGCCACCTTTCTCCTCCCCCATTTTATTAATCTACCATATCTTAGATGTATTATACAGTGGTCCCTGTCTTCAGAGACCACTCACCACCCGCCTTGAAAGACCACCTTTCCACAATACTTTGTTTTGAAATTTTCATGGTATTTGTACCTAACAGACCATAATCTGGACAACCTAGAGGCATGTTTTCAGACAGGTTTAACTTCATTCCGCTCAAATACCTATCTGCGTTGTTTTCTTCAAGTGGAACTCAGAGGTTAATTTCTACATTATGTGTAATATAATCACTCTGCTTTGTGACTTTTGTGCCCATCTGTTGTACTCAATCTGGCTTTCTCATCTTTGAAGTAAGGACTGTTCAAAGTAGACCAGGCAGTGACAACAGCACTAACTGAACAAAGTGTCTGGTGACCAGTACGCTTCGCTCCTATGAAATCCTGTGACAAAGTAGAGCAGATCTCATTAACACACCCCCTGCTCTTCCTTGTGAAGTTCCCATAGGGAGTTGAGTGGCGTAAAGTGTATTCCCCTCCAGTGTCTCAAGTGATGGAGAAAGGCTCAAAAAGTTACAAGCAGTCTTGAACAAAACAGAGGAAGACTGTTTACAATGAACCTCGAGTGCACTCAATATTCCATGATGACTTGATTAATATATCTATGTCAATCATCAAACCTTGCGAAAGTTTTCAAAGTCCATGAAAGAAAATTTGTTTTGGTAGCAAGTGCCAGCTGCTGTTTGTGGTCAAATCTGGTATGTCACCAACTGAGCCTGCTCAACACCATGCATACAACCTCATGGAAATAAGAGTTCATTTAATATGTTACCAGCGTTTAAGACTTTTTTATTATCCCTGCAAAGTACACCTGAACAAAAACAAAATTAATTTGATTCAGACGAGTAAATTTCCAAACACTCTGTTCAAGTACAAAAAAAACCTGTACTCTTGTAGTTTTGGTTACCATGGTTATCTGACCACGATGGGACTTATAATTGACACAGGGCTGCCTTTTCTTCTCACTAAAACACAAATCTTCCACCAGGGAAAAAAAGCGCAAGTTTGAATCCAAAGTTTTGTTTCATTCTTGGTCTGTGGTCCGGTCAAAACTCTCCTGCCAGGGAGGAAAGAAACATGTCCAGGGTGGTTACCACTAGATGTCACTCCTGGGACTGTACAGAATGGAAGCTGGTCACTTCATTTACAATGGCTTTGATAGTAATCAAGAGTAATTGCCACTTGATATACATATTTACACAGGCCACAGATCCCTAAATATATGATGTGCTCATATGAATGCTTGAGCAGGAGAAACGGCCCTGTTACTGATCAATCTGATGAGGGGTTACCAGTATTCCTGCATGTATACTCCATTTACGTGGGTGCATGCTAGAATGCTACACATCATCATCATCATCATCTACACTTGCACCTCTTGGTGCAAGTTAGACATCATGCTGTTACGATAAAGCAGGCTGAATTTGAGGATTTACACCCAGAAGGCTAGCTTTGAACACGAGTTGACGCTTTTGTACTTTGCAGTGGTACTAGGCCAGACTAAGCAGTCGACCCATATGGACATAACCTGCCCCAGCCAGTAGGTCTCCCATCCCCTTTTCTGTGTCACTGTTCAAACAGCCAGGAACAGGGCATTTACACACCTACAGATGCAGATATCCTGCTAAATTCTGGCGGTCAATCACCAAAACAATAAGTCATGACATCCATTGGTATCAATCAAGAAAACTTAAAGAAATGACCAATTTTTGTATCATTTTTTTGATTGATTAAAGTATTTGAGCAATAAATGGAAATTTTGCCATGGTGTGAGTATGTGAAGAAGAACGACATGTCTGTATATACCGCTTTGTACACAGCTCACCACAGCTGAGCTCAGTCTCAAGGCGTCCTTTACATTCCAGCTGGAGATACATCTGTGGCATTTATGCAGACTCAAGTCCAGAATGGCCACAAATACAGCTGAGCTCACTCTCAGTGTCCACTCCCTGGCTGTGGCATCTATGTACACTCAGGCCCACTTATGGAACAATATGCACACATACGCTACAACCATCAATGAGGCCACCTCCTAGCAGCAGACTGACGCTGTCTCTACCTTGGACCCATGCATAAGTGTGCCTGTAGATGGCGCTACAAAGTAACTTCCCTTGGTTTTTATCAACCTGATGCAAGTGCTGACAGGGGGAGATAATCAAATCTGCTTCAATCATTGGTCAAAATGTCATGTGACACAGGAAGCAGGTGTTGCCATCACACACAGTAATGTACATGTATGTGATATGCTCTACTCCTTGTGTCCACAGCCTAGCTCTAGACAAATGTCTTACAGTGCCCACTGCTTGTTGTACAGTGATACTTGCCACAAGACCACCTCTGCCAGGCACCGCGTATGTAAGACTACCTCCTGACAGGCACCGTCTATATAAAAGACCACCTCCTGACAGGCAGTGCCTATGTAAGACCATCTCCTGATAGGCACTGCCTATGTAAGACCATCTCCTGATAGGCACTGCCTATGTAAGACCACTTCCTGACAGACACTGCTTACCAAAGACCACCTCCTGACAGACACAAACATTGCCCATGTAAGACCACCTCCTGACAAGGCTCCTGACGGCACTGCCTATGTGAGACCACCTTTGAATATATACTGATTAAAATTATTTGCTGCTCTAATTTACATGCATCAACATCACCTGTAGTATAAAGGCCACCTTTCACAGGCAATAAGGGTGGTCTAAACTAACAGTCATCACTGCACAATGCTTAACCATTTCCAGCCCAAAAAGCATCCAAAAATTAGCATCCAGAAGGAAATTACATGGGTGGAAGCCAACAAGTTGTCAAAAACAGAAAACACCCCTTAGAAATTTTCAGCTCTCATTTCTTGTCAAATTTGCATGTTTTAGAATATCCTGCTTAAAATATTTTTGCCAAAAATTTGCTCAAGACAGAATTTTGTTTTAAAACTGAAAACTTTCACCCATGAAATTACCATCTGCTTTAATATTTTTCTTAAATTTCATGTAAATAGAAAATATTTTGCTGATAATCATATGTATTAATCCATTCTGACAGCAAAGCCCAGGTCAACAGCTTTCCTCAAGAAACCCGTTGACTTGTTGGAAGTCTTATTCTGACCAGGAAAGGGTTTATGTTTCGGGTGACACTTCCAGCATAAATGAGGATTTTCAAAACAATGTTAGGAGAATTCCAAGTGCCAGTTACATTCTTGTACTAACAGGTCTTGATAACATTGGCAAATCCCTATCTTACATTACCAGTCAGACACACATCTAACACAAACTACAACTCTACAGGTGTCCTGGCTTTGCCCTCATATCAGGATGGGTTAGGTCACCTCAGCAGTCATGCTTGCATAATCCTAGTGGCAACTTGTCCCCCCACCCCCACCCCACCCCTGCACTTATCTCACTGTAAGTCCTTTCACAGGACACTATTCCCTGACAGGCATCAGCATAAATAAACATAGAACATTTAGGTATAGACAAAACACAAACCATTCCATGCAAGCATGATATAAATAGCTGCACTGTCACTTATAATTAAACACTGCCTCGGTTTAGGAGCACATTGCTTCTATTTTATTGTCGTAAAATGTGGTGACTTGTTCAAATTGGTTTTTCCTTAATAAAGGGATCATGATCGTACTTAACTTTTTTAGTTATGTTTGAAAAGTCCAAGAAAAATTAAGTAAAGTTCTTTAAACTTTTCACAGTCAGTATAAATTATTAAAATTTCACAACTTGTATAATTTAAACAAACTGCGTAAATAATATCATTACCATTTGCATAAAATATGAATATTTCATAATACAGAGAAATTTTGCCACCTCTACCTTCAATTATAGCTGATCTCTCCAGCTGTCCCACCATATTCCACTTCCATGCAAAAAACACAATGTTATATACAGAGTGATACGTATGTAAAACATATGCATTGTATATGTGATACCACATCCCATAAGTACTTCAATACACCTGTGATACACAGGTGTCCGAAATACTTTGTGCCTTTTGACCACATGAGCTTTGAGCTGCATCATGTGGCAATATTCAGAACAGAACTATCCAACATTTTACCATCCGCCAGCGTGGCAAAAAATGAAACAGTAAATATTTCATAGATATTCTTGTAAATTTCCCCAGTAAATGGAATTTATGTAACCTCACCTTCAAAAGCACCCATCAAGTTTTCTTATCCATGTTTTGTTGACCTCACATCACCCGAATACATCTCAAGAAAACTTCTTCCCCTGGGTTGACAATGACCTTTGACCTTTTCAGCACTGACCCAAATGTCAATAAATATTTATTTCTGCATGCATATGAACACGTTTTTTTGTTTATTTTCTTTGCAAATGATGGCAGTATTAGGATAAATATTTAGGGAACACCTCCTTTGACCTCAGTTATATACATACCTTTACAACATTGAGAACAAGCAGCAAGGACTACATTGAGCCAGACATTATAAAGCACCTTTAGTGTTGGGTGGACAAATATCCTTCACCCCAAAACCATTCAAGTTTTATACCGTATATTATCCAGCAATGTGAGAGCCGTAAATACCAAATTGTATGATTATGCTATTAAAGTACATTTACAGTCATACCACACACATTTCACGCTATTCTGCCAGTTTGTTCTAACTCAGGGCTCAAATTATAATTTCAACTCATTACCCAAAATGACTTAACTCCACAAATCTGATTGGGCTTTTTTTACCTTTTAATTAGTAATCCTTAATTTTATCACCAGCAAAGAGTACAAATTCGCTGGCCAATGGCAAAATAGACCATTACATGGCCAGTGCCAGGTGCTTCTTCGAGCCCAGCCACTATTTTAACCCTCTACCTGCTGAGGATACAGTTAGCTCAGGTCAAACCTCCAACATTCTGGGCACCTGGCATGGTAAAAACAATAACTTTGAATAGGTATTTAATTTTGTAAGGGTTTAGGAATGTAAAATTAAAATTTCTTTGCTTGTAGTTTTTATATACATGATAGTAAATTCACAAATTATACAGATCACTTTTTGTACCATAATCTCATGACATCAGTCCACAACATACCTTTTGTATCTTTGTTTTTAGAGAGCTCCTAAGTATTTTGTTCTGCTTGGTCTGTCGGTGGGCTTTGCACGCAAGTAAACACCACGATGCCTTTTACCACTCTGCATCCAAATCTTTATTTTTTTTTCTAAATCTTCCAAGTTTTAAAGTAGATCACTGAAAAAAAAATAAGGGTAGAATTCAGATGCTCAAGTTTCAAATTTGTTCTAGAAGAATAAGGTTTCCATGCCAGGCAACCTTACATTTGCCTGCAAAGCATGCAAGACCATGAACAACATTAAAGGTTTATTCTGCTGTGCTGGCAATATCAACAATTGATTGCACAAAACTATTTTGATACAGATGAATTTTCCAAAGTTAATACATCATAATCCCAATGAAAACCTGGACACCTAACAAAAACTAATAGATTTGTAATTCAGTATTCTCATACGCTGTCAATGTTTATGGGATGGGCAGATCTGTCAAGAAAACAACCTGTTAATTAAGGGTTTTTTAAGCCTTGTTCCCTTGAATTACGGCCAAGGTTCAGACCCAGTCATCTGCTGTCCCTGGTGTGGGTTGGGTACTTGGTCACCAGCCAGTTTGGACTAGTTTAAGGTGCGGATTAAATGACATGCGCGAGCCTCCACTTATACAAGTCTGATATTGGAAACAATTTTATACCTGTGCAACATAAAGGTCAATTTTCTAAGTTGACAGCATTTGAGGGTGGCATGCAGGGGTATAAACAATGTACAGGTACACAAGGGAGCATCCCTTATATTACTCCCCTGTCAACCAGGCTGCTGCTTTATATTGTATATCTACACCTATATATACAGTTTCCTAGGTCCATATTTCTTCCCGGTCAGCTCAGCTGGGTTGATGTCACACAGTATCTGTTATATCCACATCTGTTGTGTCTTGTCCAAGCACCGCATCGTTTCACATCTGCTCAAACTTCATCTATTTCCTGTCCCACACCGCTAGCTCCTGGATCGGGTATCAGATGTCCTGTCTCGTTATGTCAACAACGGCCCTGCTCTGGTCTTCTTCTTGTCTCAGTTAATCCATCTTACACAAGAACTCTGCGTCTTACAGCTCAGCCCGTTTTTTATACTGACGAGATCATCAACTGCTGGTGTTTTAATCTACTGCACAACTACTTTGATCAAACTCTCAAAACACAGTCTCACAAAGTTGCACAGGTTGATGTAAATATTCCATATGTGATGTTGCAAACCTGCATACACAGACCACCTGGGAAGTCTTGTGGTCTTTATACACAGGTGACTGATCCATTCATGTCGCTGCGTTAAAAATCCTTCATTAGGATATTTCATTTGACAATGATAAAGCTTGCATTAAGATAACCCGGCAAGCATGGGGACATGGCGCCATCTTGTGTCCCATGTCTTTTGCTCATTTATAGCTCCGATTAAAAATTTCCCTTGCAGCAAGCGGATACCCAGACAAAGGTCACATAGCAAGCATCCCAGCCAACTGGTCCCACTACAAAGGTTTTGCTCCTGAAGCTCGCACACAGACCACACGTCAAATAGCCAGCCAGAGCTCCGCTGATCTCTCCAACTTTTTCTTGCAACCAGACCCATCTTTATAAAAGATAGTTCCTCACGTTTGTGGCACAGACTTTCCTAAAGGACCCATTGGACATTATTTGCCTCATCTTTTTTTAATGCCATGCCTAGATAATGAGATAAGCACCCGGCCTGAATACACTGATGAGCATTTCACTTATTTAAAAAGTCTGCAAATATCAACCTCTCCGAAGGCAAACCTGTGTAACAAGACCACATGTAAGCCAGCTCTGTGGGTGGCCTCATTAAGCAGGTTCGCCTTATCACGGCTGGACTAGGCTGCTACAGACTAAAGTATAGCCAATGCTATACGGTTGTATGTTTCCTAAAATCCAAGGAGGCCGAGTTGACGCAGTATCGTACAGGGGACTTCTTGGGCCCATCATCAAACACATGGCCCAGGTGAGACCCACATTGGCTACAGCTGATCTCCACTCTCCCCAGCCCTGCAAGCAATGAAAGAAAAAGACCATTATGAAAGATACCACAGGTGATATAAACATACACAACCCTATTTTCAGTATCTCAAGGGTTCCAAATGGACACACAAGTAAACAAAAGCCTCAGGTGAACAATTTCCTAAATGCTGAATCTTACTCATTTAATCTTTCTGGACTGTACATCAGATGTCACTGTCACTCAGTCAATCCTGTTTGACTGACACACACACTGACACATCAGGACAAACCAAAACCCCAGGCCCGCATCTTCATATGCCGATTTATATCCCTGGAAGTTTCATGAGTGTAAATGAACTTTTGAAGATACGTGTAATGTAAGTTTGACATTGAGAAACGGTCATTTTCACTGTCTAAAGTGTCAGACTACAGACAGATGCACAGACCAACAGAACCCTAGGTCTGCATTTTCATGTGTAAGTTAATATTCATGTAAGGCCAAACAAAACTAGATATACATGTAGTAGTGGTACTTGCACCACTGAGGGGACCACCGTATACGAATATGGGACAGTTTAGGGCAGCATATATGTCTCACTTTGGACATTGGGTAAGCTGACCTTGGATACAACTTCAAAATCAGCCATATAAACACATGTACTAATAAATTGTTGAACATAAAATTCAGCATCTAGAAGCAAATAAGTGGCTCTGTGACCTTGAGAAGTGGGTCAAGGTCACTCATGTTTGAAATTAACTTTGGCCCTATAGAGGATTATAATCATGTACAATCTAAAACCCATAAATAAAAAGTTAATAGCTTATTGTGCAAATACTGAATTTCACAAAAGTGGCTGTTTGACATTGGAAATGGGGTCAAGGTCACTCATGTTCAAACTTCACTTTGGCCTGATGGAAAACTATGATGATGTGCAATATGAAATCCCTATAGCTTGAAAACTCAATTTATCATGCCAACACCAAATTCACTAATGTGGCTCTGTGACCTTGGGAACTGTATCAAGGTCACCCATTTTAGAACATGTCCTAGCCCTTAAATGGGACGATAGTCTTGTGCAATATATCACTCAACTCAAAAGCATTTCAAGTTATCATGCAGACAGCAAATCAACTTATGTGGCTCTGTGACCTTGGGAATTGGGTCAAGGCTACGATCTCTGAACTTGATCTAGCTCTTACTGAGGACAATAACCCTGTGCAATATGGATGCCCTGACTCAAAAACTTATCAAGTTATCATGCAGACACCAAAATCACTAATTTGACTCTGTGACCTTGGGAATTGGGTCAAGGTGACCCATCTTACAATTTAAGGTTGTCCTTATGAACGATTAAAATCCTCTGTAATATGAAAGCCTTAGCTCAAAACTTCTCAAAATATCGTGCCGAAACGATCTGGACGGAGAGACGGATGGACAGAACCTGCGATCACTATGGGGAACTCACCTTTGGTGGTCCCCTTATAATATTTAGGTTTCCAGATATGCAGCCTGGCTACCAAGCAACCTCCCACACTGTACATCTGCCTCCATTTTGATGCAGATTTAAAAAGTAACAGATTCACAATTATCTTGTTGTATAATAAAAAATACAAAAAATAGGACAATTTACAGTTAAAAAAGTCAGTGGAATTACAGTAAAATTCTTATGGAACTGAGCTAAAAAAAAAAAAAAAACTGTGACTACCTACTTGAAACTTTTTAAGGGATGTAATACGAAACATGAGAATTTGCTTACGTTGCCTTTAAGTTCATGCCTACAGGTGAAACACTTTGGGAGATATGATTGGCACAAGTTTCTGGAATAAAATAATGGACGCATGCATGGACAAGTACAAATTTAAATGTGTCCCTCTCTCTTGACCCCCCTCTACCCCCCCCCCCCCCCCCAATAATAATGCAGACAACACTGGCATATTTCTGGTAAGGTTTAATGGGCGCACATGGCATGCTGGTACATCAGCATTACATGGCAAAGTGTCAACTTTTCTACCATGAAGACCACTTGTCCCATTGCATTATGGGCAGTCCAAGTGGGGACCATGCATTGTACTAGAAATGAACTACACTGAATTCATGCATGGGTTTTTAAGGACAATTGATGGTTTTAATTTCACACAAGAACACACTTATCAACATGGGTGCATATTTTTAATATTCTGTGCAAATATGAAAACAGCAGTGCAAACTTTTTAAAGTGACTATTAAACCTCATGAAGTTAGAGGGATATAATATACTGGCCATCCAGCTGTAGTCAGTTACTCTGTGACCTTTGTTGGTCTCTCACTTTTCCATGGCTGGCTCCAATCTATATCAAGTCAGATCCAGGAGTCAAATGTTGTGTTATCCAAGTGGCCCAGACATGATAAAAACTACAGTGTTTATGACAACTTATTTTTGTTTTGAGGTGTGAACTTTGCTATGCCTCAGTTTTTTTGGATCACTTACAACTGCTATATATATATATATAATGAATATACTATATGCCACAGCCAAATTCAAGCTGTATATCTTGGACCATTTCTCTCCTGGAAATCGTTCAAAACATACATCATTGCAACCTAGCAATAAGTAGTGTAAATTGGGAAATTAATACATTAAGTGTTCACCTCCGCCACCTTTTTCTCTCACTTTTCAGCATTCCACACAGTTTTTTTCTTTGCACAGTAACACAAATACATTGAGCCTGCATAAAAAGATGGCGAGGTTCAGCAGGCGGTACAAGATCAGCAACAGGCGTTAACATATTAGGCTCTATCTGCTGTATTTTTCTTGTTCCTGCCAGACGCATCATTTGCGATATAGTGCAGGTAATGCTCTGTAACTAATATCAATACAGGCTACCTACGCACATCAGGCTCACCCACCTTACCACCACATAAAACATCTTCTGTCGGAAAACTTGGCCTCTGCAGCCACACATCTTATGACGTTACATCAGGGTTGGTCAAATAAGCTGTAATTATCACTGTATTGTTGATGTATAACTATTGTGTACTGATGTGCATATATTATCTGAAGAAATTGGATTTATCAATACAAACACTGAACACGACTGTGGAAATTTGTCATCATTGTTGAAGAGGGGTATGTGAATTCTTGGCTGATGATAACATTGTCCTGATGATGATGATGACGACGACGACGACACTACTGAAGCTCATGCGCAAATGTAATAGTTATACCTGGTTTACTGCATTTCTGGCTGAGATTTCTTATACTCCACTTTCCTGTCAGTCTACACTTACTTGTATTTGCAAACTCATTTCTCTACTGCTATAGATAACAGCAAAGCAGCCACAGTATAACAATACATGGCAAACACAAGACTGCCACCTTGAGGCACTTCATGTTACATGCTGCTCACGCTTTCCCATTTTAGACAAAAGTGGAGTGGATGGACTCTGACTTGAAATAATGACACTAGATTCATACTCATTGTAAACTGACCTTTCATTCAAGTAGCAGCATCCCTACAGAGTCGCTGCAAGACTATATTTAGAGAGCTCAAGAATGGTCCTGGTCAACAGCTTTCCTTGGAACCCTTGAGGAACAGTACCCAGAGTGTACCAATGACGGCTGTTTTCTCAGATAAAACCTGGCACTAAAGGAGTTAAAATGAACCTTTTTCCCCTTGAATTATGACTGAGTTCCCATCCCCCTTGAATTAACAATGAATTACAGTTTTCCTTGATAGATCTCATCTACACTTTTCTCTCAAATTTTTTGTTTTTTTTGTTTTTTGTTTTTTTGTTCCAGTTAAATTTGACCAATTGATCACAAAGGTGTTTTGGGTGGTTTCAGGGGTAAAGGGTGAAAGGCTGTAGGGACACTGATGAAGGTATAATATGGAGAGGATCTTTGGTCAGCAGAGCTAAAAACTCACCTGACAAACCACTTCTGGTGCAGTCATTCCAAATTGAAGTGGGTTAATGGACCAGTTGCAACAAGATGCCACATTTTGGCTTCCCCAGAATAACAATAACACTTATGCATATAGCACCTCAAGGATTCCCTTCAATACTAATAACCCTTATATATATATATGTATATGTACGTATGTATATGTATGTATGTATATGTATATGTGTGTATATGTGTATATATATGTGTATATAAATATATGTGTGTGTATATATATGTATATATATATATGTGTGTGTGTGTATATATATATATATATATATATATATATATATATATATATATATATATATATATGTATATATATATATATGTATATATGTATATGTATATGTATATGTATATGTATATGTATATGTATATGTATATGTATATGTATATGTATATGTATATGTATATGTATATGTATATATATATATATATATATATATATATATATATATATATATATATATATATATATATATATATGTGTGTGTGTGTGTCACAGTGGGATTCCCTGGAGTACCAATCCCCATAATGGTTTCCCTGAAATACCATTACCTTTCATACATGTACCACAGCATGGCTTCCACAGAATATATTAACCCTCATTTAATATGTACCACTGCAAGGCTTCCCTGGAATACCATGAATACTGTTAAAGATGTATATATCACAACATGGCTTCCTGGATTACCTTTAATCCTTATCCCTGTTTCCAGCTTCCCTGGAATATTTTCAACCCTCATGCCAAATGACAGACAACTTCCCAAGAATACCTTTGGCTTATACTACATCACTGTTTTCATGTAACATCTTTAATGTTTCATACAAGTCCTAGCTTCCCTGATATATCTTTATTCTTAGAATACTCTATCTTTTTTTTATCCTGGAATATCTTTAACCTTATACTAAATCATGTTTTTCTTGGAAATCTTTATTCTTATGCATGTACTATTTCATTGTTTCAAAAATATATTTTCAACCTTATACTAATGATAAACAGCTTCCCTGGAATATATTCTTGTTTTCATGTAACATTATACCAAATAACATCTTTCTTGGAAGCTTTGACCCCTATACCATGTCATGACTATCCTGCCATATCTTTAACCCTTCTACCATTCTATGGCTTCCCTCACAAACCTTTAACTCATTCCATACCAGTCCATGATTTTTCCGTATGTTTACCTAGATTTAAAATGACAATTGCATATTTGAATTCTTCATGAACAGAGCTTTCTTTCAAGTACCAACATGCCTATAGTCTTAAGTCAGTAGTTCTGACCAAGACCTGTGACCATAGTATGAAATGAGTTAACTCTTACCACTTCATGGCATCCCTGAATTTTCTTGAACCCCTGAATGACATCATAGGTTCCTGAGTGTATGTGTAACCCTCA
The DNA here is from genome assembly GCA_964020975.1 of Hermodice carunculata. Taxonomy (NCBI): domain Eukaryota; kingdom Metazoa; phylum Annelida; class Polychaeta; order Eunicida; family Amphinomidae; genus Hermodice; species Hermodice carunculata. The sequence goes on along the minus strand of OZ026621.1, from coordinate 43,553,765 downwards.
ACTATTTAAAACCTGAGCCCAAAGGAGGTTCTCAGTTTTGTTTGATCTTGCTGGTGAAAACACCTCGGAAGTACAAATCTACTGCCCTTTGAGTTACCACTTCACAACTCTTCAAGAAACAGCACCAGAATCCCCTAAGTTTATGCAAGACTGCTGTGACAAATTGACCTTAATAGACATTTAGTGTGTGGAACCTGCACTTTGAGAAGGCCAGATGTCAATAAATACGGCTCCTGGCCTGGCAGATCCAGTCTGTTAATGTGATGGATTATCGTCTTATGAACACAAACAAACCTAGCATAGTAATCTTCTGATTAGCTGTTAACATATTCGCTTTTTCCTGTGAACCCAATTAGGTTCTATTTTCAGATGTTAAATCATAATCACTAATGTACCTGTTTGCCAATCACTTAAATATTAAGAATCTGCAAGCAGTGACTGTCAAGTTTGCACCATCTCTGTGAGGTCTATGACCTGATCACGCGCCTTCACCTTGCCACAACCATCTTGTATACATGTCAGGTACTAGAGCAATCATGATGGCGCCACCTGTAATGTGTCGATCAGAAAAACCTACGGAAGCACACAGAACACTAACTGCCTTGTTTGTTTACGGACACCTGTAATCCAAGATATTAGGAAATTTGGGAACACCATCACACTGTGACCACGCTGACCATTCTGCTGACACCCAGTAAAGACCAAGTGCCTGCCTGATGTGGTCACCACACGGCCCCACTCTCCTACCTTATGCTAAACCTGGTGAACCAGCAACCCCATTGATCAGGACAAAGGAGTGGAACACAAGCTGTGATCTCCCATACTTTGGTCTGTTAAATGATTACAGGCCATCAGTGTGACTGTTCAGTGGCATGTAATGAATCAAATTTGAGACCACGGCTCTTCTTACTCTTGCAAAAACAGTTTCATGTTACAGAACAACTGCCCTTATGCTGACAAAAACAGTTTCAAGATGGCAAATTAGTCATACTTTACTTCGTGTATTTATCCATAATTATGTCGGTTGTCTTTCCTAAATAATTAGCTTAGACAAGGAGCCGCTGCTCAGAGAGACAGGTACAGGCTCCGAAACATGAGCTGAGTAGTTACCTCCTGAAGAACCTTAATTTACTTGGGCTAATACAGTCTATGTCAAAATTCTACAGAGGAACATGTGCAATATGAACAATTGTGCTTCCATATTTGTATAGGTTAGACAGTGACAGGTTAGCTTATGGAGCTTAAAGAGTTCGGACTGCGGAATAGGGTAATGACTACCAGGAAGTGGTTCTAGACAAAAAGACACAAATACAATTCAAAACAGTTTTATTTCTTGCTCAAAAGATGGCTCCAAACCATCTTTGTAAATATAAGTATAACAACTCAACCAGCAACTGGGGAAAAATCATAATAGTTCAATCTTATCCCACTCAAACTATCCATAGGTTTATCGCAGAAGCTGTGGACTCGTGCTTCTTTGAACCTGGCAAGAGTTAAAATACTCATATGAAGGTAGAGAGACACTTGATAGTAAGAATACTGTTTGATAACTTTTGAAGATTATGAAATATTCTGGTTTGACACTGAAGGTTCAGTCTACACCATGATATACATTCACAGCACCGAACAGTGAGAGGTCTGTGTACTGTGCATGTAATCAACAGCATCAAAGAGCAAGAAGTCCGTGTATTGTGAACATCATCCACGGCACCCAAGACTGAGACGTGTGTTCCATGTACATGATCCACAGCACAGAAGAGTGAGAAATCTGTGTACTGTGTATGTAAGCCAGGAAATCACTGTACAGTGAAATCTCATTATGAGGACACTTGGATATCCAACATTATACAATTATAGTCTTTGGATGAGGTCTATACATGGGTCTATCGACCTGTCCTAACCAGTATACACTGAGGCCAAAGGCTGAGGTGTATATTGGTGTGGACAGGTCAATAAACCCATGTACATGTATAGACTGAATACAAGGACTATAACAGCTTTGTCATATGCATCTTTGCAATTATTAGTGTCAAAGATTCAAGTCCAAATCAGCAGACTGATCCTCACCAAATTATCTTAAAGAGCTCTACAACCAAATTTTCATTTAGGTAGAAACCTTATAACTGGAATATGATTGGCTGAAAGTTTCTGATGACACATCACGTCATGCTCGCATCATTCAAAAGGTCTGGAGTGGCCACATGCAAGGTTGGACTGGTTCTGGGACAGCAAAAGCAGTGGATCCAAATGTTTAGAGCATGACATGTGATGGTGTCTCGACCAATAGGAGAAATAGATAAAGTCTACTCCTGTGACAAATTCACTTAGTGGCACAGGTTTGAGGAACTTAGGTTACATTCCTTTGTTATTTGACTCATTTATCTGACAAATTTAGATATCTGACTGATTTTGCTGGGAAGAGATGGTGTCATTATAGTGGTGCCCTCTAATAAGGTCCCCCTGAAGAGAGGCCACCCTCTCTACAAAGGCCACTTCTCCACACCACAAAAGTGGTATCTCCATTGTATTGTTCCCCTACAAGAGGCCACCCTTCTAATGTAGCCACTTTTTGCTTGCATTTGGAGTGGTCTTATAAGAGGGGGACCACTGTAATGAGGTTTCCCTGTACATGCAAGAAGCAGCCACCCTGTAGAGAGACTGGCTGTCAGGGTTACAGTACATTGTGGAAGCACCTGGCATTGGGTACACTATACAAGTACACAGACTGCAATCAGGTGGCCAATATAAATAGCAGACTAGAACGATGCACGTATTTTCCCGGCTCTGTTTGCACCACCTCTATCAGGCCTTTACTTTGCATGCGATGAAGAGTGATCATCTGCCATCGCTCAAAACTCATTACAGTGTAACCTGTTTTGAGAGACCACCCCTAGGGAAAGCCAAAAAGTGATCACATAAGGCAGGTGGTCTCTCAATAGAGGTATAACATGGGAAAGATAGCAAAAGGGCCATAGTAAACATGGTCTGAAAAGGCAGGTGGTCTTTCATCACAGTGGTCTCTCTAAACAGGTTTCACTGTATTGGTTACCTCTTTGTCACTCTTATAAAGTACCCCAAAACAAACACCCGCCTCAAATATTTTTTATCGGCTCACTCTGACTATATTGGACGGTGATGTTCAGCTGACCAGTAATTAACAAACACGAAGGTTTGCTGGATGGAGATATGTTGAATCGTTGGTCTCCATGCACACAAATGATAAACCTGCCCGCACATCCTTGCAGTGACCTTGACATTTCTGGTGACCCTCAGCAGATCTACCTGGTATCCATATTATTTCTTCTCTACTTCTCAGATATTCTCAGCAGTTCCCAGACAGCTGGCAGCTAATGGGTATGTTATAACCCTGCCACAGTGTAGTTTGACTGGAAGCTGTCTAAACCCAGTACAGGCTTTCATGATACAACTTTTTGTCTTTCAAACAAACTATCCATTGACAGACAGACATGAAAAGAAACAGACCATTCAAAATTACTGGTCACTAAGAGTTATTTGCCTGTCTACTATACAATATATGCTAGGACTGGGTAGTTCTCTGATTCAGCAAGTGGTGTAGTCATCCAAATGTTGGTTGACTTACAATTCAACCATATTTCAGGTTTTCTGCATTTAACGAAATTCACGGTGGAACAGCAAATATACTAAAAAGACATAATACAAAGTTTCATGACTGATTACTCTTTCCAGGAAGGTCAGTGTTTTTTGTGTTGCCTGATGAGACCTGCTACGTACAGCTGCCTTCCAGTTCTAACACATTTTTCTGGGCAATCATGATGAAACACTCCATATGCTGGTAATTAAATGAAATCTTTTTTATAAAGAATCCTAATAAGCAATCTCATTTTCATACAAACAGCATAAAAATCAATCACTCTAAATTGTGTTTGCAATATACAGCCAGTACAGTGGTCCCCTTCTTGTAAGGCTCCCCTCCCCCCAATGAGAAGCAACCTCCTCTACAGAAGCCACTTCTCCATGCATCAAGTATGGTATATTCATTTTATTTTCCTCCTCGCCTGGGGCTACCTGTCTCCTATTAGGCCAGATTTCTGAAGCACTGGGGTGGCCTTATAAGAAGGGGGACCACTGTATGTCAAAATGAAACGATTGGTTGAACAACAACCGTCTGAAGGCTGTTCAACCAATGGTCTCGTTTTGAAGTTCATCCTTGCCCCATGTGTTTGTGACTCTCAAAGCTAATAAGTACAGTAACATCTGTCATGCTGGCCCAATGATAATGAGTCCACCAGCATTCACTGTTTTATGACATCACTTTCTGGTGATTGGCCATGAAGTGTGGTGAGAATGTATGGTACTATTTTTTTGGTTCACAACTATACAGATGATGTGGCACTGTTGCTCTTGTTTGTATAACAGAGGTCAACATCCGTATGAAGTCTCCATGCTACAACATATGTATATTATAGGAAGAGTTGTTGGTGGGTCATTCAAGACAGCATTGACTTGGATTACTGCAGTCTGTTAGTTTAGTTCACAAGTACCAACTTAACTGTCAGGGTGTCAAAAATTTACCTTTAGAATCTTTATTTCAATTTCTAAGCTGCACACAATATAATTAAAATGTTAAACTGTATAGTGAGCTAAAAATTAGGCCACGGAGCCACTGGCCACCAAAGTGTGATGAATGAAGGCCACTGTCAGTTTTTGGTGGCCAAAAGACAATGAAACCTTCTTATAAGGACACAATCTGTTCCCTGGAAAATGTACCTGATATCTGAATATGTCAGATAAATGAGTCAAACAGGAAAGGAATTTGACTTTAAGTCCCCTAATATTGTCATAAAGTGAGTATATTGGCTTTTTGAGTGTACATGAATATGTTGGCTATCTGAGTGTAAGTGAATGTGTTGGCTGTGTGAGTGGAAGTGAATGTGTCGGCTGTCTGAGTGGAAGTGAATAGATGAGTTATATGTGAATATGTTGGCTATCTGAGTGCAAGTGAATAAATTGGCTGCCTAAGTGTAAGTGCATATGTTGGCTATCTGAGCGTAAGTGAATATGCAGGCTGCCTGAGTGTCAGTGAATATGTTGGCTATCTGAGAGTTAGTAAATATGTTGGCTATCTAAGTATAAGTGAATATGTTGGATGTCTGAATGTAAGTGAATACGTTGGCTATATGAGAGTAAATATGTTGGCTATCTGAGTATAAGTGAATATGTTGGCTATCATAGTGAAAGTGAAGATGTTGACTGTCTGATATGTTGGTTATCCAAGTGTAAATGAATATGTTGGCTGTCTGAGTGTAAATCAATATGGTGGCAATCTGAGTTTAAGTGAATGCTGGCTGTATGAGTGTAAGTAAACATGCTGGCTGTGTGAGTGTAAGCAAATATATTGGTTGTCTCAATGAAAGCAAATATGTTGGCTATCTGAATGACTCAGATTCAGATTCATATTCAACATGTTTTTTGACCCGTCAGAATATAAGTGAATATTTTGACTGAGCGTAAGTGAATATGTTGACTGAGTGTAAGTGAATATGTTGGCTGTCTGAATGTAAGAGAATATGTTGGCTATCTGACTGTAAGTGAATATCCAGATTCTGTGAGTGTAACTATAAGGCTTCACTGCACATCAAAGTGTTTAAATAAGGTCAGATTTATGAGCTTTGACCGGCTCCAAACTGGATATAATTTGTTACTCACAGTCTATTTTCTGGGGTATTGTCAACTAAAATTGAGCCCTGATTACACGTCATCGTCACCCACCCACCATACTATGATGGCAGGCGTGTTTGCCTTTTTGATATGCGACACATATGCACTGTAATCAATAAAATATGGTTCATGAATCACAGGTCACTTGTACAGGAATGACGAATCAATAAGCCTATACACAGCTATTGTGTGAGGCCAACATATGGACTCATACATATACACATATTTTATTAAAACTTAGCCCAACAAACCATTTGACTACTAGTACCACCAAATGTTGTTTGCTCACAGACTTTCATTAAAATTTAAACAAATCTAATACTTTACCAACCAAACACTCAGGTCTGCTGGCACTCACTGAGTTCAACACAAAGGAGTGTTCACTTCAAAGTCTTTGATTACATTGAAAATTAATGTAATTGAAGTATTACATCTGGTGTTGACAGAATGTGGTCCTCCTGAATCTTTACAGGTACCCTAAAAATAGCACTGAACCAGCCACTCGTCCTTGAGTGGGATTTGAACCATGTGCAATAAGAAAGGTCTATGTTAAAAACTTTTCAACTGATCATGTGAAAAACGAATTCACTAAAATGGCCCTGTGGCCTTGGGAATTGGGTCAAGGTCACCCATCTTCAAACTCATCTGAGAAATTATGCAGGACTATAAGCATGTTCAATATGAAATCCCTATGCACAAAACTTTTCAAGTTACCGCATGGAAACAAAATTCAGACCATGAGCAAGGTCTTTCATAACACATACACCTTGATAGACAAAAGTGCATCATAATAAAAAGATAATCACGTTATATTGCCCATGAGTATAAAATAAAAAAGTGTATTCAGGGTTTAAGTACAAGTGCAAGACCTATTTGCATGGTTCCGTTTCATCCCACATCAACTGAATTCATATTTTATATGCATCCCGGTGAGTTTGCTAGTTAAGAGAACTACAGAGCATTTGCCAGTGGTAGCCAGCATTTCCCAGTGGTTGCCAGTGTTGAGAGGGTGTAAAATGCTGGGAAACACTAACTAACACCGGGAAAAGCTGATCAACACCAGAAAGTACCAATTCAAAAATGATTAAAATGTTGAACCATCCCTTAAGTAGATTGGCTTTAGCTGATTGGCACTGAAAGATTTAATCAAGATATATACATATTGTATCTAACATTGTGCTGAGCTTCAGTTTATCCCTTTTGTGGGCAGACTCCCCCCCCCCCCAAAAAAAAAACAAAAACAAAAACAAAACAAAACAAAAAAACCAAAAAAAAAACTGAGATTCATTTGCACAGTTGTCATGGTAGCTGGTTGATCATCTTACTATTCATTTCCTTCAGATAAGTGGAGACCTTCCAGCGAGGCCAGCTGTGATGATAAATACACATCATAAGACTGGGTGACATAGTAGTTTCTCTGATTATAAACAGCCACTACAAGACTGTGTGACAACTGACATGGTAGTCCCTCTGATTATAAATAGCCACCACAAGACTGTGTGACCTGGTAGTCCCTGATTATAAATAGCCACAAATCTCTGTGACATGGTGGTCCCTCTGATTATAAATAGCCACTACACTACTGTGTGACATAGTCACTCTGATTATAAATAACCACCACAAGACTGTGTGACATGGTAGTCCCTGATTATATATAGCCACCCAAGGGCTGACTGGCAGATTATCACTCCTCCTGTTCCAGAAGCCAAACTTCCAACAAAACAGTGGTCTTCATGACAGGTAAACTATTATTGGAACAATATTTGGGACTGTGCAAACCGATCTGCCAAGAGTGGGTGGTCTCTCCCTGCAGACATCTCCCAAGAAAGGGTGGCGAGGTCTCTACCAAGAGAGGGTGCTCTCTCCCAGCAGGGGTCAAATATATGCCCAACAGCATAAGCAAGAAGTAGAGGGCAGCACTGACGATATAAGAGGTCACCTGACCTGTTCTGACCAATAGTGTGGTCGGGGTAGGTCATGTGATACCTCTTGACCAGTGGTATCATCCGCTACTTCCTGCCCCTTGGCATATGCCATTCCCACATTCATCCAGCTGAACATACTGAAAAAAATGACTGGCGTGAAATCAATCGGGAAAAAACTTTACTGGTATGGAATGAGTTTGGAAAAATATGACTTTCACTTTTACAGACTGAGTCAAGAAGATCCATTTTAAACCGACTGAAAACACTGCCAAGCACACTATCAGTTTCGCAGGCATACTTCTGCACTCACCACTTTCCCATCCATAACAGCCTAGGCACACTCATGTCAAATACCTATCACTTATATGTTGAATTCTGATTGGTAGATGTGCATGGTATTTTCTGAAAATTTACCTCACAAGTGAACTGCACATGGTTGCCATGGCAACAGGACAATTTTTGCACATTTAATGTCTGGAAAATATGCCTATGTACTATCACCAGAGGGCGATGCAGTCTGGCCTGAATAATTCAGCATAAAAAAAAAACATGGACGTGGACACTGTAAGCCCATATCTACATGCCGCCAGGTTTGCCAAGGAGACAATCCTGCTTTCCTTGATTTTCACTGAATATCAATATCATTTTTGCACACATGTCATGTTTAATTGGGGCATTTGCCAAAACTATCTGCCACAAGACTGCTCAAATTTTCCACACTAGCACCCCAGACACCCCCCTGATCCCAAGGCTGCAGTACTTGGCAAACAGCCTGGCAAAATCCCAGCAGCTGCATAGAACTGCATTTGCTTTCGATATGCTACATCCTGATTGGTTTATAGTGTAGAATTTTTTTATTTTTAAACAGAATATCATGCCATGTTTGCTGAAAACCATGATACAATTAAAGTGCTGTGCCAGAACATAATTTACGAAGTTCAGATATGAACCTGTGCAATGTGACAGCTGGAGTCAACATAAATTTGCCAGATAGAAGTGTAACCAACTGTAACAATTAACACATCCTTGTATGATCGCTTAAATATTTCCATTAAAGCCTGCAGTTGACCAGCATGTGATTTCTTTATCTATTGCTATCAGGTCCATATTTTATGTCTTCATTTTAAAAAACTGCATAACTAAAACAGTCAAAGAGCAACTTTATTGAGACTTTTATGGAGCACTGCCTGCAAAGCAGACAAAGTTCTGTGTTATCTCTACAACACTTGCACACGCAGCTTAGGTCTGCTTTGCAGGCAATGTTGGTCAGTAACTATATGTATTGTGATATTTTGATGCTTTGTCATCTTTGTCATTGAAGCCTTGCAGTATTTAATGATTCTAGGCATTAAGAAATTCAACCTTTCTTCAATTATTCCTAATTCCTAGTACTTACTACACCTTTTTAGAGCCCTTTCTTTTTCAGTCCTAATGCATGGTTTCTATTGGTACAGACATGCAGATTTTTTTTTTCCTAAAGCACCTTTACCAATGTTGATCAGTTAAGGAACATCTAGAGGGATCATAGTCAAGTAGCCCCATGGGTAATAATTGGTGTTTGCTGGGATGTAGGCCTAGCTCGTAATTCTTCAAAACTAACACATTTCTCTGGAGTTCCTACCAACAAAATTTTCCTGGTATACTAATTCATCCTTAACAGATGAGCTACTCCCCCCTTTTGCACACACATGGGTCCTGAGACCTTGAAAATGAGGTCAAGGTCACAAAAAAGAGCCACACTGCAAGGTTGTTTTTGATACTTTCGTCCACATATTTCACACATGTTTTACATACTTTGCCCACATCAAGACTTTTTCAGTGCCTATCGTGACTAACGTCAAACTGCCAAAAAATGAAGTGCTCTGAATCATGATAAGGATGCTAGATTCATGTTCTTTGAAAAAAAGACCTTTCAAGTAGCAGCACGTCTAAAATTACATACAATATAATAGTCCAGGTCAACACCTTCCCTCAGTGCACTTTGGGTGCATTGCGCCCAAATCGCACCAAGGAAAGGTATTGACTCAGTCAAAAATGTGGCACTGAAAGAGTTAATGCATACCAAGAATGGGTCTACAATCATGTTGACAGACGCTAGGCCGAAACAACTGAAAGCTGTCACGATTTAATGTTAAAGGGCAAAAGTTGACTGGACATAATACGGAATGACAAAAAGACAAACAAATGTCAACATAAGGTTGACAAATTTTCAAATAGAAAATACTACAGTGCAGTTGTACAGTGTGAGAACACCTAAGGTACACAAGAGTTGTAATCAGTATCACTTGACTGGGTGCCAGAGTAAACTCACAACCAACCAGGCACTGATAACATTTTATCAACAATGACAAATAGTATACATTTAATTGATATTAATGTGTATTTGAATAAACTTGATTACTTGACAGTCCTGAGCTTAGCTGGCATCCATGTGCAAAGAGACCATTACGCCAGACTGGCAAATTTCCCAAATAATGTGAGGGAAATTTACCTATCTACAGGCTTAAATGTCTTTTAAGTATATCATTGAATTTACACTGCGTTCTTTTACATGGGTCTCTACAAAAAAACCCATGCTATGTCAACAAATCAACATGCATTATTTCAGATTGAAATGTGACTAGTCCTCAAACCTCTCCTGAACATGGTCCGTCTTCACCATGGCAATGTTTTTGCTTGATGTTTTAGCACAGGTGACTCAACAGCCAACCTGCTCCAAGAAAAGTTAACTTGCACACAAAAGGGTTAACTCTCCCAGTGCCACATTTTGGACTGAGTCAACAGCTTCCTTCAGTGTGTTATGGGGGCAATGCACCCAAAAAGCATCAAGGAAAGCTGTTGAACTGGACTATTATATTCTATGTAACTACAGGCATACTGGTACTTGAATGAATGGTCTTTTTACAAGGAATATGAATCTAGCAACCTTCTTGTAATTAAGAGCAGTTCCTTTTTACTCGTTTGACTTTAGTCACAGTTGGCCATGAAGGAGCTAAAATGAAGACCCTGTACTGTGAAACCTGGCTTGAAAGACCACCCTGGAGATGTCCAAACTATGGTCTCTCATAGTCAGACACCATCCTGGACTCCTAAAGGTACACTTGTGATTGGCTACAAGCATTCTGATAAAATCAGAAAACTTGTAATAGGCTCGAAGCAGTTATGTCAAATTTAAATGTGGACTTTGGACATAGAATCACGTTTTTTTTTTCTTCTGGGAATACATATGTTATGTCATCTAGTGAAAACTACAACAAACTGAACATTTAGATGCTATTTATTTCCATAATAAATAATATTAATTTCCATACAGAGGCTGACATGTTTTACAACAAGTGGAATCACAGTTCACTTTTAACAGGAGGAGACGTTTTCTTGGCTTTTATCTCATCACTTGTTTTGTCACGGTCAGCCTTGCTACCCAGATCATTTTCTTTCTCCACTCTCTTGAAGTTCATGGCGGCTGAATTGATGCAATAACGCAAGCCATGTGGCGGCGGCCCATCCTCAAACACGTGACCCAAGTGAGCCCCACAGCGTGAACACACAACCTCTATACGATTCATCCCTAGAGAAGCAGACAAAGCCAGGGCGTAAATTCAGTAAGCCAAACTATAAACGCACCTCTAAAAACCTTTCACCAGCATCACCAAGCACTTGCATAAAAGGTAACTATAGTGCCCTCCCGTCCCCCCCCCCTTAAAAGGCGCCTCAGAAAAGAGGCTATCCCCTCTGGGGAGGCCACTTCCCTGTGCATCAGAGATGACGTTTTCATTATATCATGGGAGGCCACCCCTCTTATAAGGCCACAATTCTGGGGCATTTGAGGTGGCTTTACAAGAGGGGACCACGGTATTTATTCCCCATACAACAAACTGCTGAAAAGAGTACACGTTTACACAATTGTCTCCATTTTTGTCCCTTATGTATGACCAAATAGCATAAAAAAGGGCACCAGAGGAGCACATGTACACCCCACCCCCAAAAAATTGGCAGAGGTTCTGCAGTTACTGCATCAGAGGCTATCTCTCCCTTTAAATACCACGTCTTTTGAACAGAAAAAACACCTCCACCTTTCACCTAATCATATACTGCTTGTATCATTAATTAATTATAGGACAGAAGGATTATAAAAGGGAATTTAAAAAATTACACATGTATTTTTTGACTTAGTGTGCTGGTATGATGTAGAAAATTTACTTTTGATCTCAAGCTTTTGTCTATATCACCATGAAACTAACACTGGAGTCTGACTCTTTACATGTCCAGTGCTCTCTGTCACACTGGGGCCCTGGAGTAGACCAAGGTTTAGTCTGTACTTGTGTCTCTATTTCCCTTGAAAACAGCAAGATACAACCTATGCTATACTGGTGTATGTATTAGGGTGGTAAGACTTGTATGAAAGTGGTGTGTGCATTACTTAATATGTAGTCTTCTGGTCATACCAATATCTGATCAAATCCAGCAGCCTGTTGGAAGGACCACCTGCATCTTCACTGCTGAATTTTGTGGAAAAGTAAAAATAAAAAATCAACAAGTAAACATAGATATGTAACTTGAGAATGTTAAGTCAGTGCCTGCAACATGTAAGCCTCAGTCCTCAGCAATGTGTCCTTGCCAGACACCAGTGCTGCTGATCTATTTGTCATATGACAGGTTTACTTGTCTAACATTCACATGCACCAGCATCATTTCAAAGAGTACAAAATAAACTGTTTTGTAAACCAATCAAATATTTCTATTTTTTTTTTTTTTTTTTTTTTAAATCCTTACCATTACAGCCAAAACTGTTAAAATTTTATCCTCTTTTCAAGTGCAGAATAAAACTACAACCACCCATGTGGTCTGTCCCAGGGATCAAACCACCTTCGTCCAGTGCATGTTACACATTTATCTGCACCCTTCAGCCTCACGTAATACAGCACCAACTCAGGTGGCAGGATTCCCTTGGACTATTACAGCAAAACTACCTTAACTCTTTCAGGGTCTAGTTTCTGACTAAGTTAACAGCTTTCCTCTGCATGCTTTGGGTGCTATGCGCCCATAGTGTGCCCAAGAGAGCTGTTGCCCTGGACCATTATAGTCTATGGGACTATAGGCATGCTGGTACTTAAATGAAAGGTCTTTTTACAAAGAATATCAATCTAGTATTCATTTGACAATTCCTGGAAGTTCCCCTGACTTGAGTTGCAGTTAGCAGTGTAAGAGTTATAACATGGGGACATTTATCATAAGCAAGAGGAAGAGTGCCTCAGTGGCAGCCCAGGCCCTGCCTTGTTGTATCAGAATCCATCTGGTGTTACACTACTAATTCAACCCACAAAAAATGTAAACAAACCAGGTTGCAGTCTGTACCTTCCAAAGTAACTTATAAACCCAAACACGTCCTACGCCAAATTGTTCCTTACAATATTCTAAATTATATAAGAATAAGAAAACCTGGTCATCATTGGGAAAATTTTAAGATATTATCATTTGCTACAGCCAAAGTACTGACTGCAGTCACGCCGCCTTGTGCGGTGACTCGGAGTACTCACATTGTAGCTATGTGTATTCAGTCACTACGCTGGGTATATTGAAAGCTGACCTGTCAATAAATACTACAGGCTGTACCTGTCAGTTTCAGGAAAAAAAATGTTACTGTGGTCACAATTATGTAAGAGACAGCCCCCTGTACATATAAGGGTCATTTCTAATATGCACTCTATAATCCTTCTACCCGGAAGCCGGCCGAATTACTCACATAATACCATCTGGTAAGGAGGAGCCTCATGAAGAGGGAGCACTGTACTTCATGTGTACAGGACTGAGTCAGTGTTTAGTGGCCTTGTTGCTTTAGCCTGGTCAGGGATACCAGTAATGTAGTCCCAGAGTTTTAGTACAATGTTAAGTACAACCAATGCTACAGCTGTCTTCACCTTCCGCCCATATCCTAACCTCAATTTTTGTGGCAGTAAAACGTTTTTGTTGCTAATATGTAAGATTCCTGACTTCCTCTGGAAAACAAGTCCATGCCAGCATCTTCCCATTAGCTTTTAAGTAATCAGTGGAAGGCTGCGGAACAAGTCATTAACACCTGAACGGACCCAAAACAGACTGGTAATGATTGCCTATCATCACGTTCACCTGATTCTCTTGGGCAAATGTTGGCCCCAGCTGTTCTGCAACATTTGATAACTGGCTGTCCATGACCAAAGCCATCACTTGGGGCAACTTAGGCTCATTGAGAAAACGCTACCTGATTAAGCGATTGGTACATCAGTCTATTGTGCATTGCCTTCACTTTGGATTTTGTGCAAAAACACTGCTCATGTGATGTTAACACAATAGAGTGGCCAATTGTGCACTTCACTATAACTGGATCATCAATCTTCCGTCACTATCTACTTTTGTCTGTGCCCAGTTTCAATCTCTGCATGTATCAAGGATTGTGTGGGTGTGCCCAGCGTTAACTCTTGTAGTTTTCAAAAAGCTGGAGTCTACATTTTTCCCTGGCTGCTATGGGCAACAAAAAGCATTAAGATGGCACTACCAGTGACCGCTCTGACCATTAGCCAAATGCTAAGGTTTCTTAAAATTTGGCTAATGAAGCATGCAACTGGCTAAAATATTTTTAAATGAATTATTAAAAGGCCATGACAAAATCATTAATTATGCTTGTATTTCCAATTTTGCCTGCAAATTATTGAAGACCAGATCTGTCCGTGCATTGCCAAATCCATTCCAGTAAGCTCACATGCCCCTATCAAGTGCTCACCCTGATATTTTGAAAAATCTTGCTTCTCACAACATGTTGGCATTGACTTTTCCCCGTGAGTATTAGACCACAGCTTTTGCTGTCTGTCTTCATTACAACAGACCGTCTGCAGGGCCGTAGCCTTGGGATCCCATTTGTCAGATTGGTAGGACCAACATCAAGGTCAGAAGTGTCACTAAAACTATGTTAACCCTTAAAGTGCTAATCACGGCTATAGTCGTTTCTTATTACTGTTAAACATAGAATGGTTAAAAGATTCAAATTCCTTGTGAAGATACCTTTTATTCAAATACCAGCATGCCTAGTCTAAAGCAAAAAGTAGTCTTGGTCAACAGCTTTCCTGGGGGCACTTTGCGTGCAATGCACGCAAAGTGCCCCCTGGAAAGCTGCTGACTCTCTCTTAAAACAGCACTTTAAGGGTTAATATGCAGAAATTGGCTTAGAATTTCCAAATTTCTGCATTTGGCCTGACCCAACTTTAAATTGAGGGCCACAGTGTTGGTCTGTCATTAATTTGGGTCTCTGTTCTGCTGAAAACACAAAAACTGTAAACCACAAAGGTCTGGTGGGTATTAGGTCTTCAGGTTCAATTGTTTCAAATTTGAGGGTCATGTGGGGAAGGGGGTACAGGGGTTTTTTTTTGTACTGGCATACCAGACATTTTTATTTCCTGTACTTGCATGCTGGAAGCAATATATTTCCTGAACTTTGTACCAACAACTGATTCTAAATTTTTCTTCACAATGTTTTGATACCTTTTACAAGGGCAAATTTATTATTTGTACCAATGGACTAGGCCCCCCTACCCATCCCACACCCCTTTGTTGTTATGTCTGTATTACTGGAAGAGATGATGATACAATATACAGTCCATATGGTTCACACTCAGGCACATGTACACAGAACAACACAGTTTGCAATATTCAGAATACATAAAAATATCTTGGAAAATTGAAAGCCTCTATGGACTCAAATAAATGGGACCACTTTACAGACAAAAAAAATAACACTCGTCAATGACAATCACATGTGTATGGGCAGTGGGCTTATGAAACCACCTCCAGTTTCAGTTTCGCTTCTCAGCCAACACAGCATGCAAATATACCAGTATCTGACTGGAATTGTCCACTATTATTCAATATGACTGCCTATTATCATGCCATGTAAAAACATTATTCCCTTATCTACAGCGGTATTGATATATATAGTGAACTGGAAAAAATTATTGCCAACTAAGCAGAGTTTTGTATGGCACAGCACAGGAGCGTGTATTCTAACAACTTCATGTCATGACAGTATCCTCAAGTCAAATAGTTTAAGTAAACAACATATTCATTGGAGTGATTATAGTGCATGTATCTCTACTCATGCAACATGGGTCATCCCAACAAAATTCCTCAAATTATTTTCTAGAGTTCTTATTTTCTTTACATGTTGTTCTGAAAAACCGTAATTTCACAAGAAATGAGAGAAGTTTGTTTTCAGTGGGACCAGTGTGTGTTAATTACAGTACACAGGGTTCCTTGTATGATTATATTGGATAAAGTATGAGCTGGGAGTAATTGAATGGCAAATCTATAACAATGTCCTTCTGTAACTTCTTGCCCATACAGTTAATTTAGCACTTAAGTTTGTCAATCAAGTATAAAATTGTACTTTTTTTCTCACAAAATGACAGAATGCTGTGCTTTTGACAGACAAGATATCTTGCAAAACAGGATCCATCAGTGCAACATTAAGATCTATTATGTTAGCCAGGTAGACAGACTATCCCGAGGTCACCAATGTGGAGTCCCAGTATCACTGACCTTTTCACCAGGTCAAAGGTCACGTGTCCCTGCAGCACAGCCTGTCACAGGTGCACTGTTCCCTTTGGCAACACCCTCTCCTTTTCCTTATCAACAAGGTCAATAAATGTAAAACAGGGCTCCATCACAGTATGCTCTCTACAAAGCAATTCTGGCACAATATGCAGTCAAAATGGTTCCTTTCCAAACGTTAATTTTTTTTCCCCTATCTGTGTAGCTTGCTTTCAACCTATATAACTGCGTTACACTGGGTTACATACTTCAGTGTCAAAATCTCCACAGTGCACCTTGTACTGTGTTATACTGTCTGGTATTTTACAGTCTGGTCTGTGAAGCCCTAATTCCGTGAAGGATCCATATATGTACTTTAAAAGCCAGTGGCATCGTTTATTTCAAGTTCCCTTATCAAACTTACTAGTTTTGGAACAGTCATGACCTGCAGATTAATAGTTCTATATCTGTCACCATACACATTTACTTAAAAAAATTAATAATCATCAAAAACTTTAACAAAAGGAAATTTGTATGGGCTATCTTTAAAAAAGATTATTTGAGAAAAAAGTATAAACCTTCAGTTTTGAAGAAACTTCACACTGATGTCCACACACACACTTTTTGACTCACATATCATAAACTTACAAAAATATTTTAAATTTTATCTTTAGTACTTTTCATAATGAATGAAGCTATAATATCAAAGACAAAGGTCTGATCCGGAGTCTCACATTCTGAACAATTGCAAAGCACGCCAGGTGCTATATGCATTGAGCATGACAGAGGAAAGAGATAAACTTCATATTTCAGTATGGACAAGCAAAATAATTAATCCTCATTACATCACTAATTATCATTCACTGACAGAAAACATAATACACAGATGCACTTTGGGACATTGCTCATGGCTAAAACTGGATCAATTTCAAATATCTGCCCACTTAAAAATGGAACTTGAGGAGTTGATGGTTGGGTCAAAGGTCTGATTGGACTCAGTGACTGGTCTACTCTGGATAACAGGACACAGTGGCTGGTCTACCTGGCTGAGTGGACTCAATGGCAGGTCTACCCTGGCCAAGTAGACTCAGTGACTGGTCTACTCTGGCTGAGTGGACTCAGTGGCTTGTCTACTTTGGCTGAGTAGACTCAGTGACTGGTCTACCCTGGCTGAGCAGACTCAGTGACTGGTCTAACCTGGCTGAGTGGACTAAATGACTGGTTTACCCTGGCTGAGTGGACTCAGTGGCTGAGTGGACTTCGCGGCTGGTCTACCCTGGCTGAGTCAACTCAGTGACTGGTCTACCTGGCTGTCATCTGACTGTACTCATGGCTGCTATGAAATCATGCCATATTATCCCTGATAAGCACCTGATGTGCTTACAAAATAGCAATGCAACATTGGGCCTTTAAGTTAAATCCCTGCTTTAAAGGCAAAATAATGGGAAAAAATGACAAAATATAGACTATTTTGGTCCAATTTTTGATCATTCAGATTCTGAACAGGTAGTGTGTGTGTGGGGGGGGGGGGGGGGGGCTGTATTAGAACAAGGGCTCTTACTGGGATGAATATAGTAATCCAGTAAAACCTGCTGTATGTGGCCAATCCATCAAGAAAGAGTTGCCACATGCAGCACTTCACCACAGGTAAACTGATTATCTGAATGTCCACAGAAATGAGGTCACAAAGTGCAGGTGTGTGCTCATAGTGCAGCCACAGGGGCCAGGTACCACTGTAATGACAGTCAGTGCTTGGCTGCATTAAACATGATGATGATGATGATGACAAGACGTGTTGTAGGCAGGGACATACTGAGTGAACGCAGTGGCTCAATTCTGTCTTGAGAAACCACTCCAATCAGAGACCACATGCCTTGAAAGACCCATTTTAAAGAAACTTTATACTTTCTACTTTTGCTGCTATTAAGACCTCCTGTGACACATGAACTGCCTCGAGGGGCCACAATGTGGTCACTCAGGGAGTGGTCTTTCAATGCAGGTTTCACTGTACAGGCCACAGGGCCTGCTTCACAGTGATCCCTGGCCATTGTTACTCTGCACAACCACATCTTGTGACCATAAAGAATGCTCTCCTCTCATCACTCACTTCTGTTGCTTATTATTATTTTTTTTTTTTGCAGAAACAATTCTGTAACCTGAGATAAATTGTGTTTTAAACCATCAAATATGTCATCCAGACTTCTAACATACATGTAGAACAAGCACAGCAAAAAAAAAGTCACTGTCTGAACAGTATGGGAACACCACAGTGCAACAATAGGAAACAGGAATTTTTTTTTTCTTTAAATAACAAACAGATATTTAAACCCCTTCCCCCCCCCCCCAAAAAAAAATGCCCCTTCTGCTTGGCATGGGGATGACATACTCCTTGCATGAGATGCAACTTTTCCTGATCTACCTTGGTGAGAATGGTAAAAAACATCTGCATGGTTGTTGACCATGTCAAATCAAATAAATGTGGACAGAATATTATTCATTTAGTGCAAGGGACCAGGTCTGTACCAAATAGTTACCATGTATATATTATGGACCGGTTCATGGCAGGAAATAAAATATTGCATTTTTCAGCATAAAAATTTGATACATTTATACATCATATTTCTATGTCCCCTGGGCAAAAGTATTCATAACTTTACTGAAAAATGTGATGAGACAAAGCCAAGGCAAGGCAACTGAATCTGTCACAGTTGGTGTTATCACTACTTGTATTTCTATGATTCAGTAACTCTATACATTATTAATTTATATTGCCACCAGCAATTTGTCAGATCAGCAATTTTTTAAGCTGCATGCATATGCTCTCAACTACAGAATGAATGTTGAAACAATTTTAATTTTCACATAAAAAGATGCCACATCACTATAACATGTGACATGTTTTCCCAGTGAAAATATATGTCAGTGATGTAAAAACTGGCGGGGGGTGCCTTGGACTAAATTTGAGTAAAATATCAGTAAGTCAAGGTACTGTTCAGAGCCAAACTTACACAAGAAATTAAAATCACTACATGTACATGCAAAGAACACAGACAAGTGTTCACCATTCAAAAGTGCATCACACAGCTGGTTGTATGGGTGTGTATGTATCTATACATACATACATACATACATACATACATACATACATACACACATATATACATATATATATATATATATATATATATATTTATACATACAGTAAAACCTGTTTTGAGAGACCACCCCTAGAGCAAGCCAAAAAGTGGTCACATAAGGCAGGTGGTCTCTCAATGGAGGTATAATAACATGAGAAAGATGGCAAAAGGGACATAGTAAACATGGTCTGAAAAGGTAGGTAGTCTTTCATCACAGTGGTCTCTCAAAACAGATTTCACTGTACATACATATATACGCACATATATGTAGCAGCATTAACCCTTTCAGTGCCAGGCTCTTGGGTCAGTGGAGAGGCTTGGCATGCCAATGTGTTCAGTGTGCTGATGGCAGGCTTTGGACTGGACCATTCTTTTTCTCTCCAACTACATAAATGCTCCTCAAGTATGTGAGAAAGGCTTGTTTATGATGAATTTGAATCTTAAGCATTGATGATTCAGATGGCTGCTCACTTGTAGTGATTGGAAGGCAAAGAGTCAAGGTGTATATCTATAAGCATACACACCAGTGGCCCATCCACTACCTCCTGTAGTTATGTGAGAAATACTAAAATGTGTCATTTAAATCTCATTTACCCTTGCTGTATATGCATGATATAAGCATGCACATGTACAACTAATTGTTTGTGGTAAAGCAAGAGTCAGTCTCTCACTCTCACACACAAACACACAACATGATGCACATACATTTTTTTCATTTTACTTTCTTTCTTTCTTTTGGCAGGGTATCTGAGGCAAATAAACTTAAACACCTGGCTAAATTATTGTCAACTTGACAGTTGGCCAGGATCAGAGACTAACAATAGCACCGGACCTTGATACATTATCTGGTCTTGTTACCCCATAGGATATTGAGAAAACTGTCTTCAAAGACCACATTAACAGGTGACATTGTGGTCTTTCAAAACAGGTATCTTCCATGGGAGGTATAAATAATGTGAAAAGTACTGAGCTAAGTATCCCGAATAGGTGGTTTTTCAAGACAGGTGGTCTGTCAATGGAGTGGTCTCTCAAGAGGGACTACTCTATAATGTGTTTTGAGCTACAGTGACAAGTAGTGCTGAGGCACCCTTATTGAGGTGAAATGTGTCACTTCTGCTCAGTACTGCACTTTTTTTTCCTAACTGTTTCCAGATTAACAATTCTCAGCCATTGAGTACCAGATCAGTGTTTTCAACTTTCCATTTTAAAACAGTACAACAAAGTGAAATATTATTCTGAGGTGACCTAGGTGAGCATTCTTCCTGACCACGAGATGTAGTTATGCAGTCTACTCTCATTTGTGATCCTTCCTCCTGGCAACCATGCATTGAGATCATAGAAAAATGCTTTCCGGAGCACACACTGGAGCACACACTTGACCTGGTATCCCTTTCAGCCTACATAACTCTGGACAACTATTGTTCTGCTGCTTTGTTGTTTTAGAATATACCTGGTATATTTCTATTATTATTTATTTTTATTTTTTTTCTTTGAGTTGATAAATTATGTTTCAAACCTGAAATCTGTCATCAAGGACTTTACACGTACACCCATCCTAACAGAAAACGCTGTCTGGTGGACACTGTGTTGAAATTGTTCACTTGTGTTCTTGCATGGAACGTGGGAATTTTTGCAGATTCGCCAAGGCTAGAATGACAAAACACATTAGCGTGGCTGTTCTGACCAGGACTGAGTACATGTTTGGAATGAAAATTAAGTTCCATTGCAAACGACCTGTAATGGAAGGTCACATGACTTGATCCATACTGCCATTAAGGCAGCTGTAGCATCACTTGATTCCCAGGAAACATTAAACCCTCGACATACATATAGGCCTATACCCACCATTAAATCTCTCATAGACTTACACAAATATCCAAACACAAACAATGCTACATATAAAATATTTCCATTTTGGCCCTTCATCATTAATTTCGAACATTATTGTGAGCTTTGAGGAATACATCTGTCCACTCTCCACAATACCTTTTCGGTGGTGCCTCATGTGTGTACCCTTGCCTCTTTCTTAGTTGAATCAATGTGTCTGCACAAACTATCAGGGTGGGATATGGGCCCACCATAAGACTGGCCACATATAAATGTAATTCTAGATTAAGATCATCACATGTTTTTGTGGGTCTGCCATGTTTCTTTTTCTGCAACATCTTTATCATGCTTTACACTAGCCAGTAATTGACAGCAACAAGCCAGTAGCTGGTCACATCTGTGCAACACTCTTAACATTTTTGCCCAGATGAACCATCTCACAAACAGACAGGTTGCAATGACTTACAAGTGTGCCACCTTCAGACAAGGCATGTAATAATATTGTTTCTTGAACAAAATCTCTTTTTACGAGGATTTAAAAATCGACTATTCCTGTAATAATGGTCCGAGAACATTATACAAAAACTTGACCAGACTTGTGAGTGTGCGACCCTTATGACAGGGCAGCTGAAGCTCCACTGTACCAGTCATCTACAACTGAAAAACTTGACCAGACTTGTGAGTGTGCGATCCTTATGACAGGGCAGCTGAAGCTCCACTGTACCAGTCATCTACAACTGAAGTACCACTGGGTACAACAGACAAAACAGACACAGCTGGGACAGAGGGTAGAGTTGTGTGTACGCACCACACCCATATTGTACTCTCATATCACGCTGGACTTTCATTCAATAAGGCACATTGCCAAAAGACTTCCCCCCCCCCCCCCAGCTGCAGTACTAATGGGCCCATAGAATCTCCATCAAATAGCATGAAGTAGAGTATGGCAGTCTTTTTATGAGTGTAATTATTCTTGCTGTCACAAGTAATACACTTACAGGCTACATGAAAAACAGAGTCTTATTTTGTTTTTCTCCTTGTTGCTACACATTTCTGAACTTTAATATCCTGTATATTTTAGTAATTACAGTGGTACCTGGTGTATGCAACCACTGCCGTGAGCAGCCCCGTCGCTTTCTGTGGTCACTAGGCTCAGACATAGAAGTGAATTTCTTTGTAAAAGCTACCTGTGGTAATAGGTCACCTGCTGTATGTGGCCACTTTTTCTTGGCAGAAAGGGTGGCCACATCCAGCAAGTACCACTGTATACTTACAACAGTGTACATGTCAAAATAGTGTGTCATACAGCAATGACAGGCTAGCTGTATAACATTCATGTAACAAGCTGAATAGCTTCATACAAAATGGCTTGCATATGTAATGTATCCAAATTTTATTCTGTTAATGTCAAAATCAAATTACAGAAAGAAAAAAACCCAAACACTGACTATGTCAATGTCTAACCTGACCAGTGGCATGTGCTTTATGCTGAAGCTGTCTGATGATAATATCTACTGGTAAAACCAGTGCCTAACAGACTGTTTAACTTCTGAGCAGCTTTCTCATGCTGCAAGTACCTGGTTTATTTCTCACATGTTTATGGCTACTTCTAGGTGAGGTCACTGTGACATGTTCTAAGGAATGCACTGTCAACATTCCACAGCAACAACGTACCATGCTTTTGCTCAACCAGACATTTTATCAAGAACTTGAAGTGTCTGTTATGTTTTCTATAAAACCACAGACTGTGTGTGTCTATGCCATGACTTCAAGAGGACCACAGCTAAAAGATGGCACATAAAAAGATAGGAATTGAAGTCAACAGTGTGCACACATTTCACCTTCACAGCACAATTGGTCCATACGTATTTATTCCTTGTAGGCAAGACTTAGACATAAAATCCACATGACAACTTTTCAATCTTTTGCATTGTTATCATCTATACTTGCCTAAGATTACTTAAGAGTCTTACTCATAAGGCTTATAAATTTTTCTCTAATATGTACATCTTTAGACCTCTAATCAACTCAAATCACCTGCAAAGGACTCCCAGCCTTATCTTCCCTTTCCACGGCATTCCTGTCATGTCAGTGGTCAGTGTGTTGTTTACATATGTCATTGTCTAAAGGTACAACATTGGTTACACAGATACTGCCAACCTAACTGTCATCCTGGCAAATGACTAGTATATAAATAATGTCACTGACAGGCTGAATACTACACATTCCTTCCTCTCACACAAACTACATGTAAACCAGTATCAACTGTTTTTATTCGTCTCTGCTGTATCTAAACTAGGCAACAAAAGTAACTCTCCACCTTTTTTAGGAATCTGTGTTATGTTTTTAGATAAATCTCCAACATTTCTGCTGATATGTGGGACACAACATCTTGTCCACATTCTCTGTGATTTTTAAAAACAATGGCACCCATGCTTGGCTGCATTTACACTGGGTACAGGTCAGCTGAAATGGAGAGTTTACAAAAATGTCATTGGATAGCAGCGTTTACTTTCAATGTGCTTCTCTCTGAGCTGAGGATAACAAAAGCAAATTTAAAGATGGTGTCTTATTAACTTATTATTTCATTTGGATTTTAATATAAAAAAAAAAAAGGTAGTCAGGCTTCACTCAGCAAGGTCACACTTGACATAAGCTTGCATAATCAGGGCTACTGTCACAGCTTGGATGTTTGGATGTATCATAGTATCTCAAAAATTATTGACAACATTTTGACAATTGTCTTTGCCACATAATCACTTGACCATATAGATTGATGTCTCAATTATCAGCATTAGTAAGTGGTATAACCTGCATTGATTGGCACACATTTATGCCATGAAATTAGAAGACTTTATCATTTTGAGATGGATATTAACAAGGACAGGAAAGCCGCACACTACCTCATTGTTCCCCAGCGCTCATCTGTATTGTGAGCTCTCTATTTCAACTCGGACATGCATCCAGTTCAAATGCAGCCAAGCACAGACACCAATTCTTATGAAAATCAAAAGGCAATCAGTTAAACTTGACCTAGTGATATACTTTTGTTTCATGACAGACCTTTAGGTCAAAATATATGTATGTGAGAAGTTTCATGAAACCCGAGTTAAATGGTAAAAAATTATAGCCTGGACATGATTTTATAAGGATATGTCACTGTGACTAAGATATTTGATTTAGTGACACACTTTTGGTACATAACACACCCTTCTGTATAGAAGCATCTGTGTGTAAAGTTTCATTAATCTAAGGTAAATATTAAAGGAAACATAGTCCAAACATGATTTTACAAGAATATGTCACTGGGACCCAGATACTTGACCTATTGACCTACTTTTGGTACATGACACACCCTTATGTCCAGATGCACCTGCATGTGCAATTTATACTCTGGACACAAATATCAGAGACCCAAATACTTGACCTAGTGACCTACTTTTGTTTCATGACACACCTTAATGGTCAACATACATGTATGTGTGAAGTTTTATGAAACTAAGCTGAATAGTAAAGAAATTAGAGCCCAGATACGATTGTATATAAGGATATGTCACTGTGACCCAGATACTTGACCTTGTGACCTATTTTGGGAACATAACACACCTTTATGTGTAGATGCATCTGTATGTAAAGTTTCATTACTCTAAATTACAAGTAAAGGAATTATAGCTCGGACACAACTTTGCAAGAATATGTCACTGACCCAGATACTTGACCTAGTGACCCACTTTAAGTACATGGCACATTCTTATGTTGTGATGCACCTGTGTGCACAGAGCTGCTGCTAGTGTCATGACACCAGGCACAGAGCTACTACCAGTGTTATCCATGACATCAGGCACAGAGCTGCTGCTAGTGTCATCCATACACCAGGCACAGAGCTGCTGCCAGTGTCATCCATGACACCAGGCACAGAGCTGCTGCTAGTGCTTTACTGTCAACTGTTTATAATTGACAGTTGTGTCGTAAAATCTGATTTAAGGTATGTAATGTCTCAAAATTCCCCATAAGGACAGAAAAGACTGATATTCTACAGGTGTGGACTAGGCCTGCATGCTCTGTAGCTTTGCTGCTGATCAATGCTCTTATCCCTACTCTACGCACTCAGGACCATGTAACGTAATTCGTTTTTTTGGAACTGTAAGTTGACTGTACAAATCTTGATACTTGGGGAAGTTAGATGTAATCCTTGGCATTCAAAAGACACGCCTAAATTTGTCAGAATGTTGATTAAATATGCCAGAATAGGATTTGATGGCAGGTCTATGGAAACAGTGCCCAAAATCTACATGGAAGCCCAAGGCAAGGAGTCTCCTTACCCTCACTCTCACCTCCACTGGGTTGGCCAAAAGTCCAGCCATGCTTCAAGAGTGTCAGCTGTACATCCCCATGCAGCGTCTACCCACCACTGTCACACGCTGATTAAATCCTTAACTTGACCACGGAATCATCAATGTCACTGCCAAACCTGTCTATTCTGCCAGTGTTTCTGACAGCCTCCTCATCTGAATTTACCATTGATTTAGATAGCATCTCTTAGGCTACCGCTATCACCAACTGTTATAGTCAGGCAAATAACTCATGTGTAGGACATGCTTGTCATAACACATACACCCCCAACCACCATCTACAGCCACCGCACTTTCTGATTTATATTTTCTACTTTTACATTTTTATTGACTATTTTCGCTTGATTCTTTATAAAACATGAATCAGATGCAAAGAACCTAAAGGATATTAATTCCTTCACATAACTACATGTATCTCTGGATATTGCTCGCTGCATCCATATATAATGCAGTGTTTCTCATTGAATTCTCACAGTTGTCATTACAGGGCTTTTGCCCGGATTACAAGGGTTAAGTAACCATGTGCCAGATCTCTGGCATGCCTCTTGCATGTAATGTGTCAGAACAGGTCTTCCTGTGTGTAAGACCTCACTCCCATACAGTATACTGCTATCTTATCTCCATTTATTCTATTTGTGGCCCAAGTCTGCTGTGGTAATCCAGACTTTATTTCAGTATAATTGGCTTCCTGATGAAAGGTCTCTCTATTCAGGGTTGATGTTTATAATAGGTACCAAAGTGCTATAATACAGGATACCAGACACTGGGCACCAGAATACCCAGACAGGTTACCAGATGACTGAGAATTACAAATCCAGGGAACCAGATAATTAAACCTTGGGATGTCATAATCTTACTGATAAACAAGATACCAGAAGCAAGGTCTATCTGAGCATTGACAGACCCACATATGCCTTCATTCCTGTTATGTCAAAGGTGAAACTGATCATCCTATTATACATATGATCTCAGGTGCCAAAAACGAAGTCACAAGACAGACCAAGCAATCATCTTGGTTTGTGTAATTACCAAATTGTTTCAATTACTAATAGTTCCTACCAGGGACCTACTATTGACGTGGATGACCAGCAGAAGCACCAATCCTCTTGGAAGATTACTGGGTATGATGACCTTGAAGCAGCAACATTGCTCGCACCAATGCCCCCCCCCCCCCCCCCATCTGTTTTGCTGTTGCATACATGCTGCCACTGCCATGATTGGGTCATGTCAGGTACATGGGGGGGGGGGGGGTGTCAAAACAGGCCTTATGGTCAGATGTATGAATGCATATCTAATTTGATCATTTGAATCAGACTTCGGTGAGTTGCTCATGCATGTTTTTCTTCAAAGTGGGCCACCAAAAATTTATCTTTTTGCAACTTTTCCTCCCAAAATGTTACAAAACAGGCAGATTTGAATCTTCAATAAATATTCACACCATAATCAGCTGCAAAACACTTTCATTTCAGAGAGTGTGTCAATGCTAGTAGGATCATGATGGTTTCCATTCCTGTGGATCAATAAGACATTACAATTAAATGTAGACTAGTCAGAAGATTCATTTAGATTCTTATTGTACTGATCAACCTTTTTCCACAAGCAAACGCTGACTATGGGGTGGTCAGATGGGATCTCAATGGTTAAAATATCACTAGCAGCTAGCATAGAGGGGAGCTGTGTGCATATATATAGATCTGTGAATGTTTTCACTTCTGCACCTGATCACTTTTAAAAACAGCAGCAACCCACATACATTAGTCAGGCCAATGTTGATGATCCATCTATGTATGGTATACATCCCACAATAACAATTAGATGGATGAAACTACTTCACACATGGGTCCTGTGACCTTAAAAATGAGGTCAAGGTCACCAAAGTGTAATCAGATAAAGAAAATGACATTAAGGTATAATTGAGGTAATTTCAAGGCTGAAGTGGCCTGAGAAATAAAAGATATTTTGCTCGAAAGAATTATATACAGACGGCAAGTCAGACAAGCCAAAAACAGCACCTGTACACATATATATACACACTTTGTGAGGCTAGAAAGACTCTTTATAGAATTCTGAGCTTAAGCTCAGCTTGAACACCATCATGATAATTTTGTGATCTCCCTTGAACATGAAACGAGCTTCACACAACAGGAATCCCTCTTTTAAGCCACTTAATACTCCACAGGAAGTTAACCCTTTGTTGTTGAGAATGAGATTAGATGAACAATATAGATAGGTCTCAAGAGCATTCAGAGTGTGTTCCATTATTAATAAATTTAAGCACAGCACTTCAGGAAACAACACCTGATACGATGATGGGGTGTTTGGAGCAAGAAGAGACTAATGCACTTATGGCATCCAAATGTCACCTTACAAAAATGTACACAATTTTTTAATGTGGGTAAGTTGGAAACCATATAATCAACCAGCTATTTTAGTCAGAGTGAGAATGACAGACACATCATGAACATTTGTTGATCTACCTGTACTGGTCCTTCATCTGAGACACTACCATTAATTTTTTTTCCACTGGTATCATTAACAACTATCGCTTATTTTGTTTCACAATTTAAGATAGTGGGCATGAAGAATGACAGTTTTGCATGGGTCTGCTTGTGTGTTGTAGCTTGCTCTCTGAAGTGACTGACAAGCACAGAGACAATCCACTCACTACCCAAGGATTTTTTGTATAAGTTTTCTGGAATGCGAAGTTGAATCTACAAATGTTAGGCTAATTCTGCTGGAAGTGCCCCTGGCATTTAAAACGCAGCCCTATACATGCAGTTTGTACAATTTTGGTTCAGTATGATTTAATCGCTAATTTATAGACATTGTCACATAGCTGAGCTCTAGAGTAAAATTCTAAAGCACACATTATAATCTTTATATGTTATCAGGATATTCTTACCTCTGGAATAAGATAATCTTTTTTCTTTCTTTTTAATTTTTCAACTTTTTTTTTTGAACTTCTGCAACCAAGAATAAAGGCACAAGACAGTGTGCCACTGCCACCAAGTGTACCAGTAGCTTCAATAAGCTTTCTTCAGCAAGTACCTTCATGTCTCGGCAGTTGATCATTAAAGGCTTCATACAAGGGTCTCTGATTGAAGTAGCAAGGAAACAATTGTATACAGACAATATAGGCACAATGGCATTGTGGGAAGTTGTATCCACTGAATACAGCCAATAAGCAATATACAATTGATTTTGTCATGTACATGCCAGTCGGAAAAACACAAGTGTCCATGTGAGAGGCTTTCCTGAGAGCAATCTCTTCCAACAGAGATGGCCATGTGCCGAGAAAAAGTTAACAACAACAAACAGACACTGAAGCCCCCACATGACAACTCTTAATCTAGCCTGTACTGCTCCATATGCCCAACAGCAACATCACTTTCCACCACCTTTTATTTCAAAATCACCTTCAAAAAGCTGTTGACCTTGAATTGGTTAATCAGTACATTAGACAGAATCACCACCCATCAGAAATCTCTGTAGCAAAATCCCAAGTCATGTGTCTCTGCACTCATGTGCAACTTCTAAGTGTCAGGTTGCCCTGTTCACAGCATGTTACACTTTTTGTTCAATGTTGCACATGTGTAACATTCGTGACCTGTGACAAGTTAACACCTTCCCTCCAATTAAGATTGAATCAACAGCTTTCCTTGGCGCCCACCAGGGGATAATGCTCAACCAATACCAAGCTGTTTACCTGGGGCATCTCATCTTCATTGGTTTCATCTACAGTTCTTATTCACATCATTTTTTAAACAGTTAATGTATTTTCAAAATTAGTCACAAACACTGAAGCCGAGGGTATTTGGCCACCAACTGGTTTTGGTCACTTTACCAGGGAAACAATGAATAAACATGTGTATGTTGTATTTTTTTCTTTTATTTTAAGGGTTTGGCACTGGTTGGGATTTGAAAATGCTTCCATATTTATAGTGAGGGGTAACAATTACGTTGCTTTGTTGTGCACGTCTATGCACATGCGTATTCTAGGCCAAAGGCCTAGTTTCATTCTCGTAACTCGGAATTTCAAACAAATGTTTGAACTGTTCAAATTCCTAATTTGGAAACTGAACATACTGGTTAAAGGTCAACCAGTGTAAAAGTATGGAGCTGTTTACCAGGTGAACTGCGTACTTTTGCACCTGATGCCCTATCACAGGGGCTGGCAGGAATATAATATAATTTTAACTCATTATAACATGTATAAAGTCTCCTATAACAACATCACTCCATAATACAGATCAACATCTTACCGTGAGAAGTGTCTTGTTTGTATGTGACCTTGCCCTGTGCGATCACATCTCTGAATGATGGCCAGCCACATGTGGACTCGTATTTCTGGTCCGACCTGAACAGCTGATTGTCACACACGACACATGTGTACACACCTTCTCCCTTCTGACGCAAGAACTGACCAGAGAAAGGCCTGAAAAGTAAATATTCAAATATTTTTTATGCATCTGTTAAAATACTGACATACCTGCTAACATAAAAGCACCTAAAACACTCTCATTATAATTACAGTGGTACCTGCTGTATGCAACTACTGCCATGAGCAGCAACATTGCCTCTTGTGGTCACTAGGCTCAGCCATAGGAGTAAATTTTTTGTAAAATTTACCTGTGGTGACAGGTCACCTGTTGTATGTGGCCACTTTTTCTTGGCAGAAGGGGTGGCCACATACAGCAGGTACCACTGTACATGTAACTGCATATAAATCACAAACATGTCAGGACTGCAGAAACTTTTGCATTTTCACAAAGCACCTTTGGATGGCTACAGAGTTGGTCATAAACAGACAACTCTACTAGTACTGTGTTTATAGACAGAGCCCACTCTCAGCTACTTGTATCCTTCTCATTATTTCTCACTCTGTCTACTCTGCCAAATTTACTGTGCATGTATGATAACAATCATCTGATGATCAGAAAAAAAATATAATAATGAGCAATGGAAACCTTAACCTCACCTATTCAACCTGATGAGAATATATCAGAAAGTCAAAAA
This sequence comes from Hermodice carunculata, assembly GCA_964020975.1. Taxonomy (NCBI): domain Eukaryota; kingdom Metazoa; phylum Annelida; class Polychaeta; order Eunicida; family Amphinomidae; genus Hermodice; species Hermodice carunculata. Next base: position 43,523,252 of record OZ026621.1, on the reverse strand, counting down.
ACCACACCACACATATCAATGTGCACATAATGATGGCACATCAGCTCTAGGGGTCAAAGGAACCTTTTGGCATCAACATGGATCAGGTTTCACCCTGTCCCCCCATAACCGGTCACAACTGGTTGGAGCTAAACTGCAAATTGCTTCAATAATTTTTCGTCAATTTTAGCATTAATTAATAATAATAAATGAACAGAATAAGAATCTACACAGGTCCTACGTACATGTACCCAATAGCACGCATCTAGCTTCTTGGGCTATGACGGGCATACGCCTACATGTCACACAGAATTAAATCTTACAATAATAGGCATATATATATATATATATATATATATATATATATATATATATATATATATATATATATATATATATATATATATATATATATATATGTATATTTTCAAATTTAAAAAAAAGGAAAGATAACAAAACAAAACATTGATCACAAAATTGTTTTCTTTACAGAACTCATTCACACACTTCATCACAGAGGACAGCGGCTAAAATTTCCACTGGTAAGTCATTAGCTCGCAACAACTGGTTAAAGCTGATCTATAGCTGATTTAAATGGTGTAAGTGTGAAGGGCAGAAAATCAAGGTGTGCATATAAATGTCTATGATATAGGCCTACACACTGAGTGTTTTAATGTGTATTAATTCATTACACATAGTCTTTAGAATTGGAAGTCAATAGGTCCCTGATAAACAGCTGTTTTGTGTCCTGACCCAGACAGTCACAGGAAGAGGGAGTCCAGACTCATGATAATGTATCATCCTTATGATGCTGTGTCAAATGACCATTTCCTCATCAAATAGGATGCTATAATGTCTGTCTTCTATTCTATCACTTCCTGATTACAACAGCTGACCAGCTTAGCTGCACTGATAAAAGTGTAAGGGACAAGCCAGATTTGACTTGTTGCACCTAAAGTATGACTGAGTTTTGGCAACCTATGATACTCATCAAGCATTGTAGCAGTAAGAATACATGCAAACACAAATACTCTATCTGCGAGCAATTTTGACTTATTTGACTTGAAAATGTAGTAGAATTTGCAACACCTTCGGAGGAGGGAAGAGGGAACCCTTCCCCCCTCCTCTGATTCCGGAAGACTTTTCATCTGAAACATTCATCACCATTTGAAGTCCAACTTGCCCACATGTTGGTATCTCTGCCTTGGGCTTACTATACCACTCACCTTTCTTGCGGTAGTTCTTTCTGGCAGCTGGTTGAGTTACCACCCATCTGTGGTGGCAATTACCTCACCTCTACGTGAGTGATACTCACCATCAACCAATACTAAAGCTTGCCACTCCCTCACCATTTTAATCTATGCCTGACAGAGCCACCACCATCCAAGTGCTGGCCACCCCCTCATCTTTCTGTGCCTAATAGAGCCACCAGCCATTCCTCCCCTCTCTGTGCCTGATAGAGCCACCAGCCACCTGAACTGGTCACTCCTTCACCTCTCTGTGCCTGATAGAGCCACTGGCCACCTGAACTGGTCACTCTCTCACCTCTCTGTGCCTGACAGAGCCACCAGCCACTTGAGCCAGTCACTCCCTCACCTTTCTGTGCCTGATAGGGCCACCAGCCACTTAAGCTGGTCACTCCCTCACCTCTCTGTGCCTAATAGAGCCACCAGTCACTTGACCTGGTCACTCCCTTACCTTTCGGTGCCTTTCTGTTGCGTCACAAAGTACTGCACTGGAGTCAGCCGTTTCTTCAGCTCTTCTTCCTGATAGCTGACAGGACACTGACCCTGGTCCTTACATGACGCCTCGGTCTGTATCTTCTGATAGCCTGGGGAGGGGGTCTCCTTCTTTTTGTCCTTGTCAGCGTGCACCAGTCTCAGGATGTTCATTAAGCCCACCGTCAGTAACCACACCCTCATGAGACCTGCAACTACCAACATGTAATATTCTATCACAACAGGAAAATCTCATTTGCTTTAACCATGTCTAACTCAAACAACCAAAGACACCTACATGCCCGATATTGCTAGCTTAGATGTTTTCAGTTGTCCAATGTCTCAAAATCAGCAACAATTGTATATATGCAAATGGCATGAAAGTTTAAGATGGGTGGCCACATGAACAGGTGAATTGAGCAATGTCCTTCACCACTGCATATCAAGGGCCCACCCGGTACCAGACACAATGTACTTTATTCAGTTGTTTTGATCAGGAACTGGTTACGGTAACCCCAACAACAGAAATATAAACTTCAGCCTTTATCTTTTTTCATATTTTTGCAATGCACATGTCTGAATGACTATAGAAACAGGTTTCTCCACAGGCTAGTGCTCCCTGCCCCCCTCACTCACACCCTCACCCCACCCCCACTAAATACATTCTTCATTCATGAAAATAGGTCATGGTTTTACCACAATTTCCCCAACAATATATTACTTTTTTTAACCAAAGTATAAATCTTTTAAGCACTTTTTAGTAATTCCAAAATATATTTTGGGCACTTTATCGATATACAATTCTGCAATTGAAAATGTTTTGCAGCACAAAAGGTGTGTTTAAGACTATTTTAATGTGACAGTTTCTGACCACATTGGCAAAATATTTTGTTGTGGGGAACAGTGAGAAAATGAACTCAGTGATGAAGAGCTCATCAGGAACTCAACTGAAAACACCACACAAATACTGAAGTAAAATCCAGGGTATTCCAGACCATTAGTCCCAACATTATATCAACATAAATAACTTACTGAAGCCCTACTTACCAGGTGTAGGCCTATTACTGTAATTGTTGCAATGCGATTTTTGTGCTTATCTTCATGCGAACATACCTCAATGCATGACTGCTAAACCAAAATATTCCGCTTTGTCACACATCAATAGGTCTATACATGTAGGCAGATCACAGTTTTTCTGTTTGTGTTGAGTGCCATGAAACATTTCAATGAGAAGTTACACTACACTCACCAAAACACTTTCATTTGATCCCAGTCTTTATACAGCTTATTGCAGGAGAAGAATGGATGTTACAGTTGGACTATGTTTGCCCTGCAGATGTTCATGTGATGAAAATCATATCCAAAAGTACAATTCATAAAAATAACTGAACTGTTTGCTACATTCTAAAATAGCTGAAATGTCATTCTCTCCTTAATAAAAAAAACAAAAACAAAAACAAAAAAACAAAACAAGCTTGCTTCATAGGTGGGGGTCACAATTTACAAATTTTTGTGCATTCAGTAGAACGTGTCTCTTGCTGTTGAACACATGGATTATTCTCTTGTTGTTTTGTGTGTGTGTGTGTGTGTGTGTTTTTGCCAAACTGTACGCAGTCTGGCATTGTTTTAGTTTGAGAGATTATGACCTCCGCACTCAATGCTAATACTTGCAGTTTCTTATTTCTTTGTCAAAGATACACAACACAAAAATTCACTTCAGCCCATTCATAAATTTTGGTGCTCCATCGCATATATTTTCCTTATTTTCTCACTAAAAATACATCATTTGTTAGATATCTTTCTTAGAATTATGGTTATTTCAGCCAATCACTGCAAGAAAAGCTATGTGAGGCATCCATATTTGTTTGACAATGCACAGAACATACACATGCGATGCCGTGTACATGCCTGACTACATCATAATCACTTTGCCTCATCTAAGATTTCAGGTATATGTTTTGTACCATTGTATACAAACTTGTACCAACCGATTTCTCTCCTTTTATACCAGTCAAGTCTGGTTCTTTTTCAAAAGGAAACTTCTTTTTAAACAAGTCCAACTTGGACCTTAACCACATGGTTGTAAGATACAATTATTTACAAGTATGACAGTGGTATAGTACACTACTAACTTGCTTTCTTCCTGCAGAAGTTATGTGACATTTGTAAAACATGTGCAAAAGACACTAATCACACACAGATCTCTTTGAACTAAGCCAAGCACTCTGGACTCCTCTGTATAGATATATACAGAACATGTACTTGGCAAAAGAAAAAAAAAACCACACACACACACACACCCATGGATGCATACAAACCCGTTCGCTTAAATTATATTTGCACTAATCATAACCTGATTAATGTGCACACCACACAGAGTGCTAAGTAAATAGGCCTATGCCTCCAAGATGTAAAGTACACATCTATTCAAGTCTGGGCACATTCCCCCATGCTTTTTGTTTTTGTTTTTTGAGAAAAAAGGTCCTGGTTTTCATTGATAATGTATAATAATTTCACGCTCAAATCTGGTTCATTGTCTATTTTTTTTACAATATCATCATGTAATTTACTCCATGTCACTGATACCAAACAAATATATACACAATCATACTGGAATCATTGAATACAAACTTTGACAGACTCAGCAAGTTTTCCACAGAAAGTGGTCAGTAACTCCAAAGACATGTCACCCCATGTTAGGGGCAGATACAGTGGTCCCCCTCTTATAAGGCCCCTCTCACCAGAGGCCACCTCTTTTGAAAGACCAGCATTCTTGTAGAGAAAGTATGGTATTCCTATTATATTCTCCCCCCTCAGGAGAGGCCACCCTTCTTATGAGGCCACTTTTTTGGCTGCATTTGGGGTGGCCTTGTAAGAGGGGGACCACTGTAACTAAAAGTAACAATTAGAATGAAATCCACATCATTATTTGCAGTCAGGACTAAATTATATTTCAATATTAACACATTATAACAAGTAATTAAAACTAATAAAATGAGATAATATATCCATACCATTACATACCCCAGTCACTGAGTGCTGCATTGTTAGGACACACCATTTTGGTTAATCACACTGATGCACTGTCTTTGATGTCAAGTATGATGTTTTCCCAGAAGATTTCTAGTTTATTGGCACCATATAAGGCTTTAAAAAGTCCAATTAATCTTTCTTAATGACCACAAAACTTCAAATCCTTTCCATACAACAATATTTTGCTAGTGATATAGCACAGCATGTGCTTTTTAAGTCCAAATGGTCATACTAAAGGACGCTTCAACCTCCAAACAGACACGAACAACCTTGAATATTTCCCTGGAGAAATCCAATGATAAACATGCATAGATTCACACACCCATGTGAATCTTCATAAAAACTCCACACAGATATAACCACTCCACAGGAACAGTGCATCAACATTTTCCTAGGCCCCCAGAACCCAACATAAATATTTCTCACCAACCCAGGTAGAAATCAGAGGGAGATCCCCAGCCAGGGAATTCCCATTCTGGACCCAATACAGACCAATGGGAACCAGAGTCATATTATGACATATATATACTATTGTATTACATCATAGTACTGCAGAAACCCATGTGTAACATAACTACAAATCAACAAAAGAAGCTCTAAATGCAAGGGACTCTAGAGATACGTAGGAAAATATATATATGTACATGAGAGCCTCCCCCCATGTTTCGACCCAACAGAGGGTCTTCTTGAGAGGAATGGAGGCTCTGACTGGGTTTTACTTTCACAGGTTTACATTAATATTGAGGCTCTTACTTGTGTGGGTGTCATGACGTCATAATGAATCTTGTTCTGGTGCCATACGTCTCTCTTACTTTGTCACATGACTTATGGTTAATAAAGAATTTTTACATGTGAATTTCTTGTGTGTTAGTACTGTTACTACTGTGAGATAACTACCACAGCAAGCTACTTGGTTAAGAACAGTTTTTTAATGGTTCCTGACGAGCTACACGCAGTGTCAAAACCCGTCAAACCAGTGTTTTGCCATTTAACGGCTACTTGCCTGAACTTTCTCATGTTTTCCCTGGAGAAAGCCTCAATACATATTGCTCTCACGTAATTGAGAAAATCTTGGTATGAAACCTGTCTCATGTGACTCTAGAACCAAAATGCGTGCTATTATTGCCATGGAGGTTTATTAAAGCTGATCACGTTTTCAGAAATTCTGTATTTTCAGTGTCCCCTGGTAGAGAGCACCAGGATTCAGACAGTTATCTGGCAAACATGAAAACCAAATTAAAGATGACAGATTTGCCCTACTCTTGTGACACAGTTAACTCTTTGAGTGCAAGCCACTTCTTACGCAGTGATGACCAGTCCCAGTAGCATTATTTGTGGTGCACAACAAATCTCTAAAATTGCATATATTTAGTTTGCAGTAATTTGTTTAAAATAACCTTTACCACACGATTTTGATTTCCACAACATCAAATCTCAATATTTTGTTTATTTTACAAGTTATTTACAATTAGTGGTTAGTTTCGATGAAGGTAAGACTAATTTGAGTCCAAGCACACAATGTGTCTTCAGCCCTACCAAATGTAGGGTGAATATCCCTTCGTGAATCGTATGTCTTGCAATCTTAACAGAAAGCTTCAGAAGAACTATCTGAGTCCTAATCCTATGAAAATATCCTAGTTTTTACATTTTGACCGCACCAAAAGAGCAAGATTTGCCACTTTTATTGTGTCTGACATCCATGTTTTAACCAACAGCATGTTGTTGAGACCTGGGTGAAAGTGCATGGTCTGAGCGATCACTATGCTCCTATTGGTTCACATGACTAATCTTCAGCATTAATTATTCAAAGAGGTCATATGGCAATCTGACTACATCACCATTAGGCATCAGCCAATAGAACAATTCTAACCTTTGACACAGTGATGTTTGGCATTAACATAAATTAACTGCATTGCAGTCACATTTAGCCAATGAGAAAGCATTTATTGATGCAAACAAAAAGTTCTGAACTCTCCAATGATACCCATTATGCTGTGTTTTTCAGAGGTGATCCACTCCAACACAGGCCGGAAACAATTGTAATTCGACTGCTGTTTTTAGTTGTTCTGCCAATTTTCAACCACGAAAGTGTTAAACAAGAGGGCTGTGTGAACAGCCCGTGCCTCAGCTGATCTTGACATTCATCACACTTGCAGCTCTATGAACTTGGGAAAGGATCAAGGACACCATGTTCTGAGTAAGTCTGAACTTTATAGAAGAACACTTACATGTGCAACATCAAAGTTCAAGTACTTCTCAAGTTATAATGAAGAGTAAATTCATGTATGTTGCACTGTGACCCCACAAACGAGGTCAAGGTCATTCATGTACTGTCTCAGCATGACCTTCATACAGAATAATTAACATGTGTAGCTAACTCAAAACAGATCTCAAGTTATCAAGTAAACAGTAAATTTGGTGTCAGTTGTCCTGTGAATTAGCATTAGAATGCCCATTGATTTACAAGATCTTTTAAGATTTGTCCAAAAAAAAGAACAAAAAATTCATTAAAAATAAAAAAAATCACTGGAGCATGACCATTGCAACAAAATTATTAGAAACCCACCCCAGGTACATTGTCACCAAGTTTGAAGTTAATCTGGATGACGGTTTTGGAGAAGAAGTCGAAAATGTGAATTAGCATCAGAATGCCCATTGACTTCCATAGTAATCAATAGGAAAGCTGCATTGACCGACAAGTACCAGAATTGAAAAAATCGTTAAAAATCAGGAATCTGCAGCATTCCCACTTAGTGTACAACTTTGTTTGACTCTTCTACAAGGAACACATCCACCATGTTTCAGCTTAACCTGAGTGACGGTTCTGGAGAAGAAGTCGAAAATAGCTACAGCACACAAAAATTCATAAAAAATTAGGAAAAAATTGCAGCGCCACCAGGTGAACAAATTAAGAACTAGGAGTCCCAGGGAGTGTTCCTGTGTGATATCAAAGCAATTGGGTGAGCGGTTTCGGAGAAGATTTTTTAAGATTTACCCCAAAAAGAACAAAAAAAATCATTAAAAATCCAAAAATCACTGGACCGTGACCATTTGAACAAACTTGGTAGAGACCCACCCAAGGCACATCTCCACCAAGTTTGAAGTGAATCTGGCTGACCGTTTTTGAGAAGTCGAAAAGGTGAATTGTGGACGACGGACGGAGGACGGACCCTCAAAAAACCTCAGCTGAGGTAAAAATCATTAACAAGAAGGCTGTGTGAACAGCCCGTGCCTCAGCTGATCTTGACATTCATCACACTTGCAGCTCTATGAACTTGGGAAAGGATCAAGGACACCATGTTCTGAGTAAGTCTGAACTTTATAGAAGAACACTTACATGTGCAACATCAAAGTTCAAGTACTTCTCAAGTTATAATGAAGAGTAAATTCATGTATGTTGCACTGTGACCCCACAAACGAGGTCAAGGTCATTCATGTACTGTCTCAGCATGACCTTCATACAGAATAATTAACATGTGTAGCTAACTCAAAACAGATCTCAAGTTATCAAGTAAACAGTAAATTTGGTGTCAGTTGTCCTGTGAATTAGCATTAGAATGCCCATTGATTTACAAGATCTTTTAAGATTTGTCCAAAAAAAAGAACAAAAAATTCATTAAAAATAAAAAAAAATCACTGGAGCATGACCATTTGAACAAAATTGGTAGAAACTCACCCAACGCACATTGCGACCAAGTTTGAAGTTAATCTGGATGACGGTTTTGGAGAAGAAGTCGAAAATGTGAATTAGCATCAGAATGCCCATTGACTTCCATAGTAATCAATAGGAAAGCTGCATTGACCGATAAGTACCAGAATTGAAAAAATCGTTAAAAATCAGGAATCTGCAGCATTCCCACATAGTGAACAACTTTGTTTGACCCTTCTACAAGGAACACATCCACCATGTTTCAGCTTAATCTGAGTGACGGTTCTGGAGAAGAAGTCGAAAATAGCTACAGCACACAAAAATTCATAAAAAATTAGGAAAAAATTGCAGCGCCACCAGGTGAACAAATTAAGAACTAGGAGTCCCAGGGAGTGTTCCTGTGTGATATCAAAGCAATTGGGTGAGCGGTTTCGGAGAAGAAGATTTTTTAAGATTTACCCAAAAAAGAACCAAAAAATTCATCAAAAATCACTGGACCGTGACCATTTGAACAAACTTGGTAGAGACCAACCCAAGGCACATCTCCACCAAGCTTGAAGTGAATCTGGCTGACCGTTTTTGAGAAGAAGTCGAAAATGTGAATTGTGGACGACGGACGGACGGACGACGGACCCTCAAAAAACCTCAGCTCACTGACAAGTCAGCTGAGGTAAAAATTCATGCAAGGTACATTTGCCCTCAGTTTAATTAAATTTCATATTTTTGTATGGCAATAAGACCTTGCCACGAAAATACTGCAACATTTTGTCAATCATATAAGTAAAAGTTGTGCACTCTTTTCTTCGGCACTATTTTTCTTGGGAATATCAAACATCACAAAAATTGCTTCAATAGAAAACTAATTTGGCAGAGGCAATGAATGTCAACAAGAATTAATGTGGCTATTACAGAGTTAAAATGGCAGCAACTCCACGTGCAGTCTGTGAGAAACAATATGCTCATGATCACCAGGACCCCAATAAAATAAACAAATTTGGATGCCCTGTTTTAAATTTCTAGATGGCGCCAATTAGGAGAACTATATTGCAGCATTCTTACAACATTCTGAATGAATAAATGACCTGTATGGGCAATGTCGACTAGTGGAAAGCTTTGATACAGTAAATCATTTGGAGGGAAGGAAAAAGTAATTTGAAAAAAAACTCCCTCTCCGATCACTTTTTCGGAAAACCACTGGTGACAAACCAGGATATTTTTCATATGGTCTTACCTCATGTCTTTTGAAAAAGTGTCTTTACTATTACCATTTATGGAGAGTAAAGAGTTCGAACTGCGGAATAGGATATTGACTACTAGGAAGTGGTTCTGGGCAAAAAGACACAAATACAATTTACCAATTTTTACCATGACAGCAATAAATTTAAGTAGCAGTCAAGAGATTGTGCAGTTGTAAAGATCAAGTTAATCTTTAAGGCAAAGTTTTTCAACTTTGCTGTTTCATATCTCACATTTCAAGAGATAAATACATGTAGCATAATGAAGTGAAAGGAACTAAAAAGCAACACATGTATATGTATACCTAAATTTTCAAATTTTACATGTCTTAAACTTGATTGGCCACTTTCTGTGAAAATGGCTGGTAAATCTTTTCGGGCTTGAAATAAGACTGAGTTAAAGACTGGGTCAACAGCCTTCAGGAAAGCTGTTGACCTGTGACTTCTTGATAGGTCTCTGACCAACATAAGTCAAAAACACTGTAGAACAGATGACACTTGACTACCAGCTTGGCCAGTATTAGGGAAAGGCTTAATATAAGTCCAGAGTTACTGACAACACAGAAGAACTATGTTCAGGTCTTTTGCAAACAAACTCACACCTGTGTGTGACCAGGGGGACTTCCCTACACAGCCCAATCAGTGCAAGTATGTCACTGGTTGGCTGGGCATATCGTTGCACCCCGGGGCAACATAACATCTCCAGACACTGACCTCCCAAAGCATCTTACTTTCACTCCTTCCCTACCACATACTGCTCTACTCACATGCACACTTACGCAGGATTAAATGTGAACAACATGAAAATAAATTCATCTTAAGAACACCACATTTTTTCAGGTAACACCAGGACTGGTCTACTGTTTGTGGTTTTTGCATTACCTGGTAAGTCATGCAAAAAAACACTGAGTGAACAGGTAAAGCTTTAAGTCATTCCATACCAGTCCCTGATATTAACGTATATTTACCTAGATTTAAAACGACAATTGCATATTTAAATTCTTCATGAAAAGAGCTTTCATTCAAGTACCAACATGTCTATAGTCTTAAGTCAGTGGTTCTGGCACTGCCTGGAAAGTCATGCTGCAGCTGCCACAAGGGCAGCTGCAACATGACTTGCCAGGCAGTGCCAGAACCACCGACCAAGGCCTGTGACCACAGTATGGTATGAGTTAAATTGCGACAGTAGAAAATGAGTTAGACTCTTCCAGTGCTAGATTTTGGACGGTGTCAACAGCATTCCTCTGCAAGCTGCAGGCAAAACACATGCCAAGGAAAGTTGTTGACTTACATGTTATATGGGTCAGACCCAAAAATTGTCAACCCATGGTGTGGAAATTTAATTGTACCCTTTTTTTTCCCCAAGTCCAAAAGTAGTTTGGTAAGGATACATGTTTATAAGTCTCTATACATAAATTACCAATTAGCAATCTTTAGAAATAGAGCTGAAGATACAGACTAGAAGTGATTTTTCAGTGCGAAGTAGGGAAACCTTTTCTTGGACGGCTTAAAAGTATTTTTCCTGAATCAGATTTCATAGTTAGAATATAAACTGATCTAGAGTAGTTGTGTATACAACTTGTACACTACAGAAAATATTCCTTCTGTATTTTTCTTTTTTTTTAAACTGTCAAGGCAAAAATTCCCATCCCGTGGCATTGTCACATTTATTTAGTTACTCTCCAGAACACATAATGCTCCTTGTAAAATTTAAAGTGTCAAAGTTATCAAATTTTGTACAGTCCTTTCATTTCAGCAAGGTATGGGACTTGCATGAGTACGTGAATTCCTTGCAAAGATTTGGCTCATTAATGGGATGGGACAGAATTTACATAACTATTTATGCATATGAGGCAGCACGCTGAGATAGGCTGATGCTGTTATATCCTTTAAGTTACTCTTGCACATCATTCTTTAGGTCACTGCAGGCTCAGAGTACGCTGTTCATAAATGTCTGTGTGCCAACGCAGACATTCTGTTTTTTGCAGAGTTCTTTATTTCTTTTCTTTCTTCTTTGCTACCAAATTTTTATTTGCTAGTTTTCTCAAACACTGTAACACCCAGAAACTTCAAACTTGGCATGATTTTAGATATATACAGGAATTTATGCTTTTTAATAAAGAGGAGATAATATGTTGAAAATTATACAATACAAGTTTATGAGAAGCATTTGAAATTTTCATCTGTCTCACAGTCTGTAACTTGGTCAATTTGCTTCCAGTTTTAGTCATATCGAGCTCAAATTGCAAATCTTGCAACACTACACATTCTTGTAACGCATATGTGACCTCTAAAGGTCAAAAGTCAAGGTCATTTGGAATGAAATTTTCACCTAGTTATATTTACAACTTTCAAAGGCACACAGACTTGCTTTGAAGCAAATCTTCTTTTCTAGTTCTTAATTTAGCTTTTGCCATTAGTGAATCTCTACAACCCTTAAAACAAATCATACAAAAGTAATGACCCTGCAGAATGATTAATTTGAGTACTGAATGACCAGAACACTTCAGATGTAGGATCACTGACCCAAGATATGCAAAAGTAAATAAACTTAAAATGGTAATAGCACTCTTCTGACTCAGAAAGGAGTGAGGTACTTCTGCAGATATGACAGATATAAGGCCCCAAGAGATGTTGGAAAAAGCAATCAGCTTGCAAATTTGTATAATTTACATAACTGTAAGTCTGTAGTTTACATGTACTGGACGAAGAGCAAGACATTCACTTTCAGAGAAATATAAGAGAGATACTATTAGTTACCCACCAGTTGACTAGGTAATACAGCGAGCATCACCTACGAAGGAAACTGGTATTAACTGAGGGGTTAGACGCTGAGGGTAATACAATTTTAATGAAATTTCTAGGCATCTGATTGGTTAATAGCTGTGAGGTGCTTGTCACATTAATGCAAATCATGGTATTACTGTACAAATAATACCAGGCATGTCGAAATACAGCACCTCGCCACCTAGCGGGCAGAGAATACTATTACAACATAGGCAGCAAACAGCAGACAACAGCTGTGAGCAAAATGGCAGAGGGTAAAGAAAACACAGGTGAACGGGGTAAAATTACGGGAAATATGTGTGTCGTGATTTTATATATAGTGAAATTTTACAAAAATGGGACAGATTTTGGCATCCAACTGAAGGCCCAAGTATTCTTCTGTAACATGTAACATTGTAAATTTTTTTTTTTTTAAATGAAGATAAAAATCTTCAGCCCCCCGCTTGCCTGTAAACTTTTTTCGGCGACACTACTATCCCTTTGTGTCCTTTACTTCCCTGATCATGGTTTTCTCCTTTTCTTTCTACCTCACATTAGTGAGATCCAGTAGGTTTGAAATGATTGTAATAGGTACCAAGCTTGCTAAATATTACTCCCCTGGGCGCTGGCATTTCACTTAGATGCAATATCATTCACTGTATGTGAATGATTATGAAAATATAAATCATCATTTCAATATATATGTAAATACATTTAATGTAACTTTTAATATTGCAAGCATAGAAGACAGCCTGGTGTGTTATGACACCATAACACATGAGCTGTGTGGGTTATTGGACCATAACACGTGTGCTGCCCACATTCCAATAAGCCGCACCCACCTGTGTTTCCAGAACTCAGCACTTGAACATACTGGGCAAATCAGTTTCTGGTCATTTCTCTTTCAATGTACTAAATTTCATGTAATTGAGATGACAAATTAAGGGGCAAATGTAAATATAAGCAATGAGGGTCGCAAAATTGCGTGTTATAGCATAATGACACTGGTGTTTGAAACTGGCATCAGGCAAGGCGTACTGGCGTTCGCCACGCCCATGATGCCAGCTTCAATCACCCATGTCATTATGCCATAACACACACAAAATGGACCCTAATTTCTTAATTAAGTCAGGTTAATTCAATATTGACTTTTCCAAATTTTTTTTCTGGTATCTTCACAAGCAGTCCGTGAATGACCAAAGCCCCATCCATGCCGTTAATATAGACATAATGCTCTTTGATCCAAGATGATGAGAAATGAGTCAGCAACTTCTGTCCATCAAGCACTCTTCTCACTGAAACAATCTGTGAAACAGTGCTGCTAGGGTTACTTATTGCACCTTTGGGGCACATGGTTAATCCACCTCCAAGTCCTCTGCAAATGCAGCTGTCACTGTTGCATGGGAAATCACACTGACAAGCTTGCAAGTGTTACTACCTTTGATGGCATTTGGGTAAATAACTGGTTTTAAGCCAATAAACGTGATAAACATCTTTGTATGTTGAAAACAATGCATAAAGCTGTTGATTCGTGTCTCGAAAGCGAAACCAAACCTGACTGGAGTTGGAGGGCACTATTATTCTTATGGCCACCAATGTGGGAACAAAAGGCCTCAAGTCTTTCAATGCAGATTTCTCCGTAAAAAAAATTCTGCTTATCAATCAGTTTTTAGACACTAGACAGCTTCAACTAAAAGCAAATTAACTGATCTGCTTCAAATAATCGTCCTTTCAAAGATAAATATATGAACCACATTATTTTGTTTTTCCATCAGATGCCTCCTTTAAAGACTTTTGTTGCTCACAAAATCAAATAACTGTTGATGTTTAATCCTTTCCCCTAGACTTGCACAAGTCTGTGGTGTATGTCCCTATTTTCCCATCCCGAGGTCCCGCCCAGAAGTGCGCTATATTTTCCTCTCCACAAAGTTAACTGTATAATATTATGCCAACTACACGGTGTTACTAAGCAGGTCCTACTGTTATATATTTTTTTTAACTGGTCGATACTGCCGCCGTGCCAGTTTCAACAGTAGCAGCTATTGACTAATTGAGTCCTAGTCAGTTCTAATCCCGTTATCATTGCGATAAGACTGAGTGGAAAGTGGTCTTCGATGAATGCATGGCTAGTCACTGGCCACTCAAGTGAGACAAAGCTGACCGTCTCCCTACAGCTGCTGACACCAGGCCGCCCTCCGCCTGACGCGGTGCACTGTAATTAATCCTTCATTACACAGTAGCTCAATTAACAGCTTCTGAAGCGGGGTGCGTTATGACCGCTCGCTTGTCTGTATGATACGAAACACAGTGCAGACCGCCCGGCGCTAATCATCTGGAGTCAATGTTATCTGGTTATAGACATGTTCCATGCCAATCAGCTAGGTTTAAGGGCCTACCTGTATTATAACAGAATAAGGCTACGACGTGTGTTTACATAAAAGTTTATTTTGCAATGAATTTGATTTTAGATAAAATATGGAAGACAGTCCAGTGAGACTTGAGCAAGTCTACCTTTCCCCCTCAAGTCGGCTATATCCAGCTGTATCCAGCTCCCCCTAAAAGTCAGCCGAATCCTGACTATTTCAATGCATGCATGGAAATCATTTTTAATTTTTTTATCAAGTCACATATAGGAAAATCATCAAGACCATCAGCTGAAGTGGGCACTTTTGCATCATTTCCTTCATATTGCCTTATCAATGTGATGGAGCATTTGTTTGGTAAAATCACTGATCGTGCGACGAAGACCATCGATCAACATCACGCTGTTTACAATACATATCCAGCACATTCAATGAATTTGAGGCTTCCTGGGTTCATGTCACGAGAAGTGTTTTGTTCACCATGTACATGTATATACATCTTTCCCCTTCAGTATAGTTTGTGTGGGATGTTTCTGTGTCAAAATTTAATAATGGATAGCAAAAATAAACTTGTTGCATCATATATGATCTTGCCCGTCTTGGAAAGTTCATCAGAGAACAGCATGCCTGTTTGTTGGTTTCAATCTATTGCTCTTGGTTATTGGAAACCAAAGTACTTTTTTTTGTTATCATTGGCAGCCTGAAGTTCTTTCAGGTAGTGCCCACGTATGCCCAAAGTATTTCAAGTACCACACTTGGATGAATGACCCCATAGCCTCGAACAAGTTTCCAAATATGCATATTATCGTCAAATTTGGCTGATAAATGTGGCAAAATATCGACACACATCAAATTTAGCCAATCGGAAGAGAGTGTGCCAAAACAGAATGTTCAGACTATGCTCTTCCCAGGGTTAGCCAGCTTATAAAATCCTTGAAAATAAGCATATCATTACAAAACTTATTTCTGAAAAATCTAGTTATATAGATATCTGTATAATAAATAAAATGTATGGTCAGTTCTTGTTTCCTTTCATCAAATTGATGGACAATGTAAATATATGCCAACCTGATCACTTTATTTTTAATATTGCAGGTGGCATAGTGGTTCATCACAGATCTCAGTGTGTGCCTCCTGGACATATTTATTTTCATTGATTAGAGCATTTGGTTATCGTTTTTCATTTAGTTATAATATACTAACTTTATAAGTACTAACTTTATTTGTGTAATTTTAAGGTCAAATATATAAATTTTTAATCCTGAATCATATTCCATGTAGGCTAGTCATATATATCAATTACAGATCTAGAATAATTTCCATCTTCATCAAGTCCTTGTGCATTTATCATGAACTTCAATTAATACTGATGAAGGCGAGAGAGAAAGAAAGAAAATGTTGTTGACCTCTGTGTGTGTATTTCTCATCCTGCCATCCACAGTAGGTTACCAATAGTATTTGGAAGAGGCCAATGGGCCTAATGCTCTGCTGAGCACCACCATCAAAAAATCATTTCCTGATAAGTACTCCCTTCAGGACCTTAAAAAATTAATCAAGGTCATCCATATTATGCAATATCCAAATTCCACATGATACACAGTTACGGTACATATGGTATCATTCCCCTTAAATTCTTTATCAGGATATTGAATTAAATACATGTACTTTTCTTAAGTGCTTAATGACCTTAAAAAATAGGACAAGGTCACTGTATAGGGAGCACCACCAACATTGACGCCCACACAGATTTCCATACATTTGATAAGCCCTACAAGGTAAACATGGGCCTAACTCAAACCTGTGGGGTGTAGAGCTTAAATTACAAGATGACCCCTATATTCAAACTGGCCCTTTGACCTTGACATTCAACTCGGATTAAAAAAATATTTGGTCAAAATGTGTGCCCAGCATCCAGTTTACCATACGTGGTCTGCTTGTTCAAATTTGGTAATAACTTTTTGAGTTATTGAAGAAAAACAATATATTTGGACAAGCCCCGAACTCCATAATCATTGGGTGACGGTGACCCAAAAAGTATATCACTAAAAAGTACAGTTTTACATACAATGTAACCAAGTGCAATTTCATTCTAGAGGCTCAATTCTCTTTGCTAGAAATATGTCCAGGGTCACTGATACATGAATTATATATAAGATAACAGCATTGGACATGGTCTAGATATCCTATAAATTTCGCAAGTCTAAGCCAATCACATTTCCAGATATGGAATTTAGATCTACACATTCTAGCTCATAATTTCCATCAAATTATTGGTGGCGCCACTAGTATCATAAGCAAATGAGTCTTTGGCCTCCTCCATAACCCCACTACATGTAAATGTCATGATGATCTATCACACATTAAGGATGCTACAGCGGCCACAAGATTTTCACCCACGTTACTACAGGTCACGCCACCAATATTGCACTTGACCTAGATTTTCATACACTTGATGAGTCCTGAAAGCTATATGGGCATAATCTTAAAAGCTCTAGGCTGCACTCACACGCGAAAAGTTTATGGAGGGACAGATCTATATGAGTGATCACATAAGCTGCAATCTTGAGTCAGCAGAGCTGAAAATGGTTCATTGCACATGTTGCGAGACAGAAATTTACCAAAAAATTTCAAGTCATGTGTGCTAAACATAAGGCACCAACAATCAGGTACTCTCTCAAATATGTGAATTATATGTGAACAAACAAGATGATTCATTTTCCTTTGGCAAAGATTCTGCATTAAACATGTCAAATGAGACATAAAAGCAAACATTTCCACATGAACTGTTCAAGTACGACCTGACCTATATGGAAGGACATACAAGTACCAACATACATGCGTCACATGCTGATGTTTTAAGACAACCTACCATTTTAGTACACATAAGGAGAGTCGAAAGTGCCTTGTTTATCGTCAAACAGACAAGTGGGCACCAATGAGCATGATGAAAATTGTGGACACCATATTGTGACTTTAATGCTTATACTACAAAAAAAACAGATCGTAGGTTGCAAAAATTTCCATGATCCAATTGTCAGACAAGTGAAATCCTTTGCAGAGTACAAATGACTTTCAAATTTTATTTGTCAGTTTGTCCCATGCACAAGTAATTTTTATTGGCAAAATTCGTAATCTGCTAAATTTCAAATTTTGTTGGCAAACAGACACATAAGCCACAGACCTGTTACCACTCCGTTAATACATCCAGGCATATATAATGATTTCTATTACAACATGCTTTTTGAAACCAAAACTTAGGTACACTTTATTAGCACAAGTGATATTATGATGGAGGAAAAGTGAAAATTTTGCGTCACCTGTCCTACAAACAAGTAGTTTCAAAAATGTTCTCGCCCTGGATAGCCCCTACATTTTTGTTCAAGCTCAAAATACCAACATGTCCACTGCTCTTTGTTTAATGCCCTTCCATATGAAAATATACATACGCTTTTGTAGGACTGATGGGGAAATATTGGTTGAATAAATGCAATCTGAATCTGAACGCTTTTACTTTTAAAAAAAAAGGATTAATTTATTGAACAGTGGTTTGGCAGTATTGTTTTCATAAGCATATTCTATGTGAAACTGAGTCAAGTGTTACTGTAACCAGCAAAGTTTCAAGCAACATTTTTTTTTTTTTCAGTTTTGGCACCATTCCACAACTAAATTAACTGCTGACTGTCAACTGATATATTGACACAGAACAATTAACATTTCACACAGGCCTCCACAAACTAATTAAAATATCATTCATGTATAGCAAAAACTGTGTCCTATTATTTGGAATACATGCAGCTTGGAAGTACTGTTAATGCGAAAAATTAAAGAGAACACATGCAGGAAAATGTGAGTTACATCCTCACTTTAATTTGGTTGTACTGAATTCTAAAACTGAGACATACTTGGCATTTGGGTTTTGGTAATAAGCAGTTGATCAAAGCTTCATTGGGCACCTTCAATTTTGTGTAAATCATCTTTATTGTGTGGGGTTTTCAAATTCGTTAAAAAATAAATCACTTCATTATACCAAATCAGATTCGAAAATTCCCCATTATTTAAATGGCATGATGCTGAATGTTCCTCCCACCTCTACCGCCACATGTGGAACTACATGTAGGAGAACACGATGTCTATTCTTGTTGGCAGTAGGGCCGCCCCTCCCACCTCCATTGTAGTCTTGTGTTGTGCATCAGTGTACACTTTGGCTTTGCTGTCCGCGGCAAACAATGGCTTTAAATCATGTTCGTGGATCTTGTCAGTGATCCCTTGTGACAGGACCCTGAATCAATGCCCGGGTCTTGTATGACAGACCCTGACAATGACACAATGGTTCATTTGACAGTTCTTTGTGGACGGACCACGGCTCTGTTCACGACAAAATCGAAGACTAAGCCAAGTGCTATTTTTGCACATCTGACATTTCATCCTACGCTGTACCTTTTACTTGACTGAAAACCATGCAATTAAAATGCTCCATTCAATTTTATCGTGAGCAACGGATAAGATAATAAGACAACACCACAATGATAATAAATTCACCGGCACTTGGTCCCAACATGAAAGTCGTGAGCAAAGCGCTTCACGCTAGAGACAAGTGAACAGTCAACAATCTCTGCATTTTAAATACATTTTTTATCTGATCTTGCGATGACAGCGCTGCCCAGATCAATAATATATTACGCAATATACGGAGAAGCAAACGTGCCAGGTTTTGTGTAGGCGGCGTTTATGACATGCATTCCCACCACAAGCAAAGGCCAAAGCATCTGCTTTTTTGGACAAATTTGGAAAGCCGCCTGAAATTAGTCCTTCGTCAAGAAATATTGTCTTGGTATGCTGGGCTGTCAAACTTTATAACCTTCATGAAAAACACGCTACAAATTATTTAATTAGATAGAGTTGTTAATATTCTTTAAACTGTGCACTCACCTTCAAATTAAAATACGTTAATCCCTTCCTGTTGACGTTTTAACAGCGGAGCGCGAAACGCACAGGTCCTCACTTCGCCATGTTTTCTGCTAAAAATAGGTCCAGTGATTGGATGTAAAAAGAGGAATCAGCACGAAACGGATGAGATCTGGCAAAACTGTAGTTTCGTATTTCCCCAAAGAGGGCGCTATCAGCGAAACACCTTCAACTTGCAGCATTGGTTTCTCATCCGACTGCTGTTATCTTTTCACCTACTTGACATAAATCTTAGCTTCAACGATCATGTAGTGGTTAGCAATCAGCCAATCACCATATTTCATCAATGCCCCCCCCCCCCAAAAAAAATGAAAATAAAAACGCCACCAAATGAAATTTTCAGGTTACATCACGAGCATCTTTTTGGGGCTAATGTCTGATGATCAATTGTCTTGGAAGTGCCCGGTGGAAGTTTGGAGGAATCATCAATTGATGATTCCTCCAAGGTGGAAGTGTGTCTGTAAATGGTTCAGGGGTCTACGTCTGTCCAAATTTTGCCCCAGAAAACATGATACCCGGTACATGCTCTTCTGATTTGAATTTGTCAATATTTGGAAGGTCTGCATGTTGCCATTATCATCTTGCCCGGACAAAGTAACAAAAGAACAAGTCAATACATTGCCTTGAAAGCTATCTGTCAATGTCATCTCAAAATTTAAACAAGAGGCCCATGGCCTTATGCTCTGCTTACTACAGTCACCAACAAATAATTTTCTGAAATGTATTCAATCCACGAACTTGAAAAAATAATCAAAGTTAGCCATATTTATAATGCAATCCCTCGTCCCAAGAAAATTTATTCATTTTGGATTACATTTGGATTCCTTCTGCAGTTCTAAGGCAAATTGAGAAGATTCTTTTAGGATTCATTTGGATTCCTTGGGAAAAAAAGGACTACTTTATGAGGAGATAGATATGGTACAATAACATTACTTTAGATTCATTTGCATTCTTCTTGGAATCCTTTGAGGTGACTTACTTTTCTTTGAATTCCTTTGTCTTCTTTTTGGATTCCTATTATATCCTAGCTGTCAGCTGGGGGAACAAACAGGATTACTAATATTTTGGAAATAAGAATATTTATTAAAGACAGATTGAAATTTTTCTTTAGTATGGCTAGGGAAATACTAAATGAATACCAGTTTGGCATTTCTGAACTTAAATTTCTCAAAAAACGCTAATCATGTGAGAAATGAACATATGGCCCTCTCTGTGACAGTGGTTTGACCTGCACATCCACCATGATTGCCTGGCATCAAACCTGTGCTTTGTGGTGGGACATTAATATGCATACAGCGTATTGTGAGGTCGTACGGTAAGTTACATCAGTTTAACTTAAATGTAAACAAAGAGGAATGCGCAGAGAACATTCAGAGATAAAAATACAGCAGAAACTACTGATTAGAAGGCTGAATTGCACACTGCATACATTTCATATATCTTAAAAGCTTGAATTGGTGTATTAAGTGTTCTTGCTACTTCAATTATGTATCATGCACCTACATGTTTGCATATGGTGAGAATATACATGCAGAATAGCTAGGCCTCCATAGGTGCAGAGATGCCAACTGTCCCTCATCATTAGGGACAGTCCCTGAAATTAACTAGAACTTTGACCGCTTTAGGGTGTTTGTCCAGCATTGAAGCTGAGTATTTTCCAAAATATTCTTTGTCAAATATGCTCAGCCCTTGATGTTCTCGCTTAAATGTCCCTGAAATAGCATTTTAAATGTTAGCATCTCTGTAGCTGTATATTTGATATCTTGAACTTATAGGATTTAATTGGTTTTAGCAACAAGGCTTTTGACTGCTTGGTTTTAAGAAGAAAAAAAAGCTGGACACTGCATGCAAATGTTTAAAGACAGTCTGTGTATGATATATAAATCCTTTTTACACACATGCATATAATCATGTACATGTACACCGTTTTGGTGTGGTCATCTCATTTACCAGTGTGAGCTTCCATTACCTTTGGATTCCTTTTAATGATATGGGAATCCTTTCAAGGGAACCTATAGGCTTCCTTAACATTCCTTTTAATGATAGGAGAATCCTTTCACCCAGTCACTTGGATTCCTTAACATTACTTCTGGATTTCTTGATAATGATATGGGAATCCTACAAATGCACAAGTACCCCGAAACATAACTTTTGGATGTTTTTTTTGGTAATGATATGGGAATCGTTTTCAAAGGATTCCATCCTCATAAATATTTTGCTGGATTCAATGCATTTTGCAGCCAAAAAGGAATCCTAACTTGTCATGGAGATAACACAGAGAAAATGGAATACTAAAGGAATCTAAAAGGAATACTTTTATAGGAATCCAAAAGGAATCATTCTTTTTTGACTAAGGTTATCAAATTTCCAAATGATACACATTTGTGGTCCATTTGGCATCATTCACCTTATTCTTTATCAAGATATTGAATTAAATGTCCTTTTCTCAATAAGGTCCTTAATTTTGTTTGCTTGCCGACACTGAACAACCTGTTTTATCAAGAATTCTTTCTTTCCATCTGCCATTTCCCTTTCACCTGCAGATTTTTCATGCCGGATGTCTGATTATTTTCAGTTTTTTCCTTCAATTACGTTTTCTCATGGTGCTTTTCCAATTTCAATTGGAATGTTCCAGGCAACAACTTGCCTCTGCAAGCACACAGCTTTACTTTGAAGCAAATCTTCTTTTCTAGTTGTATTTTATATTGCCCATTGTTGTGTAGCTAGGGTCCAATTTATGTCTGCAGAAGATTCCAACAAGTCAGACCTCCAGGATATTATGTAAACTGTCCACTTTGTACCGTAATAGAAAATGACTAAATACATAAAAGGGATTTTATTATCACGAGGACCAAACTTACAGTAAAGTAAGATTTTAAAATTTACTATCATATTAACATGATTTAAATTTTTTCAAAAGTATGGCATGTTAAAATTCAAGTTATCAAAGGTTGCAAAGCCTATGAGAGAGGGACACAGACAGACAGACAGACAGACAGACAGACAGACAGACACACACACAGGGAGGGAGGGAGGGAGGGGGAGAGAGAGAGAGAGAGAGAGAGAGAGAGAGATTCCTATATTGAAAATAGCTTTAATAAGTTTTGCTAGGAAATCTGAATGAGGTATATTGTTAATACATATAAGAAATAAGACAAATCGAAAGCTCCTGTAATATCAAAATATAGCAATTTATTCAGATGTCAAATATACTTGTTACAACATGTGCACCTAAGGAAAACAGAACATGAATCAGCGTTCAGTTTATTTCATGGGTTCCTTCCTCTTTAGTCCCCACAGTATCCACCGGTTTGCTTTGGTTCTATCAAGCCGATCAAGTTTTGTTATATCAACAATTACATTACATGTAACTCGGTTCAATTCTTCCTAACTGCAAAGACTTGTTTCCAGAGTATCTTGAGAAAAGTTGGAAGTTTGTTTGAGAGGACCAAAATGTTCATGAATGTTTACAACAAGATCAACCAATAACAGGATGCAGGATCTCCAGATGGGAAACATTCAAATTGCCCAAGCTGTTCAGTGGCTCAGCATGGTTACCATTATTCAAAACATCCGAGTTGTGTTTCGAGTCAAAATCTATAATCGCCATTAAAAAAATGGGAGAAATTTTCTAGGTGCATCTTTCATCTGTCAGAGCGAACCTGTCACACAATCTCTGGCTAACTCTCACACTTATACAAAAACTCTGAGGGAGAATTACAATATGAAAATGACCATTCATATCTCACCAGATGCTGAGAGAAAGAGAATCTTTCACACAACATATATGCTTTAATTTCAAGAACACAAAAAATTGATGAAAACATTAAGAAATGTAAGAGTATACAAAACAAATTTGGGATTTAACAATAAATTTTAGAGATTCCTGTTAAGACTCCTAGAACCCCAACGGAAATGGACCCCACAGATACATCTTTTGGCAAGTGGGCCTCTCAACATGTGCTCCACCAGGAAATCATGGCAGTTTTTGCACCCTTTCCCTACATAAACCAAAGTTCAATACCATCAGCTTCAATGTTTTTATTAATCTTTCTCATTAAACAAAACATCCTGAATAACATTGGAAACACTCAGCCTAATGTTCAGCCTCTTCTGGAGGGAGGCCCTTGGTCAACAGCTTTCCCTGGCTGAGAGCCCATCGTGTGTTTGGGAAGAACAAGCTGGCTTGCACTTTATCAAACTATAAAGGGTCAAAAATGCTGACTCGTGTCCGACACAGGCCCATGTACAGTGTTACCTGCTCTACATACCCCTTCTGGTGACAGACTGCAAATCTTTTCAAGGCTGCTCTTTCTTGCCACTAAATTCTGTTTTACTAACAAACTTCACTTGTACTTTTTAAGACCCCTGTACTTTGGGACCACTTTCACCAGTGGTATGGGTGTTCTTAAATGGCAGGTTCTACTCGACTGCAATCAATGTTGCTGATGTCACAAAACTGTCACATTTTTCAAAAACCAATGGCCACCAGTCAAGAGAGAAATTCACCTAAACCCAGGTGTCCCAAGACCAAGACCAACTAGGCCCAGTTGATGAGGTCTCTGATGTCTGTCTCCTTCACTATAAACTGAATAGATTAAATATCAGGACAATCTGAAAGTGCAACTTACACACGACTCCCGATTTTGAACAGCATGCTTTGTCCTTCCTTACCAGAAACTTCAGTCATTACAAGCAAAGACGGTGAACTGCGCAGTGGCTGCAAGTTTCTCTTTAATTCTATCCAAAAATCTTGCTTGCTTGAAGCCAGTCAAGAGTGAGCCAGGGAGTGAAGATGCCTGAATCCAGTAATGAGAAGTTTCAGCAATTCAAACTTGACATGGCAAACTGTGAAGAAGCATCTGGTAAATACACTACTTTATAAAATTATGATTTTTCTATCCAAAATATGTTTTAGATGTAGTGTAGGCTATTTACAAGCTTTCATAGGTTTGATTTTGCAATACAAGTTTTTACAAGGTCTGCTGGGAGGTCCGAGATGCTGAACTGAGCACACTGGACCACTTCACATTCTGTCCTGTTCAAGTCGGCTGACAGCACCACATAATTTCACTTTCCTGGTTCATGGCTTTCTGTTCATTTTGCTTCCCCATTTAAAAAAAAAAAAAAAAAAGTTTCCCACACAGCTCTACAAGACTCCATATTACTCCCCTTAATGTCACCAAATATAAAACCATTGGTGTGTTTGTATATCGAGCTAACCTCCCCATCCACAAAAACCCACTTTGGTTTTTCAAAGAGCTGGTCTGTTAGATTTTAGCATTCTGTATTGGTGGACAATATATCTCACAGCTTAGTCATATTTTTAACAGTTCAAAACCAGGGTTCACTGCTTGCCTGCAGAGATGGCTATTTCCAGATAATCCCAGCAGTCTACCGGTTTAACAATCTTTGAATTTGAAATGAAATAGCTGGATATTTTCGTGGGATGCCTGCAGTAGACAGACCTTGCCAAACAAATGGCTCACACAAAGTTTGTTGGTCATTTTTGTACCACACAACTTTCAACTTACACAGTAAAACAGACCATGCCCGTGATTAAAGCAGTAACAGGAACTTGTCAATCCAATGTATATAGCACACTTGGTTACTTTCTGCTCGCAATCCACATCCCAGATACAAGGGTGTTTACTAACTGTCATTACTTCAGGGACATGGGCAGTTTTTAACCTTTTCTTGCTTAAATCACCAAACAGCGCTTGGCCGTAAATTATCATCTGTTTTTGTTTTCACTTAAATTTCATGTGAATAGAAAATATTTTAATGAAAATGGTAGGTAAGACATGACAACATGTCCCAGCTTTCCTCAGTATGGGTCAATGCGGCCAAACAGTGCCAAGGAAAGCTATCAACCCAGTCTTATTCTGAATGGGAGACGGTTGAAACATGCTCAGTTTGAATCGTTGATGACCCAGAGCTGGCCCAGGTCATGTATCCCTCATCAAATAGGTTTCCTGTACTGTATCCCAATGTAATACACACTACATGTACTTGTATTTTGTTTTAACAACCTGAGCCAAGAGCGTGCGCCCTTGGGACAGAAAATGTCTCATGGGTTTGGTTTGGAAAATCAGCAAAATAAATATTCAGTCTACAACTCTGTCAGGAACAGTTTGTAACACTTGTACAGGAACTTCTGGAACATCCCTTGTAATAAGGCTCAGCAAGTCCTTTACTCCTTGCAACCTGTTCTTCAATATCCTTTGTTATGGAGAACCTTACTTTTTTGCGTGGCCTAAATCTGAAGTATCACTGCCTTGCTGACTTTGCAAAGAAATGCTTTTATCCCGAACTAAACAGACTTTTGATTTTGTATTCATTTCTACTATTAAGATGTCTGATGGTTTACAAACAAGGTGCACCTCTGGTAAAAACAGAAAGCAGTGTAAGACGTCTTGGTTTAAAAGAATGTGTAACCATGGAAATATACTGGCTAAAGATCTTTAGCTGAATGTTCCAGAATTCTGGCATGATTAATGCATCACTTTGTACAATTAGATGCTTAAAGACAAAGCCTAGAGCACTTGAGCCCATAGAGGGCGCCACTGGTCAAGTAAAATCACCTGACAAACTCTGCCAGAACTGACTGATCATAAGACATTACATGATCTTTCTTGACCAGAAGTGCCCTCAAGTGCTGAGTATTCTTAACTTATCCCCCTTCAAAGTGACAGCCACTATACAATGGTACAACCAGTGTACCAGTAAGTGATTTGCCCTCTTTAAGCCAGTTGAGCAGACAGAAAAAACCACATAAAAGTACACTGCTTTATAACCAAATGGAGTAAATATATTACCATTAGGTTAAAATGCTCCCTCTGTAAACTAACTCTAAAATGTTGACAGCTGAGCTGGACTGTATAACCATGTTTTAGCAACACTGCCTTCCAGTACTGACAGTGGAAGCCATTGAAACCACGTTTTCCCATAATCCACCTAGCCATGAGCTACGGAGTGGTTCCTCCTCTGTGGGTATGCACCTGTGTGCATGGTCTTTTTATGATATACAGATATACTACTATGTTGCATGAAGTCACTCACATCACAATAGATCATTGTTCTGTTGATGGTTGCTTTATGATATCCCAATCTCATCACAAATAAAGGGTGGATATTTACTTGTTGCATCAAAAATGTAAACAACATATTCAATTGGAAAATATATATATATTAGATGCACACATGCTTACAGTCAACATCGTCCTTCCTGTTTTTTCTTTTTTTTTTATCCAAACAAGGATCATAAGAAAAGGTCAACTTGTACTCTTCAGAAAAGGCAAAGTCTGTTTAAATTCATATCTTGAATACACAGAATTAGTGGTTTCTCACACAACTTGAAAGAAATTAAAAGTGAAGGATTGAAGAAAAAAAATTGTAATCCAGTAAATTTACCAGATTTCAGATTGCCAATTCTGGCACAAGAGAGTCTTGTCTTATTTGCAAAATATGAAATTAAAGTGTCAAAATGTATCAGCAGTTGGAACCCACTCCTGGTAAGCAAAGGACTGAGTTATCGGCCCTCCTTAGCGTGGGTTGTGTGCAATCGGTGCTTCAAAAATGGGACGGCCTAAAGCATCCTATTCTGATAGGCCTTATCTGCAATTTCAATACATGTGTTTTCTGTTTACAAGAAATCTAAGTAAAAACATTGAAGCATGTGATACTTTACATCTCAACACTTGCCATTTTCCTGGAGTCTATTACTGGCTGCGGAACAGATACATCCTTAACACACTCTTGACATGCACACAAGACACACAACTGAAGTTTTGGTCAATGACAGAAACCAAAATGTAGGGTTTCGAAGTTTAGCTGACTGGCAAGAAGAGAAAAACAATAAGGTGCACAAAGAAAGAATTTCCACTTAAACTGTGAAGTCATTCACACAAAGACATCTGAAATATGAATGTAACAAGCTGCAAGGGTGCAGCATTAACAGATCGCGAGACTTCCACAGAATAATAGTCTCCGGCATAGAATCCCCATGCTGTAGCCATGAACTATTTTACAACCATGAACTTGTCTGACCTATACGACCTTGACCTCCAAGGCTTGTTTCAAGCTTAAAGCCACACTACAGCCATACAAAACTACATAGCTCCAAAAGTTAATATTCACCTTGCCTTTGACAAAGCCTGAACTTCTTCAAAAGACCCATGGCCACAAACACATCATGAAACACTTGCTGACCTAGATCACCCGAGCAGAAGGGTCCCCGCAACAAATTTCATCTAAGTATTATCCAAAATTAAACATCTTTGTAAACTGTTTTCAAAAGGATTACCGTATTCACTCTAATTGTAGCACAAAAACTCATCAAAACATGCCCAAAAGGTAATGTCAGATGACATACGACACCTTGAACCTGCTGCACTTGCAGCAGCCATCTTCTGCTTAGTTCATCTGGCTCCTTTTACTGCTGAAAAACAGGAACCAGCAACATGCAACGCCACCTATTGGGCTAGTGGCCCAGGAGCTCTTCCTCATTGTTATATGTGCATGGCTTATATTCAACGTTTCCTCAATTATTTGTCAAAATGCTGATCTGTGTTAACTGAGACAGACCCTGATGGCAAGACCTGTTACCTTATCTAGTTACACTGTGAGCACTCTTCGTCATGCACAAAGGTTAACACATCCATGAAAACGGACTCATCCACAAGAAATGCTTTCCTCAGTACACAATGCTGCTATTAAAATGAATACAGTAGTCAACAATTGCTTTATTATACAAGTCATCTGTAGCAGGTAAAACGACTCAGTACACGGCAGATACCAGTTTCTCTTTTGTTCCGAGCTGTACACTACGTCATTCTAACTCCGTGGCACAATCTTTTAGCATTGCATTTATTTTACCCTTTCCGGACCTCCAACATTTCTGTCCTCAAACTCATCTGCTTTGCCTACATTTTTTTTTTTTCCTTTTTAAAAATCAGGACAAATGATTCTGGATGGTTTAGTGACATATTTACAAAATGGAGGGTGACATTACGAAAAAAAAAAAAAAAAGTAATTGAGAGAGACGGGTGTGCTGCTCCCATACCGGGAGTTGCCTCTTGCTCAATGAAACATGGACAAACTGTAAAGACTATTTACAGGACAAGGTCCTTTTATCAACATCTACAAGTTCATTCACATAAAACTGCTGTCTTTGCAAGTAAAAACACCTAGGATAGGGCACCACTTCACCCCACCACAGCTGCTTCTGGCAGGCATGCTGCCAATGGAACACCTGTAGGGGAAATAACAGGTGCCGGGCTTACCAGGAGACTTGTAGCGCCACCTGGTAATTAACTTTGGCATCTGTAAACAGTTTAACAAAAAGACAAATGTCACAGATTCACGAGAGTGCACAAAGATATGTGTACCCTAGCACTGGTTTTTTTTTTGTATGTTTGTTTTTTTTTTTTGTTTTTTTGTTTTTTGTTTTGTTTAGTTATGCTTAAATATTGAGACTCGGTCACTGTGCACTATTTTCTCAACACTGCAGTCTCTCGGTCAGTTTGTCTGACGCAGTATATTCAGCACCACACAGACGGCGATGCTTTGGAGGGATTCATCAGTGCACACTGCAAATGAAAAGCACTTCAAGTGACTACGTGGATATCCAAAACTTTACAATTCTTGCCCACATCTCCTTACAGGTGGGTCTGTATGTACTGTTCTTAACCTTCCCTGTCCTCCAGGCAGGTCAACATTTATAATGTTCCAACCACCTGGCACCACGTGAGCAAATCAGCCTTTGGCTTGATGCTGTTGGCAGCTGTTTTCCATGTCACCATGAAGAGGCTGCCCTGGTTGTAGTAATGGTCAGAGTCCGTCATTCTGACCACATTGCAGCCCAGTTTAGCCATTTATATACAGACACAGCTGCCTTGGTTGGTCAGTGGCCTGGAGTTTACAACATAAGTATAGGCCACTGGTGATGTCTGAGCAACAAAACTGCTGCAGCCACACTGCGATGACGATGATGACATCACTGGGCAACGTATCTTGTGCTTCCTTGGAGGTTAACCCTCTCTGCTTTGCTTGGCATAAAAAAAATCCAACACGCCAGAGTTTGAGCTGGAAATTGATCACATTTGGTGGACTTGTCACATGCTGCAGTAGAGCACTGACACAAGATCCGGTTGCCATGACGACAAAGCAGCCAAAGAAGTGGTCCTCATCTTTTAATCCAATGGTCACTTGCTCTGGGCCCTAAAGTGCCACACAGATGAGGTAAAACACACCACACGTCATGCTACCAGTCTCTCTCAGCTTCTATCATTTCCTCAGATCCAGCACAAATACCTGAAACAACACAACACCATCGTTAACACCTGGTATCAGTGAACAAAAGAACTGCACATGAAAATTAGATCAATTTATAAGGTTCACAAATGAAATTTAAACTTCACTATCCAAATTTGGGGACAAAGATACTGCTGCCAAGGCACACTATTAGTTATTCACTATTTTAGTGTGAAATACAGGAAGTATCTCCCCCAAAGACAGCTGTATTACCCGAGGCGAAGCCGAGGGTAATACAGCTGTCTTGGGGGGAGATACTTCCTGTATTTCACACTAAAACAGTGAATGCCGATTTTATCCCATTTTTGATGATGTAATTTCATGCCCAAAAAATACACATGTTCGACCCGCTGCTGCTGCAGTTCACTTCACAGTCCGCCATCATGTTGTCATCTGCAGCGCGTCAAGGCTTGTATCGCATGACAGAGACTTCTGGTGGCTGATCGATGCACTAACCAGATAGGGAGATACAGCGAGAATACCATTGTATTCCCCGGCCAGTTAAGAGAATACCGCTGTATTCCCCGGTCAGTTTCAGGAATCGCGCTGTATTTCACCTTTGCATTAATTAATGCACAAATAAGGGTAATACAAAGAGTATACCACAGCTATTAACCAATCAGAAGCCAAGGATTCTATCAATAATGGGATAAAGTGCTGTATTTATCTCCTGTCTAAGCTATCACTGGTGTTTCTCCTGTCTTAAGCTGTCACTTATGTATCTCCTGTCTAAGCTGTCACTGGTGCATCTCCTGTCTAAGCTGTCACTGGTGTATCTCCTGTCTTAAGCTGTCACCGATGTATCTCCTGTCTAATCTGTCACTGGTGCATCTCCTGTCTAAGCTGTCACTTGTGTATCTCCTGTCTGAGCGGTCACTGGTGTATCTCCTGTCTTAAGCTGTCACTGATGTTATCTCCTGTCTCAGCTATCACTGGTGTATTTCCAGTCTTAAACTGTCACTGATGTATCTTTCGTCTTAAGCTGTCACTGGTGTATCTCCGGTCTTCATCAGTCACTGGTGTATCTTTCGTCTTAAGCTGTCATGGGTGATTGGCACAGATTGTTCAATTACCATGCCACCATGGTGACTACTATGGGAGGCGATGCAACTGAACACATCTTTGCCCAATGATAAATTTAAAAGCACATGGTAAAGATTTGTCAGGACAGGCAGCTTTCCTTTTCTTTCTGTCCTCCCCCCCCCCCTCTCAAAATACCTGGTTTCAAATATGGCATCAAAACAAAGGGCAGAATTTCTTCTTGGTTTCAGTTATGCATTACCACAAAGCTCAGGCGAGTCAGTGACAGACATAATTGACAATGAAATTATAATAACAGAAGTCACGTTAAATACATTTAGATGCTTGAAAACTAAAGAAGTTCACTTCTTTGAAACTGAAGAAAAGCGCTTGTGATGCAGTTGTTCAAACTACATCAAAGTGGGAAAGACAGTATGTCACTGTAATGTGCTGCCATCTAGTGATCGCTGGTTGGACTAAATAAGTATGCATCACATTTAACACTGTAAATTTTTTCATCTTACCGAACCATCTGATGCACTGGCTCCAACTTTGTCACCCCGGTGATTCCAACAAACTTCAAATATACCTCCAGTGCCTCGATAGCTATGAACTAGGGCTCCGGACTGCAAGCAGACACAATATGCCATCACCTCCATGCATGTGCTACAGGATTTTCTGTCTTGAACACACCAGACTGTTCTCATGTCTGCCAATTTGCCAAGCAGCAAATAATTTCCGTACGCTTTAAAAATATATAAACTTAATGTGTTCTTTCTACAACCAGGAAGAAACAATTACTGCTCTAAAAAGTTGTCTGCTTCATTTTTCTTTTTCAACACGCAGCTTTTTTAACACAATTTGGGTCAATCAAAAGATATTCTCTGGGCTACTAGGTCCTATTGTCATAGGTTTTAATTGAATTTCAAAAGTAAGCTACTTATAAGAACGGAACGTCGGTTAGCCCACAGTTCCTGACAACTGTGAAACACAACGAAACCGGTCGAACTTTTTCAAACTTCTAGCTATTGTGACCCTTGCTCGGTCCTCATAAATATTACTTAAACGGATACTTACAACTGAGGGTAGTGAATTTCAAAATCATGAGAACTTTTGATTTTAGAAACAGTGGCCCTTAGCACTGGCAAATTTGATTTTAGGTCTTGTGTGACATGAGTAGATGAACTCACATGGACGTTCCAGATGTGAACACACTTATCAAAGGACCCACTGGCGAGGTATTTGCCATCTGGGCTAAATGCTACACTGTATACTGGTTCTTGATGCCTTGTCAGTGTGTGTATGCACGACCCTCGATCAACATCCCATAATCTCACTGTAGAGTCAAATGAAGCACTACAAAGGAGGGACAAATAAAGCAGATAATCAGTTCAGATATTAGTACAGCACATATCCACCAGAGGGAGCCTTAAATATACACACTGTGCACAATAACAGTTCTCTTTCAGCATCAAATGCAATAAAAGAGGCAGATAATTCGTGCTTCAAATTCTTCAAATTCAAGGCCCTTTATTTAACTCCCATAATACACACAGTCCTTGAATTTGTTAGAGTTTCAAGCTCCACAGCCGAAAAGTTTGTGGAAAAGTTATTTCTCAAAGTTAGCCAGGTCTTTTGTATTAGACATAAAACAAATTTTTAAAATATTACAAGTCGAATGTAAATATTATATTTAGGTCAAATAAGGAGATCCTGAATCCACAGAAAGGTAGAATGGTCCAGCTCATAGCCTTCAATAGTTCTTGGTTAATTCTTCCATTTACATGTGGATTTAAACTTCCTAATTTTCACATATAACACACAGGAGAGCTCAAAATAACAAAGTTGTTCATTACTTTTGCAGCAAATGAGTGAAATCTCTTTCCTCACCCTTAATATGTAGAAATGTGGTAAAATCAAACACATTTTGAATCAGTTAATATTCTAGCCATGACAAGAATCCCACTGAAATGAGGAAAAGTTAATAACCAAAGACAAGTATTCACACAAAACTAGAACCGGTGACGTAATTGACATGGAATGGGTAAGCAGACACCCCCCCCCCACCCCGCCCCACCTCTACATATAATAAAATACATCATATTTGCACCTTTCAGACAAAATTCTCAACATTTTGAAACAATAGTTTTCAGCACAAAAAGAGGAATTCCTCTGAATGGAGGAAAAGTCACACCTGTGTGAAACAGTTGTAGCTGACACACTAGACACCCCCACTTTGGACACGTGTACCCTGGGATCTTGATAATGAGGCGAAAGTCACCAAAATGTAATGAAATGAAATGGCGTAGGCATAATTGAGGCAAATTTGTGTTTGAAGTGGCCTGTGAATCATGAGATATTTTGCTTTCAAGGTTTCTGCTACAGACAGGATGTTGGACAAACTGAAAAGAGTATACCCACCCCTAAATCTTTATTTGCCTGGGGATTTAACATGTATTCAAGAAAAACTATTGCTTTATATCTAAAACATGATGTGGCATACAGGAACTGTCATCACATCGGCCTTTTCAGATCCTCCATCTGAAAGGACAGTGGTCTTACCTTGCTAATATTACAGATGCATTTGGATTGTTTGTCCCTGGCCCTGTTGGACTCCATTTTATTGTGTAAATTTCTTTATTATGTGCTTGAAGATCATGGACACAGGAATCCTGCTGCATACTCCAGATCTGTCAGCATAACACATCAGGCCATCAGTCGACAGCAGTTTGTGCCAATCATTTTACAACATTTCTACAGTGCCAATCAGTGTACAACAGTTTACGGTGCCAATTAATTTACAACAGTTTACTGTGTGTATCAGTTTACAGCAGCTTAATATGCCAATCAATTTACATTTATACTATGCCCATTAATTTACAAGTTTACTGTGTGTATCAGTTTACAGCAGCTTAATATGCCAATCAATTTACAACATTTTTACTATGCCCATTAATTTACAACAGTTTACTGTGCCAATCAATTACAACAGTTTCCTATGCCAATCTGTAACAGTTTATGATGCCGATCAATTTACAACAATTTACTCTACCAATCTACAACAGTTTACAATACCAATCAATTTTTTGAAGCTTGAGGTTTGTAATTTATCTAGCCTATTTATCTGAAGTCTGAAGTTTGTAATCTATATAACATCTGGACTTTCATAATTTAAGAGGCATACAAAACATGCGCACCACATGTCTGTATGCTGTAAAATCTCAGAACAATAAGATGAAAAAGTCTTGGAAATTTTAGTGTAATGTGTTACCACACTGAAGTCTTTCATTAATAGGACCAGACTGACTACATGAGTGGGAAAATAACATTCAAGCTGCAGTGCACATGTGTGCACAACATGATTGTTACACAGTTTTAACAGGATATATAGCATCACCTGAATGCAGATACTATGCACAGCACTATTTCTCAATAATCCTGGTGATTTACACAGATCAAGGCACTGTTGAACCAAATTTGTGTTGAGTTCAGCAAATTTTTACCCTTTCAATTCTGATTTGAAGATACTTCTGTGGAATCTAATGTACTCAAAAAGCTGCCTTACACCATGAGGCATTAAACACAGAGCACTGTAAGTGTTTGCATGTATAAGGTGAAAGTAAGAAGAAAGGTATACAGGAACAAAGATGGTGGCACGTTACCTTCAAGGTCATATCATCTGAACACGAGGCTAATAAGGTCCCCTGGGGATCCCACTTGATGGCATTGACCTCATTCTGTTGTCACAAAAAATTGTTCAAAATACAATAAGCATTTTAACAGCAATGATGTACTGATCTCATTACACCTGTTGTCCAACAATTTTAAATGCAATAATAGAGAAATATACAGAACATGTCACATTTAAAACCAATCTGCACACTGGACCTGAATACACTCCATGAGTGTCTAGTTTCACTTTGTTTTGTCACCTTAATGCAGACAGGCTATTGTTTGTTACAAACTACACTATTAACTATAAGGCCTACCATAAGCGCAAGTTGGCTGGCAAAACCAACAACCAGTCTTTGAATAATAATTTTGCTAATGTTATGTATGCTGGTTTAAGCGAAACTTACTATTTTTAATTTATCCTGCTCTCTGCAGATGGCAGCACCTACACTTTCTGCCACAAACATGAGCACATAATCATCATAACTTCAAATTACAACTTACACTCCAATTTCTGGCAAATTCACGCACACTCCAAAGGGAAAATCTGCACACAAATGGTAAACAATAGTTCAGCCAACTGAAAAGCATGAACTGCCAAAGAATTTGACAAATGTTATACTTACTGTGTGTCCCTGGAATGTCTTGATTGGTTTATCTACCCCGAGCTTGCACACATGAATACACTGGTCTGTAGAACAGGAGGCGAAACTTATGTTACTCTGCCAGTCTACATCCAGCGCAGGGGCTGCAACAAATGCCATACATTACTATCTTAGCTCTCAATGCAAAATGCAGGAACCGCTGGTGCCATTAGCCAAATGCTAATGTTTTATTCATTTGGCTAAAGTCATTTACAAATGGCTAATTTATTTTCACATGATTTATATAAGAGTTAGGTGGAATTCTGCAGTGATTAATTACTTCAATTCCCGATTTGGCCACAAATTATGGATTCCTAGATCTGTGCCTGAAAATGCTTTATATTATATCTGAATACATACATATAACAGGCCATCTGGTGGGCAGTTGTTTGGTTTATGGGGAGTTCAAAAACGTCCATAAACCATGCTTGCCTTAAATTCAATGTGCCATCTAGGGGATTTCAGAAACATAAAAATGAGCAAATCTGCCCAGAAATTATGGGAAGCTACAAATGTCAAGAATCTGTGGCACACTATACTTAATATATATTGCCCACAATCTGGTTTGAGAATTATAATTAGCCCACAGACAATGGGCATGACCCACAAATGGGCTGTGGGCCCTGTTCCATTGTATAAATTTTTTTGTGAGCTGTGTAAAATTGTCCATAAACCACGCAAGACATGTCTATATATATATCTTTGCAGAGTGTTCAACCAAGTGTTGGAGGGAGTCACCAGCTTTCCTTGGTATGCTTTGACCCACTGAAGGGGGCAGCTGAGCTGGTACGAGACATACCACTTGATGCCATTATGTCTCCTTTGCCGCTGGGCTACACTCATCTGGTTGTCTGTTTGCTGTGTTCATGTACAATCTCACAAGATGTGCTGGCATGGCTAGACATTTAACATTTTCAGTCACATGTCTTTTTAGCAATTTTTAACAAATCCAGTGCTTTGTATCCCTATTAACATGTAAATTTAAACTTGTCCCTCTCTAAAAGGTGCTTGTCTGTATATTTAAACTTGTCCCACTCTAAAAGGTACTGGTCTTGGTCAACCAGGCAATCCTTATTTAATGTGAATCCTGCCTTATGCCAAATCTGACAAAAAGTGGTCCTGGCATTCCAAGTGAAAAAGCACATCCATATGCACGTACATGTAGCGCTGTTGCCCAGAGAGGAACTCAAGGCAGTGATGTGTCCAATACTCACCAGTGTGAAAGGCAAACTGCTGTGTACAATGACCTGAGCTAGCGTCCCAAATTATTGTTGTCTGAAACACAAACATCAGTAAGTTAACTTACTTTACAGCTCACTTTTCAAAATCAAATGAAAACACTTGTTTTCACGTCACTCTTCCAATACTAGATTTTGGACTGAGACAACACTTTTCTCTGGTGCTGTTGAGATCAACTTGCCCCCAAAAAGCTCAACTTGCCCCCAAAAAGCTGAGGAAAGCTGTTGATCTGGATCATCTTTTCTTTCCTTAAAATTTTGACGTGTATTTTGATGAGAAAACTGAAACTGAAAACCTTACAGTACTTCAGTTGAGCATCACTTCTGCTATGACTAGCACTGGAAATATCAAGTGAATCTTTCCTCCGATGCATCACACAACCCTTTTGTACTCAACTTTATATCTTACGTTTTAGTTTTAATCTAGGTGATGTTCATCCCTGCTTAAACTTGTTTAGCAGCATGCTTCAATTCAACATCATAATCATCCCGCAAAACTTAACATGCACTGTTGTCTTTTCCGTGTTTTGTTACACAGAAGTTACAAAACCAGACCAATATACACATATATCATAACAGTTCTCCTATGCATTATTGAGAAAAAACATACTTACTTTGTCTACCCCTGCACTAAGAATATGATTTCCTTTTTTATTCCATTTTAATGCAAATATGGGACCTTTATGTTGACCTAATGTGCTCACAAGACGACCTGAAACAAATCAGATACAATGTCTCAAAACTTAGTAGTATTACGGGAGCACGTGATGAATCTTCATTGCGTACCGTACTGGACGCCATAATAGTCTCACCCACACAAAGGTCGCACCCCCAGCTGTGGAGGGGGAATAAGACACCTCAAGGTATGTGCGGCACAATAGTCGCACCCCAAAATTTTTTTTTAAAAATGGTCTCCCGGATATCACCATGCAGAAGTATAACCAGGCTGCTCATGACAAGGAATGAACAAAAATCTGTGATTTAAAGCTGGTGAATAAAGTTAAAATGAAAATAAATAAACTTAAAAACATCCACCTGTGTTGCCTTTTTATTTTGTCTCGGTATGTGAAAAGTGAACTGGAATCTCGCTCCTCACTTTCATGTTGAAACTGTTGTTTTGTGTCAGATTCTCGCTATCAGCGGGTAAATGCTATCATACGGCTACTTAAAAACATCATGAGTTATCAAACTTTGGTATTTGTTTTCAAATTTTGTCATTTAAATTTCTTAAATCTCGCTGCAAAAACATCGTGGATGTTCCACATGTGTTTCCATTAGGGTGCCGCCATGACTAATCTCGTTTTTGAGACCCCCGCGAGATTGCATATACAAGCTTCTGTAAATCATCACAACTGTGTCATGTGACTAACACATGGCTGGCAAACATGCATGCCTGTCTTATGAACACTGATCGAGCGTATTTCCCCAGTTTTTCTGTCTGCGTATTAAACTATGAACAAGAATACGCAGATTATAGTAAGGGTAAGCCTATAGTTATATATTTTATTGCATTATTGAGACTTTTTGACGACGATCACAATGTATGTACATCGGCAATGTAAACAAACATGGCCGCCCGTCTTTTCCATCGTCAAGAAAACTTCCTCCCAGGCTAAGTCCCCGGGAAATTTAGACTGTAGTCGGCATAATAGTCGCAGGTGTGGCTTTGGAAAAATCATTTTACCCCTCCAGCTGCGACGATTATGGCATCCAGTACAGTACACATATAACATTCCCATTTTCTTAGAAAAGTAAATAAAGTTCATTCTTCATTTAGAAAATCTGCTGTCTTTGCCCTCAGAAATATCACAACTTGAGATTTTATCCTTTGTGACCCTCTTACTGCTTTGTTCAGGATAAGTTTATCAAGCAGTGAACTGGCTCTCTCTTGACTGGGTCTTACAACGAATGCCTTGGTTATTTCAAAGCATGAGCAAACAGATGAATGGACAGACCAGTTATAATATTGGGTCTTACAAGCAGTGCCCTGGTTATTTCAAATCATGGCTCTTAAACTGCACCAGTGTACACCTGGGACTTCGGTAACAAGACATTTGGCCACTGTCCCACCACAGTAAGAGTACAAGTATACATAACAGCAGTTGCCATGAAATGTTTTCCCCAGTCCTTTTTTTAGCAAGACAAGTTCTACATGTCATTCTGAATCAAGCGTAGGTTTTACGTTCTGACATGGACATCTAGAAGGAAGACACCACAGGACAGAAACAATTGTTTAACCTCATTGTACTCTCTAGACGAAAACAGTTCAAGTGCCACAAAGCTGGCATGCTTCGACTATTTTTTGATAGCTACATACCTCATTTCTATTTTTTTTTTCAAACTTCATTTTTTGAGAAGTACTTAATCCACCTTTTCCCCATTTTGATGCTTAGAACTAATAAGTGAACTAAACAGTTTCAAACTATCCTGTCATCTTTAAAATTTCAAAATGCTCACAGCATGGTAGCAGATGGACCTGTAAACACCTTCTCCTGATGTACACAAATTCCCCCCTTGCATCTGTAGAAGCAAGCACGCCTAGAGTTCTTGATAGCTTTTAATTTTTTTCTCTTTCCCTGTTTCACCGAGCAGACATTGAGTGTAAAATGATACGGTTTTATAAAGAAAGGGATTATGCAATTAATTTGGTATGATTTAAGTTTAAAATTCCATGAAATATGCAGGTAATATTTGCGATTTTAACAGAATGAAAATCCACTTTAGAAACCCCTTTTCTACTCATTGGTCTGCAAATCTGTTATCGCAGGAACCTCACACCCCTATATATTTGGTGTTGCACTGCACCCTCGCTATGCAGATATAACATACTGTGTGGCACAAACGTCACATTCTCCTGAGTACAAGACATTACGCTAAGGAAACATGACCTACCATCTGTGCTCCATATTCTTGCAAAGCCATCGTATGAGCCTGTTGCTAGTAATGTTCCATCACACTGCAAGGGTAACATAAAGCAAATCAACTGACATGAAAATACAAAATACTGAGAACATAAACTATATCGCATGCCCTTTGGTTATTTTACACTTACAATCCATGTAAAACAAATGGGTCTATGCCTTTTAGACTTTACCTGTCCTTCATGAACTGGATTGTAAGGCGTTCAGAAACAAGCTCACTCGATATACAATAAAAAACACTAACTGTGGACCAATACATATGCACATTTGTAGGCTGTTAGTAACATGGGCACACATAATATGCATCACACATAAAGCTGGCGCAAGAGACAAACAAGTTTCCATGCTTCCTAAGCCGAAAGAAAATGAAATAATGAGCTAATCTTTTTCATTGCTAAATTATAGATTGAATCAACAACTTTCCTTCACACACTTTGGGTGCAATGAGCACATCTGCAAAAGGTGTTGACTTGGACCATTCTATTTCAGTATGGAGGAGATACAGATATATACTGCTCCTTGAACAAAAAGTTTTACACCTGGACTCAAGATTATACTTAAATTGAGCACAACTTCTGTTGTAATAAAACAACAAATGTACGAACTAACCTAGCAGGACAGGTAAAAGGGCCTAACCTGGACTTTTTTGTTATTTTCATGTATGTTACGCATAAAACTTTCACCTCTCGAATGCAAGATGCATACTTGCCAAAGTATGAATGCAAATGGTGAGTCTCAAAGGAAGTTTGATTCTCAGCTTATCTTTTGAGTAGCTTCTTGTGGTCACAAAATCTGATCACGTACACCTACAACCTCCCACCTAGCCAGTTGTGCCCTATTTACATCTATAATGTGGGTGGGAGTGAAAGGCCAATCAGATGTAAGAACAACATAATGTAATCGGTCTTGTATCCGGTTATACAGGCCCAGCCTTGTTTTGATACAGAGCAGAAAATGCATGCAGTATACAATACAGTAAGGCCCAACCTGGTTGCGGTGCAATCTAATGTGGTGAATTTGAATTCATTAATATTTGTGAGACACTTTTTA
The DNA here is from genome assembly GCA_964020975.1 of Hermodice carunculata. NCBI lineage: Eukaryota > Metazoa > Annelida > Polychaeta > Eunicida > Amphinomidae > Hermodice > Hermodice carunculata. Next base: position 43,482,685 of record OZ026621.1, on the reverse strand, counting down.
AGCGTTTATGTGGCATTACCAGATGAAACCCATATCACAGATACATATAATACATATATATATATATATATACAAACACACACAAAAAAACTAGGCTGAGCTTGACAGAGGTCTGTTTTGTCAGACTGAAGACCACAGGCCTCAGCAGCCTCCCAGTCTTCTATCTGCCCCCACAACGCTCCCAGTCTTCTATCTGCCCCCACAATGCTCCCAGTCTTCTGTCTGCCCACACAATGCTCCCAGTCTTCTATCTGCCCACACAATGCTCCCAGTCTTCTATCTGCCCACACAATGCTCCCAGTCTTCTATCTGCCCACACAATGCTCCCTGTCAAGCATCACTGGTCATCTCTAATGGTAATTTTGAAGAAAGGATTCACTGTATGGTGGTCCCCCTCTACAAAGGCCACTTTTCCATGAAGCAGGTATAGAATTTTTATATTTTACCGCTCAAGAGAGGCCACATCTCTTGTACATTTGGGGTGTCCTTATAGGAAGGCAGGGACTGCTGATGCCATTAGCCACATGCTAATGTTTCATTCTTTCGACTAAAGAAATTTGCAAATTGCTGACTTATTTTAACACAAATTAGAAAAGTTAGGTCGAATTCTGTAGTGATTACTGTTTTGATTACCAATTTGGCTACAATTATGAAGTCCCAGATCTGTACCAGAGAGGGGGACCAATGTATACCAAAGTGACGAGTCTGTCCCCAGATTCTGGCGTTAGTCTGTGACTGACACAAATCCTGAGCATCCCATTGTGCCGAGTTTGCCCTCTATTGAATTGTATGAAATTTGGTTTCCTAATGTACGGTATGGACTTTATCATTTAATGCGGTTACTTTCAGTTTCATTCCTGACTACATGCACAAAAGCTGTCAAATGGAAAGCCAGTATTCTCTCAACACAGCCCTACAAATTAAGCTTGAATATTTTGTTTGAAACTCATTATTGAAGACATTGTTTGAAGTTTGCCCCACACGTCCCACATTGAAAACTGTGAACAGTAGGTCCTGTTATACTCAGCTCTCTGTATATAAACAGACTAGCAAAAAAAAAAAAAAAAAGACAGAGATTGAACTGAGACAGTGGATATCCTATTACCATGGAAAGGACAACACAGTTTTATAGTTATGATAGGCAGCACAGCAGCCTATCATTGTAATGACAAAGAGTAGCACTGTCCATCACTGTCGCTGTTTTACAGGTAAATTTGGTGTTCTTTATCTATCCATAATAACAGTTCCTGGGTAACAAGCCTTTGTGTGGCATGGAGTAATAATTGTCTGCCCACAGTCCCCAACTGTTGCTAGGGGAGACAATACGTTACGAAACAGTTCATACGAGAGTTACATAGGAGGACAATAGAGATGTCTGGACCAGACAATTTATGCCCTCTGGGCATCAAGGAAAATTATATAACGAAGACACATCGGCAGCAACTTGACCCAACAGTCCCGCAGGGGATCACCTCAACAGTGTCAGACACACTCTAATTAACCACATCTGCATATCAATTTTCTATGCAAAATTTCAATTAAATTATTAGTTTTTTCATGTTCACACTGCATCATTGTTCTCACTGCCCTGCCCCCCTCCCCCCTTTTTTTCCAAAAAAAAAAAAAAAAAAAAAAACCAACAACAACAACAACAAAGAGAGAAAAAATATCTGTTTCATGTCCTATTCAATTACAACAGCTAGTTTTATGAGGATTATCTGGTGGGAAATAAAAATAATGATCTTTTATAACATAGTTGAGAATATTTATCCCCAGTCCTGGCCTCAAAATGGAACTTAATGACTTAATGTTGACCATTCTAAGCAGACACAATGTTACTTTAATTTCCCAAGCTGGTCAAATAGTACACGTCTGTTTAATAGCACATAACATTACTCAACAAAGAACAGACAAAAATGGTCACCACAGGCTATGGGCAAAGAACAAATAGGGCCAGTCCAAGAGGCTGGAAAGAGCTTCCTCTCTAAAAGCTGCTGGAGACTGATGAAATGCCACAGCCTTTTGGACATTAAGACTTTCTTTTTTCAATAAATTTAAAGACTAGGGGGCTTAATGGCTTCTACATTTAGAGCTTGACCTATTTGTATCAGTACATGTGCTTTCAAGTCAGAAATGAATCATTGTTGGGTTGAAATTTGAGAATGTGGGTCAACTTTTTTTGAACTATTATATGTGCTTTCTCTGTGGAGACATAAGATTGTGGATGGAAAACTTCTTCATATCCCAACCAACCATTTGGCCCTTAAGTTGGCCAACATTGGCAGGTGGTCAAACGTCATCTGCTTCAATGTTTTGGGCTTATTTGCACTCTAATGACAAACTACTTGAATGAGAACTGTAAGGGACACACCTATGAAGATAACATACCACAGTGCTAAGCCCCCAGCCCTGGGCAAGGAAATTGGTTGATTCAGTTTTAATCAAAGGTAAAAAGGGTTAATATCTGTCCAACAGCTCCATAAGAGTTTTGTTTCATGATCCACCATGTCAGTGTCTTTGTTCTAGAAGCAGACATAGATAAGGGCACTTTTTTCAATGACAAAGTTGACAGTTAGAGGGCACTACTATAGGACACAATGCATGGCACTTTCTTTCCAGGAAATAGGTCATGGTAACCTACAAATCTAGTGAACCTTTGCCTCACGGAAGACCCCTGGAGCCAAATAAAGAGTAAAATCTAATCAGACATTCTTAAGACTGCGTTTATGATAAATCCTGGATGGAGACACAGATGCCATTTGAGGCTGCAGGCCTTTAAATTACCAGACGCTGCCAGAATTGTAAAGAGTGTCGACTTGGTACATCTACAGCCTCTCTTTACCCAAAAATATCTCCACATTAAAGGCAAGAGGTGATGATCACAAAAACATGATACAGTGATCTGCATCAAGACACTACCCAATGACAAACCAACAGCCTTCAAAGACCACCTTTTCAAGATTTTTACATACTAGTCTTCATGTAATTTATATACCTCCTATCAGACCACCTGTCTGGAGAGACAAGACTTTGGTCATGGCTAGGTCGGTTGCAGAGACAGACCGACGTACAGTCTGGCAACAGCATGTGGTTAAACCCGTTACTCCTGAATTACCCATAAATGGTTTCTGTAACACTGTCATTACTACATTCCTCCCAATAAGCTCCCCCACCCCCACCTCCTTGGAATCTAAATGATCAAAACTCAGACCCAAAAATTCTACATATAATGCTGTTTTCACAGCATCTTACCTACAGTGTTCAAAGTACCGTTCTAAATTAAAGAACTATTACATCATAATGTTGTAAGTGCCAAGGGCACCTACAAAGAGGAAAACGGTAGCTATGCAGTCTGCTGCATCCACCTTAACGGTAGCTGTCCAGTGTGCTGTAGCCACCCTAAAGGTATGCTCCCCATCAAAACAGCCCAGAATACCTGGCCCAATTGAACATGTGACCACCTAAATAGCCCATGTTTATCTGCACAAGATAACAATTTTCGATCGGTGGTGTTGTTATGTTTCTTGGAAACTTAAATCTGGCTTTACAACTGTATAACCAGCTGCCTGATATCACCAGGGCAACTGTACATCAATGATGGATGTCCTGACCATATGGTGGGAAGTGCCTGCAGCTATAAGCTCCATGCAAGTCACCCTAATATGCAGTTCTCTAACATCTACATCCTTACTGTGACAGCCAACCTTCAAGTCTGTACAAGGCTAGGCCATCAGGAACATTTATTCACTATACAAGCTGTATTAACAAGAACTTCATGAAGGCATATGAGCTCTGGCTGCTCCAGTTTCTTAGAAAACTAAACATTTGCATCAACATGCAAGAAGCTGTCCTCCCCCCCCCCCCCCACACAATGTAGTTCACTGAACTCTGGTGAAACATTTATTCAAAGGCATGAACTTCCTTTAGAATGGAAGAAAATTACATGCCAGTGTTGTGATAAACTAACTAATCAATCTTATTTGTTGACCCTGAAATCCTGTGACCTCTCCTGGTCTCCAAAAGCTGGTGCAGGGTTCCACTCCCAGGTCCCCCTTCAAACATCCAAGCCATATGCTATACTGTCACTAGAGGGCACTGGCCACTAAATATTCCTTTAAGCACACCCAACTGTTCTGTTAGCCCTGGGACAAATGAGTGACAATTTCCCATGCTGCACCTGGTTCTACCAGATGGTTCCACAAATATAATTACCATCCAGTGACACACATTTCCTTTGGTAAATCAAAACAGAGGCAAGTCTGCAGGTTGACCCAAAGAACCAGAAAATTATGGGTGCTCCGATACACACATTTTGTTACATTTTCATTTGATGCATGGGTTGTTGTGGAATGGAAATCAACCTGAACCTTACCCTCCGTTAATTCAACTCAAGGGTGAATGGGTTAATCAGATTATAAGACTGAGTGAATTATATTTGCTCTTTTCATCCTTAGCTCTTAACTCATTCCATACTATGGTGACAGGCCTTGGTCAGTGGTTCTGGCACTGCCTGGCAAGTCATGACTTGCCATGCAGTGCCAGAACCACTGACTGAAGTCTATAGGCATGTTGGTACTTGAATGAAAGTTCTTTTCATGAAGAATTTAAATATGCAATTGTTGTCTTAAATTTAGGAAGATATACAGGAAAATCAGGGACTGGTATGGAATGAGTTAAAAAGAACAGGCTCAAATGACAGGCATATCAATGGAATAGGATCGTCTTTAGGCAGGTCATGAAAGTGTTGTAACTGCAGTCCCTATAAAATGTCAGAGTTGCTCTATATGTTACCACACTTTATCAGTCAAAATGCATAAGAGAGAACCCCCATGAAGACACTTATTGACTATTTTTGTTGTTTAACCTACATTCCAATCTAATGATGTGACGTCTTTGTTACTAGGAACTTCTGTGCCTCCCTTCTGTATGCAGTGTCGTAACACCAGTTGATTGGCACTATTACTGTTATCGTTCATGTTCCATATCCTGGCAGTGGAGTCTCCCGACCTGAAAACACAAACACATCATTTCTGTAGCTAGTTATTCTACTTCAGCAGATTCAGGGAACATAAACAATGTTAAGTACCTCATTTATGCAGCTATATGGCCACGTTCATTTTTAAACTTCCAAGTTCTAGTCACAACAATCGTCACAATCATGCAAATCATTATGATTCTACCTTTACGTTCCTCATGCAAAGGCATCTCGCTAACCACATGCAGGACCTCCATTCTTAGTCTAAACTGACCAATTCCACAGAAACTTAATGTTCTACAGGTAATTACAAGTTCTCTACAAGTTGACGCTGACGCTGTCCATATCTCCCGCCCACATGATTTTAAAACAAAGATAACTGTATATTTGGCAGACCCTGGGTGACCTTGATTGGGGTCAAGGTCACTTTCCTTTGAACTCGATGTGACTACTAATAAGGGTGACCTACTGTAAAAAATTCATGATCCTAGCTTTACTGGTTCTTGAGATATCACACGCAAGAAATGTGGGATGGATGAACTGCCTCTGGTGACCTTGAAATTACGTCAAGGTCAAGGTCCTTCAAGCATGACATAGAACCTTACAAGGTTGATCAACTGTAAAAGTTAAGTGATCCTAGCTCACTTGTTTCTTCAGATATTGCATACAACAAATTCAAAGAAAATTGAATTGCCGCTGGTGACCTTGGAATTAGGTCAAGGTCACACACCTTCGAACTCGATGTAGACCCTAACAAGAGTGATCAACTGTGAAAATTTCATCATCCTATCATATCCGGTTCTTAAGATATCGCGCGCAAGAAGTTTAGAGATAAATGACCCTGGTGACCTTGAAATGGGGTCAAGGTCACTCTCCTTCGAACTCGACGTGAACACTTATAAGGGTGACCAACTGTAAAAAATTCATGATCCTAGCTTAATCTGTTCTTGAGATATCGCGTGCAAGAAATGTGGGACGGACGGATGGACGGGAGATAATGACATATTTTTGGAAAAATGCGCCCACATTGTGCAAGGGAAAAACTCATGACAGTGTCCAGAAATTAGCATTTCCAGGGTTCAATATGACACAACTGACATAACCCTTATGTCAAGTATTTAAAAGTCCATACAAATATTTGTACAGTTATTCTGGTCAACAAAAGACACATATTTTTAATTTTCTTTCAGTTTTTACATTTATCATAATTTTATTTTACTTTATTTTAAATTTTGTTTTCTATTGTGTTGTGTTGTGTTCTGTTATTTTTATCACTGTTATAATTTAAATATTTTATTTTTATTTTTCTCATTTGTATGTACTTGAGACCTACTTGTCATTATTATTTTTTTTTCTTTTATTTGTGTGTGTGTGGGACCTATCTGTCATCATTATTATTATTATTAGGGATGGTTAAAGATTATCATCATTCGAACTACTGCTTAGGGTACTAAATTTCAAGACACCCCCCCCCCCCAAATTAGTGCTTTGAAAATGATGATTTTCCAAAGAAAATCATAGCAAAATTGCAAAAAACAGGCTAAAAATTGACCATCATTTTCCATACTCTGTGAAAGCATACAGACCCATTTAACCACCTCCCCCTGTGCACTGTAAGTACGAATTCAAAAATGATAAAAATGTTGAGCCATCCCTTATTATTATTACATTTTGCTTTGTTTTTACTTGTGTGTGTGGGACCTACTGGTCATCATCATCTTCGTCATCATTTATATATTTTGTTTTGATTTTTTTTTATGTGTGTATTTGGGGCCTATGTGTCATTATTATTTTTTTTAATTTGTTTGGGACGTATTTGTCATTAGTATCTCATTTTCTTCTTTGTGTGTGTGAGACCTACCTGTTGCTGTTGTTGTTATTATCATAATTATGTTTTGTTTTTATTTGTGTGTGTTTCGGATCATCATCATCATTTGTCTGTTTGGGACCCATCATCATCATCATCATCATCATATTTTGGGTTTTTTTTATTTGTGTTAAGGTCATCATCATCATCATCATCATCATCATCATCATCATTTGTGTGTGTTTGGGACCTGCCTGTGCTCTGCTGACTTACCCTGACGCCAGGAGATCATTGGTGGGATTCCATGCACAAATAAATACTTCAGACTCGTGGCCCCGCAGAACTGTGGCTTTACTGCTTGGGATTTCTACTGTACCATCAATTTCCATCTCCTCTGTATGATTTGCTGAAAAAGGAAATAACAGTCAAATTAGTTCAGAGATATACCCACTTTCAAACAAACCTTGGTGTTATGGTCCTACAAGCAAGATCACTGCCTGGACAGCATGTACCACATGGCCCTACCCATAAGACCACTGCCTAGTCAGAATGGTCCATTTGGCCCCACCCATAAGACCACTGCCTAGTCACAATGGCCTGTTTGGCCCTACCCAAAAGACCACTGCTTAGTCACAATGGCCCATTTTGGCCCTACCCATAAAACCACTGCCAAGTCAAAATGCCCCATTTAGCCTTACCCATATGACCACTGCTTTGTCAAAATGGCCCATTTGAGCCCTACCCATAAGACCACTGCCAAGTCAAAATGCCCCATTTGGCCTTACCCATAAGACCACTGCCAAGTCAAAATGCCCCATTTGGCCTTACCCATAAGACCACTGCTTTGTCAAAATGGCCCATTTGGCCCTACCCATTAAGACCACTGCCTACTACCTGTATGTATGAGATCAGTGTGTGGACAACAACATTCATCATTTGACCCTACCTATGAGATCAGTATTACCAGAAACTGCATTCTCAAAGCTCTCTCAAAAGAAAATTGTGTTGTTGTTGTTGTCTCTGCATTACTTTAACTTCAGTAGACAGAAACTGAATACTTGTTCAACCATTTAAAAGTCAGTCCAACTCCAAAGTTTTGCACAAAAAAACATGGATTATTGAAAAGTGTGAAGATGAATCAAATTTGCGGCATGTTTGTTTCAGGTTTGTACCATGTTTCTCCATCATCCCAAACCATTTTGGATCTGTTAAAGGTGCAGCCTCCCCTCTTCCCCTATACAGTTGCTGAATAATTAACCTTCAGCAATACATTCAGAGGTTATTCTCCCATAGTAAATGGTTTTCCTGCATTGCTGCTCATGATACAGCTGCCACACAAGCAGCAACATGAAGCCATGCAATGCAAAACACTACAACCACCGCTTTTCCTTTTTTAAGCATGCACAGGGTTAACCTAATCAAACTCTCCCTACACTTTTGGGGCCACAATCTGGCCTTCAAATTGAATAGATCTGAGGCTATCCCTCAGGACTGTTACATATTTCATGGTAAAATTGGCTCTATGCAGGTAACAACAGCCCGTTAACATATACCGTTATATGAGGACTGTGACAAGCCTGTGCTCACCTGGCCTTGCATGCACAGAACCAAATAATAATTACTACTGCAAATGATAGACCGGTGTGAGTGAGTGTGTCTGATAAAATAAAGCTGACCTTGACCATTTTTGGCTAAAGCATCATTGCAATCAAGGAAGACTCGACAAATACACACTTTATTTACAGTATATGTAATGCATGTACACATCTTATTTAGAGGATATCTAGTGCATGTACACATCTTATTTTAGAGGATATGTAGTGCATGTACACATCTCATTTACAGGATATGTAGTGCATGTTCACATCTTATTTACAGGATATGTAGTGCATGTACACATCTCATTTACAGGATATGTAATGCATGTACACATCTTAGTAAACAGGATATGTAGTGCATGTACACATCTCATTCACAGGATATGTAGTGCATGTACACATCTTATTTAGAGGATATGTAGTACATGTACACATCTCATTTACAGGATATGTAATGCATGTACACATCTTATTTAGAGGATAGGTAGTGCATGTACACATCTTATTTACAGGATATGTAGTGCAAAGGTCACAGTCAATCCAAATCTGCCAAAAATTGAGAATTATAGAACTTTAGCAGACCCAAGCCCTAATTGGACTAATAAAGGTTCAATGTTCACGAAAGTTCAAGATGTGTTTTAAATAATCATTAGCAAAACAAATCACTTATCTGAGATGACTTCTGGCCACTCCTAACATGTAAATTAAGCATCAGCATTTCTCCCACTGATCCAAGATGGCTAACACAAGTGCTGTTGGGGACTCTTATTTGTATTTGTGTCTTTTTGCCCAGAACCACTTCCTAGTAGTCATAACCCTGTTCCGCAGTCCAAACTCTTTACTCTCCATAAGCTAACCTGTCCCTGTCTAACCTATATATGTATGGATGTACTATTGTTCATATTGCCCACTTTCCTGTGTAAAATTTTGACATAGGTTCTAGTGCCCTAATAAATTAAAGGGTCTTCAGCGGGTAACTACTCAGAACATGTTTCAGAGCCTATACCTGTACATGTCTCTCTGAGTAGCAGCTCCTTGTCTCAGCTAAATATTCAGCAAAGACAACCCACATAATAACCCAGATACTTGACCTAGTGACCTACTTTTATGCATGACACACTCTTCGGGGACAACAGAATTACAGCCTGAACATAAAGTGTAATGTAATTTTATATCAATGTATCATGACCCAGATACTTGACTTAGTGACCTAGTTTTGTTTCATGACACACCCTTAGGTCAAGATGTGTGTGTGTGTGTGAAGTTTCATGACACTAAGTTACATAGTAAAGGGTGTATAGGCTGGAAATGGTTTTACAAGGATATGTCACTGTGATCCACATACTTGACTTAGTGACCTACTTTTGGTACATGACACATCCTTATGTCCAGATGCACCTGTGTGTACAGTTTCATCAATGTGAATTGAAGGGCATGCGAATTATAACCTGGACATGAAAGACAGGGAATGCACGCACGGAAAAGCGCTTATCATGCCCCTCCTCCACCAGGAAGGGGACATGAAACAAAACTGGGTAGTAGTTTTTGAGAAAAGCAGAAAATGTATTATCCATAGTATAAAATGTCTTATACTTGCGTCTATTACCGGGATCACTCAGCAAGATTTTGCAGTAGTTCGCGATAAGTAGGACCCATTTTGGACAAACCATTATCGTCGCTTGGGAAATGACGGTGGAAATACCAATGGATATGTAGGATTTGATTTTTATTACTTCCAGGCACTTCATGTTTTCAAAATGCCCGTGCACAACCGCAAGATGCCAGGTTGCTATGCAGACACTATGAAATTGGCCAAACTAAAACATGTATATATGTACCCATGGATGCAGAAGTTTACTTTAAATACGCTGCCCTCAATGAAATCAGTTGACTTCAGTACCTTGTGTTTTTCTTTCTTTCCAATTATTGGCAATAGATCATGAATGGTTGTCCAGCTGAATGGAGTGAGCCCAACAGCTGCAAGGCACAGTACCTCAACTTAAGCACAAATCTTTGTGATGGCGCACATTTGAGCTGGTCCAGTTCATGGTTGCAGTGTACAACAGCACAAAAAGGGACAGCCGAGCAGAGACCTTCACCTGCATATTCCTATGTCTCTGGCATAAATGCTGGCAGGGTATTGTGCATGACAAGCCTCCAAGCCGGTCATATTTGCTGCCTCCAAACTAGGCTAATATCTCCAATGAATATTTCCTGGTAAAGGAGCCACATGTTGGTTTGCCTAGATCTTTTTCAGATTTATCAACTGTGTTGAATAGCCCTGATGTTAGGAACACATTGCTAACCCGCACTTATAAATCCATTCATGATGGTACCTCAGCAGCCAGCAGGGATCTCCCCGTGTACACTTTCTCTTTGTCAAGATGCTGTTCTATCCCACAGGCATGACAAATAAGAAGCCAGACGTACATAATTGTAGGCAGGGTGTCTCGCCATAAAGCCTCACAAAACACTTGACACTCTATGTGTACAACACAACTCTGGGGGTCATTGTGACCTTCCCACCGTTACTAGGATTGAGTTAAATTAGGTCCAGAAGCCTGTAAGTAGCTTTACACGTCTGAATTACTTAAAAATTTGGCTTAAAGCCCTGTCTATTCTTGAACACTCCAGGCCAAAAAGTATGTCCTGTATTTTCAAGTCATCAAGTTATACGTGAAATATGCATATTGATTTTATGTTTCTCGGCAATAACGGAAATGTAATTGAAATATAATTAGAGATTGCTAGATCTATGCCCCCCCCCCCCGCGCCGGCTGTGACCTTGGGATTTTAATCAAGGTGATCCATCTTTGAACTTGTCTCAGACCTCATGTTGGATTAAAACCATGTGCAATAAGAAAGGTCTATGTTAAAATCTTTTCAACTTATCATCTGAAAACCAAATTCACTAAAACAGCTCTGTGACCTTGGGAATCGGGTCAAGGTCACCAATCCAAACTTTAAAACTTCTAGTTACTTCTTCAAAACCAAATTCACTAAAATGGCTGTGACCTTGGGATTTAGGTCAAGGTCACCCATCTTCTTATGCAGGACTATAAGCATGTGCAATATGAAATCCCTACACACAACACTTTTTCAAGTTATCGTGTGAAAACTAAATTCACAACAATGGCTCTGTGACCTTGGGAATAGTAAAGGCCACCCACTTTCGAACACGTCTGAGACCTTATTGAAGACTATAAACTTGGGTGATATGAAAGCCATATGCACAAATTTTTTCAAGTTATCACATGAAAATCAAATTCACTAAAATGGCTCTGTAACCTTGGGAATTGGGTCAGGGTCACCCATCTTCGAACTCATCTGAGACCTTAGGTAGGACTGCAATCACCTGTAATTTGACAGGCTTATGTCAAAAACTCATCTAGTTATTGCGTGAAAACCAAATTCACTAAAACGGCTCTGTGACCTTGGGAATTGGGTAAAGGTCACCCATCTTCGAACTCGTCCGAGACCTTATTCTGGACTATAAGCATGTGCAATATGAAAGCCCTAAGTGCAAAAACTTTTCAAGTTATCACATGAAAACTATCAGTCCGGACACACAAACACACACACTCGCATGCACGGGCAAAGTAATCGCTACTACTTATTGACGAAAAGGAATAGGATTATTGCAATCTTTAAGATATACATATCAAGATAAATTGTTTGGGATCTGTATCTTCATAGCCTGTATTTTTCTCATGTGTAACAATCACATGAACCAGTGCCCACACTTACTTTTAACTGATTTTCCCACCTTTAAAGGTGAAACTAACTCAGTTCATGACTTTGCTCTGAAGATAAATTCTCCACACATGAAAGTATATTTATGTGAGTTTACTATGTGTAGTTTTACAGCATCAACTCCATAAGAAAAGAAGCACCCACTGAAAATCGTCAAAGAGGTTTAAAAATCTGCGTATTCTGAATTTAAAACAAATTTCCCACACAAATATATGCTGGGTACTTAAAATTGTCAAAGTTTTGCTATAAAATCAATACAGTATGTTATGTGGTTATTGATATGTTGATATTTTCCTGTTTTTGTACATGCATCGTTTGAGTGGTGCATGCACAAAGACTGTAGAATGCCCAGTGGTGACACCAGCAAGCACTACAGAGTCTGTCGAATGTGCCAGATGCTGCCATGTTACAGAAGAAAATAAGCAACATAATATCATCTCTTCCCACATTAGACACTGGTCTGACTGTCAAACAGGTTAACTTAACCCAATTACAACTACCCTACATAAAGTGTGTGCATACACAAAAACTCCTTGAAACCTAATGCCAATATATCCACGAGTAATTTTTGCCTATCAAATATTAGCAATGTGCCCAGCACAGTAAATATCATCTGCTTTCCATCACGAATACATGATATACATTATTTATCAACAAATATCTTCACCATATACGAACTGTATCACACTTAACCTTTTCAGTGCCAGGATTTAGACACAGTCAATAGTTTTCTTCATCATGCTTTGGGCACTTTGCATCCAAAGCATTGCAATGAGAACTGCTGACCTGGATCATTGTTATTTTCTCTAACAACTGGCATACTAGGTGGAATGAAAGGTCTTTTCACAAGGACTACAAATCTACCACCCTTATTATAACTGTGAGTAGTTTGTGTTATGTAGTTTGACTTGAGTCGCTGTTGGCAATAAAATATTCTAAGTACCCCCATGGAGAACTGTTGACCAACTCTCTAGGGAACAAGATCAAGTATGGCAAGGCAATCCAGTCCCCCACCACAGAATAGATAGCAAGGTTGACTGTACTAGTATGACATTTGTTTATGTGCGGTCAAGGTCACAGTCACCAAATTTTGTGTGTGGTACACCCCAACTCCATACAGTATTCACCCACCAAATTTGGTACCTGTAGGTGTGATGGTATATGAAATATGGCCCAGACAAGCTAAAACTTGAACGGGGTCAAAGGTCAAGAGCAAAGGTTACAGTGACCCAATTTTGGTGTGTGACACATCCCTATCCTATGCAGGTCCACACACCAAATTTGGTAGCTGTAAGTGTTATAATAAATGAAATATGTCCTGGACAAGTCAAAACTTTAAGGGGGTCAAAGGTTACAGTGACCCAATTTTGGTGCACGACACACCCCACTCCTATGGAGTGTCAACACACCAAATTTGGTAGCTGTACATGTTATGGTGTCGGAAATATTGCCTGGACAAGCTAAATGTTTAGGGAGAGAGGTCAAAGGTCAAGGTCACAGTGACCCAATTTTGGTGCACAATATACCCCTACCACATGAAGTATCCATCCACCAAACTTGGTAGCTGTGGGTGTTAGCGGTATAAAAATATGGCCCAGACAAGCTTTGCCAGAACGACCCAAAAAAGAAGGATGGACTGAAGGACATGGAGCAAACCTATAGTTCCTGGTGGGGGACTAAGAGTTACTGACAAGTTTTGTTTCAACATAAATCATGTCCATGTAGTTCTACACTCCCACTGCCTCACTGACTGATGTACCATCACAATCATCTGGTGGATTCATCAAGCCTTTATATACATGTGCTCCCTATCCCACAGGAAAGTCTGACCCTTCTCCACATGCAACAAACAGCAACAAAGCTAGTCTTGAAAGACAGCGAAAATGGCAAAAACTTACTAAAGTGTCCTCATTTCTGTCCTCATTTCGGGTCTTTCAGGACATGTGGTCGCTCAAGACAAGGACAACTTTATTTATTGCAGTGTTTTCCAAAACGTACACTTTTGTGCCTATTACAGTGTTTCTCAAGACTTCCATTTTTGAATTTATTCTGGTGTTTCTCAAGACTTTCATTGTTGTATCTATTGTAGTGTTTCACAAGACCCTGCCCCCAACTCACTTATTCTGGTGCTTCCCTCCTCTCCATTTGTGTTACTTGGCTCGTTCTTCAACTGGTGACTTTTGGTGGATGCTTGTTTCCGTGATTCTACTACATCAGGCATTACAGCATCAATCAAGGATAACGTTTCTATAACTCTCTCTGCTCCATCCTACAACATAAGTATACCCACATTTTAACCCTCAGGCAGCTGACAAACAATGTGGTCGTGTTTCCGTGTACAACTTTTTCTCACTAAACATTAGCAGCAACTGATGCCATAAAAATGTCTTTCAGTGCTATTTTTCGGACTCAGTCCACAGCTTTCCTTGGTGTGCTTTGAGCGTGATGCATCCCAACATGCCAAAGAAAGCTGCTGACCCAGACCATTATATTCTCCAGAACTATATACATGCTGCTACTTGTATCGAGGGTCTTTTCACAAGGAATATGAATCGAACATTCTTGTAATTAAGAGCAGTTTGTCGTAAGTAGTTCCACCCCAGTAACAATTGGTCCTGAAAGAGTTAAGAATAAAAACAGCATCAGCAGTCAACAGCTGTCCATGTTGAGGGCAGCTGTTGACTTGTTGTCCAGAGGGTTCATTTAGTCCAAGCTGGGATTTCGTTTACAGTACTTACACAGTGGTACCTGGTCTGAGGACCACCTCATGACAGAGAATGTGATAGCAGATGATCTTAAAATTGGAGCGAATTTAAGAAATGTCTCAGTGATCTTTGAATAGACATGCTGTCTCTTGAGGGAGGTAATGGTAAGTTTTACAAGGTACCATTGTACAATGATTAAACTCCAAAAAGTAAATACTATACTTGAAAATACATCATATCTGTGTACTGTATATAAAACAATCTAAACAAATTAATCCTCTGGCTTATTATGGTAAAAAGGCAAAATTCAACTGTGACTAAAACAATATAAACTGCTGGTAGAGTACAGTGCTGCAACAGCAGTGAAACAAGAAAATACAAGAACAATGCTTTTAGCTGTTTATGCCACATACACTTCTTCATTCAATCCTCCACACCACATATCTGTTGTACTTCATATGACCCCAACAATGCCTGACCAGACAAATTAAGAATCAAATCATGCAGGGTTAATTAAGATTTGAATCATGCAGGGTTTTTGCCTGGACATAGCCATAGCACTTTGCATCTCCAGTTCAAAGCCATGTAGATATTAACTCACTTGATACCAGTTCAGTGCGCTTTTCTTATACATGTTTTGCTGAAATTATTGTAGAACTTAATGCTCACATTCCTCATAAAATAGGGTGGATTCAAGTATTTTCATGCCCAGCCTAACGTCTGTAGTTTGTATTACCTGGCAAGTCATAATACAATGATCATGTTCATATTCACTTCTTTATGACAGTATTTAACCACTGTACTGCTACTTTACATTTTGAGAGTTCACACTGAAAAAGGTTGTTTCCAAATAAATCGGTAGGTACCATACCGTTATCGTGGAATCCATACCCACCCCATCTCCTGAGGTGGTGTAACAATTGTACCCTATCAGGACAGTAACTACATATGTATAACCTTTTCAGATGTCCAGTTTCAACACTTGTACTGGTTCCTAGCAAACATGTTCTATTTTGCATACACAGATTCATCAGCCGTGTTGATAAACATAAACATGTGAAGTAACAACACTGGTCATCTGTTGCATCAGAACTTCCCACCAGTAATTACTGCAGTCTGTGAAATCAAGGTCATCGACACCATGGACCCTAAAATAGCCAAGGTGAATCCACAAGAAAATCATGACAAAGAAAGTCAGAGATAAAATGATGAAAAGTGATGAAGAAAGTGGCAGAGCATCGAAGAAACAACAGCGCAAATATCCACCTCGGCAAGAGATTCTATTCAACAAGAGCTGGCTAGCAGAAAACAAAAACAAAAAAATAGGGGGTTTTGCAAAGATCAATGCAGAAGCTTGTTACTGCCATTACAGCAAAGGTAATGTCAAAATTTTGCACACAGTATTATCCAGAAAATCTGATGTTAACCAAAAAAGTGTTCAAATTAAAAGAGGTAAAATCACCAAACTAAGAATTCCTACCCTTGTAAACATGCAAGTTCAAACACTCAACTGGCACCAGCTTGAATGATTTTTTTTTAATTAAATTTTTTCAAATCTTTTAATGGAAAAAAATAACAACTGAAATGAACACTGATCAATGTGACTATGAACATGGTTAATGGCTGCCATTGCATGACTTGCCAGCCAATTCAAAATCTCTTTACCAGTAAGCAAGGTCCGCACAAGTTTGTATGGAATCACTCGGCCTGGCCAGTCTATTAAAATGAATGTTTTTTGCATACATGTATCTATAATGCTCCACCTCCGTATTTCATGTCCTCAGAAAATTGTTTCGTGTTGCACAAAGCACTCTGCATATTTGAGATAAGTTCAAATATGAGTCAACATCTTCCAACCTGTTCTGCTGCAGCAGCTGAATGCAAATGCAGCGGAAAGTTTTTATTCATATATGTGCATAAAATTACATAATATGAAACTATAAAACTGCCATTGAGACATTTTTAAAATGTAAAGTAGTTTTTGCCTTTTTTTTTTTGCACACTGGAGAACTCCATTAACCCTTTCCTGATCTGTGAAAGACTGGGTCAAATGCTTTGCTTGGGGAGGTTGGGTGGCCCTGTGAAAGCTATTGACCTGTAACATGCTTTCTTCATTGGCCTCTGCTATAACTCTTCACAGCAACACTGTTTCTATTAACATCAAATAGAAGCATGAACACTGAGGTACAGGACAATATAGCAAGAAAAGGTTAAAAAATACAACATACAGTCTCGCTTTCCCGTCAATAATGAGTGCAGCGTAACAATGTGCCTATATCTGTACCATCTCATACACTTAACATTTCTTTTTATTGATACCAGGAAATCCAGGTTAATTTCCATCATTTGGCTTCAACAGTAGACAAAGGTAAAATCAGCAATCCAGAGGCACCGTGTGCATAGTCCAAAGCAAGTAGAGCAAGAGTGTACAGTTACACTCTGTCACACAAAGGCAGGCAGGACATTGACAACAGGCAGGCCAGCACCTCAACAAAGCCCCTTTTTTAAAGCTGATCATACATCATGGTGAAACCACCATTTTATCAGGGGTCTCTGTAATGCTGAGACCTAACTGAGGTCCCTGGAAACAACAAGTTTAATTCCCTGCGTATCACCTAAAAGTGCCTGGACATAAACTGTTGTCGTATTTGAATTTCATGTTGACAGAAGTCATTTTTGTTGAAAATTGTGGACAACATCTCTCATGATGGCACACCCCATGTCAATAGTTTTCTTGGCCTGGGTTGGGCTGAACCCTTCCTACAAGCATTGACGAAAGCTATTTTAGTCTTATCCTGACCAAGAAAGGATTAAAATGATTAGTATTTCCCTGTATCCTGATTTTTTCTCATAAACTTTCCTACACATCAGCACGTTTTGAGACATGCTTTGTGATCCCAAACAGCTGAACTTTGGCAGGACAAATGGGAAAACGAGCTAAAATGATTTTGTGGTCACTACAATGGCATGTTGCAGGCAAAAAGGCATGTACTGTTCGATGATCTGTGACCCACTGGATCTATATTTCCAGTGCTTCTAAAAGATGATTGATTTGCTATTGGTTGTGTTAAAAATCTTTCAGCTTGAAAGACACCATTTTTACTTTACTACAATGAGCTTCTCGTTTTCAAGGTCATCTCAAATGTGACCAAACAGTGACCTTACATAAGGAGTAACCTCCTGCTGTGGATGAAGGTATAATGGGCACTTCATACTTAAGGTATAAAGATGGGAGCCCTTAGCAACACAGGCAGTACACAGCACATATCACTGTATTAGCAGTGTCTACTGCAAAATTCTAATGAGGATGATAAATCCTGAATTTGTTACAATATAGTTGAGTCCCTGAAAACCATTTTCACTGTAAGCTTGCATCCACCCACCTTTTAAAGAAGAAAAAATATGAACAGTCATGTAAGGTGTGATGGGTCCGTGCCATGACTCACCTCTCCTATACTGATCTCTGCCTCAGTATACTGCAGACCCTTCTGTATGATGCTGAGAAGAGCTGCCGGCGGGACCAAAGCACCATTGATGTTTGACTGGCTGATGTGACTCTCTATGCCAAACGTGTACGCCGAATGTGCAAAACCTGAAATTATACAAATGTTTATGTAAATATACATTTTCTTGTATGTAAAGTAAAAGGCAGTTTAAAAATGCTTCCAATATTGAACTGGTCAAGCATGACTGGTATTCTTCATTTGGATGAGCATATGATACACAATCTCGTTTTTTTCCCCTGCAGCCTTCCAGACAAGTTGGCTGCCCATGAAACTGTGTAATACATTTTCACTACAGAAATATGTATAGAATTTGTACACATCAGACTTTTTCCCTGAGGTTCTGGAACAAGTTTAATACTTTTATGAATTTGTTTTAATTTTCAAAATGTCACCAAAAAGAACATGCAATCATAATATGTTCATTAAAATTCAGTGGTACAAATAAGCTGTAGATTTATCTGAAGGCTAATTATATCATCAAGGTAAATGCATCACAGAAGCCAGCATCATGTTGTCACATTAGTGTCTTCACCCGCCACCAGATGGCAGTCTTTCACCACTAGGCTTTTCTTCACCCATTGGCACAAACCTGCTAAGAACAAAGACTTAAAAAGTAGTTTTGACCGTATGGTTTTGAGCAGAATCAGGCTGACCAGATTTAACCCCTTCCTGGCCAAAGATGGAGTCAACAGTTTTCCTCAGTAGCAAGTTGGTCACAAAGCACAAAACGCATGCCTAGAAAACTTTTTGATGCAGATGTTGTTTTGACAGGTCTACATTTTTAATTCAGAATAATTTCCGTTAACAAGAAATAGTTGTTTCTTAAATTGCAATTTAAACAAAAAAAAAAAAAAACCTTCCTTGGTGTGGGGGCTGGGTACAACACACCCAACCCAACTCATGCTAAAAAGCTGCTGACTCAGGGCATTCTACTCTGAAAACTCTCAAGCTGCTGACTCAGGACAGTATATTCTGATAACACTAAGGCACAATTCACAAACTGTTGACTCAGGACAGTCTATTCTGGTAACTCCCAGGCACAATTCTCAAGCTGCTGACTCAGGACAGTCTATTCTGGTAACTCTCAGGCACAATTCTCAAGCTGCTGACTCAGGACAGTCTATTCTGATAACTCTCAGGCACAATTCTCAAGCTGCTGACTCAGGACAGTCTATTCTGATAACTCTCAGGCACAATTCTCAAGCTGCTGACTCAGGGCATTGTATTCTGATGACTCTCCTGAAGGCATAATTCTCAATCAAACTATCTTCCATTTATGAAAAATTTAAGTAAACCTTTGAAGTACATGATATTAGATTCAGGTACTTTGGGGCAGTTTGAGAGGGAACATGTTACTGTCAATTGCTTTAATTACGCTGTACTCTTCCGTTCACTTATTTCACCAATGGCACAAAACCGTGAAAATAAAAACACACTCAAATAGTATTTTAACATTGTTTGAATAGGACCTATGTCCAAAACTGTGAAATTAAAACTGCAGTCAAAACTCAGAAATACAAAAACCGTGAAAATTTATACCTGCAAAAATAAAGCAGTTTACTGTACTCAAAAAGATTGATGCAAATTACCTGACTACTTCTTGGGGGGGGGAGGGGGAGGGGTGCAGAGTGGTCTGTTTTTAGTATCATCTTGACCAATAAGCTTGTACAGTCCCTCTTGAAATTTTAGTTTTGTAGTCAAATAAACCAAATTTTACACACTTAATGTTAACTCGATCAGCCACCCCCAGTAAACAAGAGCCTATGCTCAGCTGACCTCGAGATTCATCACACTTGTGGTTCTGGTCACCCATGTACTGAGTAAGCATGATTCACCTATGTGGAAGAACACTAAGATGTGCAACATCAAAGTTCAAGTTCAAGTTCAAGTAGTTCTAAAGTTATGGTGAAGTGTAAAATCCACAGCAGTGCCACCTAGAGAGTAACTTTGTTTGACCCTTTCACAAGGAACATATCCACAAAGTTTCAGCACAATCTTAGTGACTTTGAAGAAGTCAAAATTAGCGAAAACACACCAAAAAACATATAAAAAACACAATAAACTGTAGCACCATATGGTGAACAAATTAAGAACTAGGTGTGTCCCTGTGTGATATTAAAGCAATCAGGTTTTTGAGAAGATTTTTTAAGATTTACAAAAAAAAAAAAAAAAAAATCACTAGAGCATGACTATTTGAACAAACTTGGTAGAGACCCACCAAAGGTACACTGCCACCAAGTCTTAAGTTAATCTGGATGACAGTTCCGGCATCACTATCAATAGGAAAGGTACATTTGTCGATAAGTAACCAAGTCGAAAAATATGTTAAAAATCAGGAATCCACAGCAGTGCCACCTAGTGAATAACTAGGTTTGACCCTTCAACAAGGAACATCTCCACCAAGTTTCAGCTTAATCTGAGTGACGGTTTTGGAGAAGTCCAAAATACCAAAAACACACAAAAAAATCATTAAAAAAATTAGAAACTGCAGTGTCATCTAGTGCACAAATTAAGAACTAGGAGTCCCTAGGAGTTTTCCCGTGTGGTATCAAAGCAATTGAGTGAGTGGTTTCAGAGAAGTTTTTCTAAGATTTGCCCCAAAAATGAACAAACAAAAAAATCAATAAAGTGTGACCATTTGAACAAACTTGGCAGAGACCCACCCAAGGCACATCCCCACCAAGTTCAAGTGAATCTGACTGATGGTTTTGGAGAAGTCGAAAATGTGAATTGTGGAGGGACTGGTTACTGGACAAGTCAGCTGAGCTAAAAAAAACTTAATGTTATTTGCCACTTTCATCTTTTGGTAGCAGTCTGGAGAATTGGTGAGTAGCCGGAGAAACACATATACAGGACCAAGTCAGGAAACTCTTCATGATATGCACCTTGTTCAGACTGAGCTAAGCAAGATCACCAGTCTGACTTTCCCCCAGACTGATCTGCAGTAAATGTAGAAGTCAACTATGGGTGATAAATCTTCATACATATTTATATCTCGGCCATTACAGATTCATTGCTTCCCGCTTCAGTAGTCATCATACATCATACATTAAAAGAGTTCCCAAGTTTCCCATTTGTTTCCATGGTCTTGTATTGATTTATGGTGCATTTGTAAGAATCAGATGGTTGACAACTTTAACATGATAAAAGGTCAATCTTTATTCAATTCAATTCAAATAGTTTATATATGCAGATTACATACATGTCTACTTTTCACATCACGACTTTCTTAAATACATCTTTATATAACCCTCTTCTGTTTTTCCTGTCTGTAATCCTGGGAATCCAACACCCTAAATGATATTTCACCACTGGTACTTGACTGAATTGAAGATAATGAGATTTTAATAACTACACAACTACTGACATGTGTAGGACTTGCTATCTTGTTCTCATCTATCAGTTCTTGAAGAAGGTATGACAACTTGACAGTTTCGGGTCCCATCATGGCAGTTGTCACCATAAATAGCTAACCTTGTGCATGCTTGTTTGCTGATAATATATACCACTGTAAAATACCTAGTGCACACCTTTGCACACCTGCAAATTCAACTTGTGCACTGTTAGCACTTTAGGTGCAATGAAAATCAGACCATTTGTTGCCTATGTAGAACATGAAGAACTGATGTGGTGGAGTACACATCAGATTCAACAGGTTAGTTCACTCCCAGAATGGAGTTAAAAAAAAAACAACATACCACTGTCATGCCTTTGGCTTCACCATTTACATGGTTCAAACAATGTCTCATTTTTCTTTCCTCAGTGATAAATGAGCATCCATTTGTTTAAACTAGACAGGGTGCTATACAGATTACCTTCTTATTACTCAGAAATTGGGTAACACCTACATACTGTCTGAAGTTCAGATCTGCAGCATCAGGCCAACTAATCAAGTATATTTATGGAAATTTCATACCTGTTGTGGGTTTTGGATTTTTTTCATCAATACTAAAAGAAGACAATATGGGTGAATTGCATAATTTTTGTACCAAACATGTCTTGGATTACAACACAAGATCTATAGGGTACTTTACATGGCTAACTATATCGTAGTATTAACTTTGGCCGGCCCTATTTTGGGAGCTTAAATTAGATCCCTACCTATACTTCTGTAAAAGATATGGCATTTAAGAATACCAATTTGTCCCGTTAGTGACACGTTCCAAGTTCAAGTTGACAATGTATACATTCCACAAGCACCAGAAAATGTCATTTATGATAAGCACACAACGCCATGTTTGATAAGAAAATTAAACTTTGTGTTGTATGGGAATTTGCTTTTCATATGATTATGATATACCTGTGTACCAAAATTTTTTTGTAATGTGTCCCGTTAGTGACATTATGGTGAGAGACCTGTTGAAAAAGGTAACAGACGGCTACTCTTATCATGCATTTGAAGCTTGTGAGTGGTACTCTTTACTTGGCTGACAAGACAGAAAAAAACATTTAACAGGAAGGTGTGGAGAAGGCCAGTGTCTTCAAAAATCAAATACGTGAACCATAACTGTCCCGTTAGTGACATACTCATAGCATAAAATGTACATCACATTGGATCGAGCTCTACAATGAAAAAAATATGTTACTTAAATCTGTGTTTTTTCATATTAAATCATAAGCTGTATCTATCATACTCACTAGATTGGAGGGACATATAAACCCTATCCGTCCCGTTAGTGACCCTAAATTATCCTTTTGGTTATTTCACCATGCTAACATAAAATTAATTGATATTATGTGAACCAAATTATTAATTTTTGTCATTACTGCCTTACTGCAATGAATTAACATGTAAATATGCATCAAGCCTGCTAAAATATTTTGCCTTTACATGTTTATCTGCATTTCTAGACTGGACTTTGAAAAAAACGTTCAATGAAATCATCATTTCTTAAATTAAAACAAATTCTGTGATTACGTTTAGTTTTTTTTTAAGACAGTTGGTATCAATTTTTGGGAGTGTCAATCACAACCTAAGTGATGCTGATGAAGTTGATTCACCATAATGATCCCAGATTCAAATACCACATAAGAAGACCTTTCATTCAAATACCAGCATTTCTGTGTTCCCAGAGAAAAAAAGTGTAGGTCAACATCTTTGAACGAGCAATTTGGGTACACCGGGCTAGCTAATACACAGCTCCTAATTCAGTCTATGACTTCAGATCCTTGATAATCTGGCAGCAATGTCAGCTGGTGATGGAGATGAAGCTGAAAAAGCCACACCACAGTAGACATGGGCATTTTCAAAGCAGAGACCATCCTCGTGGAGAGCTATTACTCTGTTTTCTACACTGACCCAGCCTGCTATTTTGTTGGTCGTGTGGTCAGACAGGACTGTACATGTGGTTTGTACGATGAAGATCATATATGCAAATGATATTCCTCGGCAAAAACCTCACAACAGTTCAATATAACAGGCCAAAATCATAAAATGTCATATGTGCACTGAGTGTGTGTCTGCCTTTTTAGCTCAGCTGACTTGTCAGCAGTTGAGCTTATCTTACAGTCCTTCGTCAACAATCTACTTCTTCTCCACAACCGTCAGCCACATTGACTTAAAACGTGGTGTGGATGTGTCTTGGGTAGGTCTCTACCAAATTTGTTTAAGTGGCCATGCTCCAGTGATTTTTGGATTTTTTTATGCATTTCCTTTGTTCTTTTTGGGGGCTAATCTTAAAAAATCTTCTGCGAAAAGGCTCACCCAGTTGCTTTGATATCCCACAATGACACTCCCGTGGACTCTCAGTAGTGAATTTGTTCACCAGGAAGCGCTGCAATTTTTTTTCTTATTTTTTATGATTTTTAGTGTGTTATTGCTATTTTCAACTTCATCTCCAGAACCATCATTCAGATTAAGCTGAAATTTAAGATATGTTCCATGTGGAAAAGTCAGACACAGTTGTTCACTATGAGGCAATGCTGTACATTACTGATTTATAACAATTTTTTTCAAATTTGGGTACTTGTCAGTAAATGCACTTTTCGTATTGATGACTATGCAAGTCAATGGTCATTCTAATGCTAACTCACATTTTTACTTCTTCATTTTTTACTTTTACTTCTTCAGATTGACTTCAAAGTTGGTGGCATTGTACCTTGGGTAGGTCTCTTGCAGATTTGTTCAAAGGGTCATGCTCCATTGATTTTCGGATTTTTTATGATTTGGTTATATTTTGTTTGTTTGTTTGTTTTGTATTTGGGGGCAAATCTTCAAAGGTTTTCTTCTCTGAAACCGCTCACTCGATTGCTTTGATATCACACAGAAACACTCTTATGGACTTGTGGTTCCGAATTTGTTCATCAGGTGGTGTGGTGCTGTGATTTTTTTTCTAATTTTTCATGGAGGTTTTTTTTGTGTGTGACTGCTATTTTCAGCTTCTTCTCCAGAACCATCACCCAGATTAAGCTGAAACTTGGTGGATATGTTCTTTGTGGATGGGTCAAACAAAATGTTTCTAAGTTGCAATGCTGTGGCATCCTGATTTTTAATGATTTTTAATTCGGGTACTTACCCATTAATGCACATTTCCTATTGATTACTATGTAAGTCAATGGGCATTCTAATGCTAAGTCACAGTTTTGACTTCTTCTCCGAAACTGTCAGTCAGATTGACTGTAAACTTTGTGGCAATGCACATGTAGCATTGTGGGTCTCTAGCAGATTTGTTCAAATGGACACGCTCCATTGATTTTTTTTTATATATATTTTTTATGCATTTCTTTGGCTTTTGGGGGCCAATCTTGAAAAAATCGCAAGGGTATATGTACATGTCAGCTGAGCACATGACTGTCACAGTCCTCTTGTTTCTGTTTCATGGACCCTTAAGCATTAAGGGCACTGGGCCTTTTGAGGTGGACAATCTGCACGCCAGACATATGGAAGAGAAATTTTCAAATCTCAAGAAAACCATTGCCAAAACCAAGGCTTGAACAACACAAATAGCTACAGATCGAAATGTTAAATAAAGTTCACGAACTTTGAATTGTGCTATCTGAATTTATATTAAAGAAGAAAAATGTTTGAATTTGCATTAAATTGTATCCAAAGGAGAGAACTTTTGAATTAATAATGTGC
This sequence comes from Hermodice carunculata, assembly GCA_964020975.1. Taxonomy (NCBI): domain Eukaryota; kingdom Metazoa; phylum Annelida; class Polychaeta; order Eunicida; family Amphinomidae; genus Hermodice; species Hermodice carunculata. Next base: position 43,457,263 of record OZ026621.1, on the reverse strand, counting down.
ATTTATGAGGTGGAGAAAAGTTTTTTTATGAATAAAAAAAGAATGGTTGAGGAAAAAACTACTAACAAAGGCCCAAACTACTGAAGAATTGAACATCCTAAGTACAGAAGTGGTAGATTTGGTTTCAGAATCAGTTTGCATTTGAATTGTGTGCCTGAATTTATGTCAATGGAAGGAACTGTTTGGGTATGGATTTTATCCAAAGGAGACAACTATTGGTAGTGTATTGTTAGATTCTAAATAAAAACAAAAGTGGAGACAAAATATTGTCCAGTCAGAGTGTGTGTGCATGAATACAAAAATGTGTCACTATTAATGACACACATGCATGTATATGCTGTATGTGATTGGATCCACATCATGTCATCTTACGGACCCAATCAAATAGATTCCTTGTGTTATATACAAATTCAATATATATTTTTTCCAAACTGAGAGATTTAGTATGAATGAGCTATAGAACTGTAGGTAAAAGCATATTAATGTTGTGCAGGTGCAGGAACTTGGGTGTAATCCACTTTGCAGAAACCTACTTTAACATGCGCAGAGCAGCAAACATTTATATCTTGTCACTAATGGGACAATTCTAGATGTCAGTATAGCTTCTAAGGCCTTCTCATGCTATTGTTAATGTGTTAAAGCTTTAATTTTTCCTCTTTCCATGATGATGGGACTTTTGAGCCATAGTTTGAAAACAGTAAGTAATATATGCACCTCTTTTACGAGGCTTATGAGTTGAAGTATCAAATTGTGGTCACGTAAAGTAATGGTAATTCTATCAAAGTATAGATACACAAGATGAGAGGTAAATGCCAATTATTCTCTCTGAAACATCCTTTTCCAATGTGATGGTCTTTTCCTCAGAGGCGTATGTTAAGAAGGACTAATGTTAAATTGGTTGTATCATTTTATGCAATCAAAATAGTTTCCAGTTTTGATTCCATTTCAAATCAAATGTCCCGTTAGTGACATAAAACAGAGTGTTGATTTACAGGTTATAAGAGTACCAAAAATTACTGAACCTGTGATGTAAAAGTTATCTAAGGGTTAGTACATGTGTCAAGCTCCAACAAATCACTACAAATCATTCCACAGGACTTGCTAGTAAATTGACACAGGTGATGCCAGGAAGTGTGAATTAACCACATCATTACATGCAAACAAATCTTTCATGTTTGGGATACATACGGAACACATACACCAAAAATGAAAACCTTGTATGTGTTCATTATATTTTAAAATAAAAGCTCACTCTTTTTCTTTTTATTCAGAATCATATTTTGTACAACTTATAATATGGTAAGGCTACAACCCCAGCATGTGGGTACCATAGTTACCTACGTGTCACTAATGGGACAGCACTGAAAGTACCATCTTTCCCGAGTTGCCTTTCCAAAACTACAGGGTTATGAGGTGACGTCTTTTAGCATAAAATTGAACAAGACCCCAGGCTCATAAAAATATGTAACTCAACACCTGTAATGAAAGTTTACTTTTCTAAATTTTGATGGCCTGATTGTTCAAAAATTACGCAATTCACCCATATAAATTTCCCTTAGTCGCAATCAAGAACACCAGCCTGTCACCTGCGACATTCAGAATGCCATTTAAGTGAACATACTGGGTAGATTGATTAACATGGATTTGAGTTGCCGATGTGCACGTTTTCCCTGCTCATGGTGATTTTACAATAATTGATAGGGTGTTCTGCAAAGATTTCCCAAAGATGCAGACACCAAACTCACTATCATGTGGTTGTGTCCTTGGGAACTGGGTCAAAGTCACCCATCTTAAAACTTTAAGGTAGCCAGCCCTTATAGAAGACTAAAATCCTGTACAATATGAAAGCAATATGAAAGCCCTAGCTCAAAAGCTTCTCAAGTTATCATGCGGAAACTATCCGGACAGACGAAACCTGCAATCACTATAAAGGACTCACCTTCGGCAGTCCCCAAATAATCCTTGGCAATATGAAAGCCCTAGGTCAAAAAGTGTTGAAGTTATCATGCGGAAATGTTGTGGACAGACAGACAAAGTGATTGCAATGTGACTCCTCTTTGGATGGGACGCATAATTAACGCTGTTGAAAGGAATATCTTGGGACTCAAATTGACATCTTCCTTTTAACAGTGTTAATTTTCTTGTTATTTATTTTTTACCATTTAAAGACACTTGTCTACAGTTATCAGCAAGCTGTTATCTAACCCTGGTAAGGAAGAGTCCACACTCACAGCAGATTCGGTCTTCACTACAGTGTTCTCCGTCTTGTTAGATCATCCATTCAGGGTACTCTGCTTTGCTAATATTCCCATGTTATTTCTATGCCTCCTGTTTATGACCTCTGTTTTCAGGGGCAATCATTTAGTGATCTCTAAGGAGGGATTTACAAAACAGAGCCCCTTATACTCCATGAATGTCGCCCACTTCCATAAGAGGTAGACTACAGTGATTGTCATGTCTGCCTTTCCCCACACCACTTCAATTTTGTCCAGGAATTTGATAATAAGGCTGCATGATAGCCATAATAGACCTAGCTGACAATTTCCAATTGCTGCTTCCTGTACCAACTCTTCACTGACGACACAAAAAGGTAAAAAAAAAAAAAAAAAGACTATGCTATTAGCAAGCTGCATGCAAAGGGATGGGCAAATTTTCCGAAATTTCATTCAAAATGAAACACAGGGTTTGAAAAGTGATTCTGAGATTTTGAGTTTAAATTTTCTTTCTGATAAATCTGTGGTGCTGTGGATCATAATGTTGTGGAAAAATAATTGAGCTTAATGAATTTATGACTGAGAGAGGAACCTGCCAAAACTTTTTTAACTATAAACAGCAGCATGGGAGAGAAGGAATGCACCAGTGTTTGAGGGCCCATCATGCTTCACAGCCTTATTTCCCATATACTCGACAAAATACACAGACAATCTTACACCGCGGAGAGTGAGATACTATTTTCCCCACCAACAACAATCCCGTCTAAGAGAAAAATAGTTACTCATTCTCCTGCCATGTAAGATTTTGTTTCTTCTATGTTTAATTGGGTAGGCCTATTAATTGCAAAAAAATGCCCTAGGCCTACTTTCAACTCTGACCTGGTGTACCATATTGTTTACGTTCATTGTAGTTATTCTAAGTTCTGTGTAAGGTATAATCAAACATCCCTCATGCATATTTGATTTTGTCTACATGTTAATGCACTATGTCACTAATGCAGGTGCGTCTCAGTTTAGATGTGACAATGTTCAGATCATGTGATCTACAGTGAGCCACATATTTTGTATTTCACTCAAGAAAATGTAGATGATATAGCTAACAAGAACCAACAGTTCTATCATAAGTACTGAAATTAACTCTGACCGCAAGAAATATATTTGTGTATATGGCTCCCTGAATTCCCAACTAGTTTCAGTGATTAGTTCACCTTCTTCAGGGGAAGGAGCGTATTTTAATTAAAATAGGGTGGGTATATTCACAATTGAGGAGTTACAATATTTTCCGTAATTTATTACTGGATGTGACGTCATTATACTGTTAGAGTGGGGGTCAATGAGTACACAAGTCCGTGCTATTTTTCACGTAGTTCATTCCAGTGTTTTGCATTCACAACGTAATGTTCTCATCCGTTTCAATCAAGATTGTTATTAAAGATTAAGTGTTTTGTTGTTATATTTATAGATCTAATCAGATGTTACACTATGATAATAATTCTTGGTATTTGAAATATGTAAGTCCGGTTGTATGAAAATGATAATTCACCCTCAAACATAGAATATATGCATGTGCTTGCCTATATGGAGTGCCCTGTGCTCCCACCGCCCAAAGGAGGGGCTGCAAAACACCAGCATTTTAACCCCACCATACCTCTTACCCTCACTTCCCAAATATCCAAACAGGTTTTTGGGCTTGCCAGAAGCCTGAACCAGCCCACCCACCATTATCACCAGCCTAGGGTTGTCAGTAAGGCACGACATGTTCTTACAGGAACAGTGACCAATCGCATAGGAACATATCCTCCCTGATCATCACGTTCCATTCAGACACGCCTTCAATGTAATATATAGACAAACCACCACGACCGGTGCTCACTGCCTGAATTAAATGCTTCTTAGTTGCAGAAGGCCCTCCGCGACCAAGAAGCATTGAGTTCAGACAGTAAACACACAGAAGTGGTTGTTTGTATTTCTCCCATAATAATACATGGATAAATTAATTAAATTTTAAAATAAAATAATGCAAATACACTTAAAAGGCAAATCAGAGATTGCTGGATACATGCCCCCCCCCCTTGACAAATTTACAACCTTGCTAATCACAGCTCTCATTTTGGAATGACTGTAGTCAATAAAAATATGCTATCTCCATGACCCAGATACTTGACCTACTGACCTACTTTTATTCATGACACACTCTTGTGTCCAGGTGTGTAAAGTTTCATGATTCTTAGTCAACAGACTTTTAACCCGGGCATGAAGTGTAATGTAGTTTTACATGAATGTATCACCATGACCCAGATACTTGCCCTAATGACCTACTTTTGTTTCATGACACACCTTCAGGTCAAGATGTGTGTGTGTGTGTGTGTGTGTGTGTGTGTGTGTGTGTGTGTGTGTGAAGTTTCATGAAACTAAGTTGCATAGTAAATAAATTATAGCGCAGACCGATTTTATAATGATCTTTCTTTCAAGATAACCTGTGTAACTCTTTGAGCATGCCATGGTCAAGGAAAGGAATTTAAATGAAAAAAAAAAAGAAGAGAAATCTGCCCATTATGACCCCCTAACCACCAATGGATATGGTACATTACGTTTAAATAGCAGGTTTGTCTTCATATGGAGTACAGTATATGAATCAGTAGATGTCCGTGAAAAAAATTGTAGTTGTGTGGTATCTTTACAGAGCTGTCTTAAAAAAGGAGATTAACTTGTGTCTATCAAAGGTTAACTGACACCAATATACATATTTTATGCCATATAACATACCATTTATTTATTTTAAACTTGTTCACGTTATATCTATGTATATATGACAACCTGATTTGAGAAAAATTCATGCAGGCATTTTGAAGATACCATGGTAACAAAGACGGACAGTAATAGGTCACAGTATGCTGTAAATAGGTCATAGTGACCTCAAATTCTAATCAGCTAAAGGGTGTCTGGGCATGCATCTATGTATTGACTTGTATAATTGCATTTTGAAGATATGGCCCTTATCAAGCTCACATGGATAGTAAACAGATCAGGCTAAGCTGTACCTAGGTCACAGTGACCTCATTACTTAAACACCTATAGGGGGTCCAGAAAAGTATACTGTAGTTCTAGAAATTTTCGCGCATTTAATTCAATGCAAATGCAAAGTTTCTTTAATTACAAAATTTTCGCGCATTTTAATTTCCCTCAATTCAATCCCATACAATGCACTGAAATACAAGGTAACTTAATTTCGTGCTTTGGGTGGTAGCACAGAATTAAATCAAGCGTGAAAAATTCTAGAACAACAGTATGTGTATCAAATTTTTAAAAAATCCACCTGGGCATTTTGGAGGTGTTGTGTTTACAATGATCCAATATACAGTAAAGGCAATTAGGAGTCCAAGAATATATCTGTGTATCAAATTTGAGAAAAATCTGTCCAGGCATTTTGAAGATATTCCACTAACAAAGCTCACATGGACAGTAAATAGGTCATGGTAAGCTGTAAATAGGTCACACAGACCTTAAAGTCTAATCAGCTAATGAGGGTCAAGAAATGCATCTGTGAATCAAATTTGAGAAAAATCCATTGAGAGAATTTGAAGGTATGGTGCTAACAATGGCAGACAGACATATGGAGGGATGGACAGACGGACAACCCGAAAACATAATGCCCCCTCCCCCTTGTGGGGGAGGCATAAAAAAGGATCTGAAGCTTCCCCAGAAAATTACAATGGAAATACAGTCTGTGGTTGTGTAGGCACGGTTTGTAGTAGAGTGTTGAACAAGAGACTGTACCAGCTTGTGTCAGATGACCTCACAACTGAAGAGCTGATCTCTTCTGTTAACTCTTTCACTGCATATTTATCCCATGGCAAACCCAATTAACCAGTGAGATTCTAGGAATTTTGATAATACAAAAAACATTTATATTCTATATCCCCAGAGTAAAAAATAAGAAAGTGAAGCAAATAATACACCAGCAACAATACACTATCACCTGAGAGAAAAAAAAGTTAAAGCATTAGATCACAGCAACTAGTTACTGGTCATCTTAAATTCTTGTTTGGGAAAAGCTGTTTAAGGAGGACAGATTTAGAATGACTGTTAAAACTGTTATTTAATTGCCTCAGTTTAGTCGTACCATCTGCCCTGGTCTCAGTTGCCAGTGAATGATGGTTCCAAGCCATCCAGCCTCAACTGTCAGACTTGTATGGAGGTGTCAAAAACAATAGACAAAGTCCAAGCACACTGATCGTTACTTCTGACAAGTTTTACTCAAAGTTGACGTATTTTTGGCATGTAAAGCAGAGTATGGCAGGTAACATAACAAGAAACTGACATGTTTTTATTGTTTGACTTTCATGTATTCTGATTGGATAGAAGTGTATAAGATTCTGGTCATCTTAGAGATAGTTTCTCAATAAATGTCGGTGTAACTTGGAGCAAAGCAGAGACTATGAGAGACTGTCTTATGACCAACAGCAACTGCCAGGGACTGTTGGACCTTCTTTGTATCAGAAAAGTGGAAGAATAAAGACTGGAGAGTACTTTAAGTTTATATGCTGGACTTCACAGTTCTTCATGTACCACACCTGGAGACCCTCTCAGTCTAAATGATGATTACAACAAGTGAGTGAGCTAATTCCCCAAAGCTCCCTCAGTTTCCACAACATCCCCCAACAAACCCCTAATAAGTGATAACACCACATAAAACCCTGTTTTGCAATAATCATATTTACAATCACAAACTTAGCTGAACTTCTGGGTACTCTTGAAAATTTGATACAATATCAAAATTTCTTTAACTTTGCACTGAAAATCAACAAGAGTCACTTCCCACAGCCTGCTGACAATTCGACTGAAGTCGCCTACCGCTGCGAAAAAGTTGTAGGTGCCAGAATGGTTGACCACATGTTTATTTTTAAGTCCTTTATTGATGCTTCTATGGAGAAGAAAAAGAAATTGCACCTATGTTTCTTACAACTAAGCAAGGCCTTTGATAATGTTTGGTGAAACAGCCTCTTACATAAAACTCTTGGAAACTGGAATTTGAATAAAATTCTACAACATAGAAAGAGTATGCACACAGATGTGAAATGCTGTCCTGACACTGCACATGGGTCAACACTACAGTTTAACACTGCAGGGGTAAACAAGGTGATGATTGGAGCCCACTACTCTTCACCCAGTTCATTAATAATAAAATTCTTGAGAAAGGTGTTGGCATTAAGTTAGTTCACCACATAAAATATCTTACATATGCAGATGATAATGCCTCGGTGTCCAGTAATGTTAATGATCTGCAACAGAGTTTAAGTAAAAATGCATGGTTACTGAATTCAAAGAATGGAAACTTAGAGCATGCACAGTAAATGTTGATGAATCAGCAGTAATGATCTTTGGTCCAATAGGTCCCCCCCCCCACCCCTCCCCCGCAAGAACATTTACTATGGGAATCTTCCCATTGAGTAACTAATGAATACTGTAACCCTGGTTTGAATTCCACATGTGACAGTTCATTCCATATTGCACAACAATGACTAAGAGAAAAAGCATGAGAAGCATATTTTGTAAAAGCATCATTATGAAATCTAGTATCAATCACAATGAGACACCCTTTTACTCCACACCCTAGTTACTCCTATCTCCACTTTTGCTTCTGACTTATGGCCACTGGCAAGCGTTAGCAGGAAATATGATGTCACCTTGTTCAAACAGCTTGCGGATCAGTCCAATGAACTTTTTAAGGTTTGTATACGGTATAAACAAGAGAGCAACTAATTTAGCCATAAGGGGTGAACTGGGTGTTACACTCTGGCTCTACATGACTTGGGGAAAAAAAATCAAATACAATGGAAGGTTTTCAAGTTAAGGGCATGTTACACTCTGTACCAGGCATACAAAGACGTGCAAATCTTTGGAACACAACACAGTTACATCATGAATATCCTTTTTTCCAAGAAAATAAAAAATACAATGAAAGATCTGGCAACACAGAAAGCCCTGGAGGTGAAATATGAAACTTACTAAGCATCTGAATTCCAGAGTTCCCAGAATGGGAAGTTATCTTTGTATGCTAAAACTCAAGCAGTCACGGTTTTGAAAGGTACAACTACTTTATTCAAAACACTGATCACAGAAAAGCCTTGGTTCAAGTCAGAGCCAGTGCACATCCATTCAGGGTTGAAACACAGCGATACTGTCAGCCAATAGTTGACAAGAGCCAAAAGGTTATGTACTTGTAGCAATCTTGGATAAGCAGATGACGAAGAACATTTTCTGTTAAGATGCCAATAATATTGCAATTTACAGACCCAAATGATTGGACACATCTCGAGTAACTGCAGAAACTTTTCAAACCTCTCCCACAACAACAAGGATAGCTATCTATTAAATTCAGACTGGCCTATAATAAGTGTGGTTGCCAAGTTCTGTTACAAAACCCTGGAAATGAGATTCACACGTTCCATATACTGTTTTTTCTTTCTCAGCTGTAATGTTATAACAAGTATTCACATGTTGACATATGTTCTATCTCCTTCAGCAGTGCAATATACATTCCATTTAACTCTAGCTATACTTAAAGTGGACAGTGAACACCAACTGAACAGAATACTTGTGAACTGAACACTTTGTGACATGGACTCGTCTTCTCTTGAGTTCTAATATATATATATATATATATATATATATATATATATATAGTTTAATTTACTTCTTCTGGTGCTATTTCATGGTGCACATCGACTGATGTTTACCTTCCATCATGCGGCAGTATATTGTGTCATCATATATAGTTAAGAAGTTATCATTTGGCTAACATACGACCCACTTCGGGCATGAACTAAAATAAAAGTTTTTAAATCTAAGTTTGCTCCAGACACAGGAGGTGCGGCTGCTCCCTGGTGACAGAGACCAAGGGTGTAGCATTAAAGGCAAGTTTACCCAACATGCTAATAGCAGAGCTAAAGCTGATGGCAAGAGGTTAACTTGCCCCCTGGTCACACAACCAGGTGAACTTGAAAGCCTTATCAGACAATCGCAACACCTGGGACATATGTTACCTTGACCAATTGTAATGGCTCTCAACCACATGCATCCTGATATATGTCCACATCAACTAGCATGCTGTTCTATGTCCACATCAACTTACATGCTGAAATATGTCCACATCAAGTAGCATGCTGGAATATGTCCACATCAACTTACATGCTGAAATATGTCCACATCAAGTAGCATGCTGGAATATGTCCACATCAACTAGCATGCTGGAATATGTCCACATCAACTAGCATGCTGGAATATGTCCACATCAACTAGCAGTCGAGATGCTGACCTGGGTTTAATGAGATGCGAGATTAGCGGTCAAATCAGCAGCCTCGTTCTCGGTTCCATTGCTGGGCAGTGCTTATGTAAACAAAGACGCATGGGCACATCTTAGTCCCTGCTATTTGGGAGTATTGAGGTGTTTGCGGATCACATGAAAGGGGTGTGATAAGTCATTTACCACTTACAGTAAAACCTTCCTATACCGAACACCCTTGGGACCTGAAAAACGTGTTCAGTAAGGGGAGGTGTTCAGTATAGGGAAGTTTGCTAACATTGGAAGTATACATTCCGGACCAAGAAATGGTGCTCAGTATAGAGAGGTGTCCGGTATATGGAGGTGTTCGGTTAGAGAGGTTTTACTGTATATAACAGTCAGTGCATTTATTGGGTTACGATTAATGGTCATTTTACGAGCATCCTGTCACCCAATACCCCACTGAAGACACAAGAGATGCCTGTTTGGAACACCCACTAACCAGATACTGCTCTGGCATTTTAATTTAAAACAGATCCATGACCCTTTCATGCTGTAACTTGACCAACAAGTGTTCATGCTTTTCAAGAGGGTATAAATTTGGGCTGGATTGGGTTAAATTTTCAAGATACAAGCAGTCCAATTTGAATAACAGAACAGTCCATTTTATCAGAAGTAATAGGGGTTTAGAGCTACTGATAAAATAAAACCTTTTCTGTAATAACATAGATTAGGCTTAGTTTCATACGTACTGATATTTTAAGTTGTGAAAAAAATATATTTGAGCATTCTAGGGCAAATTGTACAGATTTGATCAAAATTCAAAGGGCCCTACCCCCTAAATATGTCATTTTGGGGTTCCTTCATTTTAGGCTGAAAGGTGTACACAGGGTTGTCACTATCCCACCACCCCCATTGGATTATGGATCTGTATGCTTTGGCAGTGCATTCTTGGTGCAAATTGCCGGGAATAGACCCCATGTTACAAAAGTGGAGCTTTGTAGAAAAAGTGGATTTTTTTTGCAAAATGGCGGATTTTAGAGGTTGAAATTCAAAGTCAGGTCACAAGATTATTTCTTTCTAATTTGGACCTACATCTTACTGCTTGCATCAGGAAAGTATTTTTGCAGTAGATGGCAAAATATTTTGCCATCACATTGCTTGTACAAAATTTGATCAAATTACATGTACATGACTTCTGGATATTAGGGTCAGCAATGGCTGACATATCAGAAATGAAATGGACATATTGGACTACCATGGCCCTATTATTAGACTGGAATAATACCATAATGTGGATTTAAATCTGTGGAAAGAGGATATATAAAGGTAAGAGATCATAACACATCTTTTGTACCACTTTTTTCAAATTTCTTATTTGTATGTGATACCAGTTAATATCATGGCCGCCATGTTGGATTTTGTGTATTTTGGTGACGTCACAGCCCAGGGCTTAGCTTGGAACCGAGGCGTGCTGGTAGCCAATCAATCTCATTCATGTCTCAGCATTTCGACTGTAGCATGCTGATGTATGTCCACATCAACTAGCATGCTGGAATATGTCCACATCAACTAGCATGCTGATGTATGTCCACATCAAGCTCCTGTCCATGCTCCTGGAGTGTTTTGGTACAGAGGAGGCTGTCTGGATGGCTCCTGACAGTATCTATGTCAATACAACTAACCTACACAAGGCCATGTTACAAAGACCACCTGTAACTGAGGTTACCAACTGTGCCTAGACTGCCTCTGCAAGCTCCAGTACCTGCCAAGAGTTGGCCCTGCCTCTGCTGTGTTTTAACCCTTAAAGTGCTGATTTAAGATTAAGTCAACAGCTTTCCTCGGGACACTTTCCGCACAATGCGCGCAGTGTCCTGAGGAAAGCTGTTGACTAAGACTACTTTTTGCTTCAGACAAGGCTTGTTGGTATTTGAATGATAGGTATCTTCATGAGGAATTTGACTTTTTTAACCATTATATGTTTAACGGTAATGAGAAAGCAGCTATAGCAGTGATTAGCACTTTAAGGGTTAGCTTTTTCAATGCCAACTGCGACTTTAATCAAAACTACTTAAGATGAACTGAGCTCAATAATAGTAAGGATGCTGCATTAACATTCCTTGTGAAAGCAACTTTCATTCAAGCACCACCATTCTTATAGTCCCAGAGAGTATAATGGTCTGGGTCAAAATCTTTCCTGTGCTAGTGTGCTTTTGGCTTTTGGCACAATATGCACACCGAGGTAAGCTGCTAACTCAGTCAAAAATGTGGCACTGAAAGAGTCAGGGGAATGGCACTCTTTGTGGCCCAGAGACCAGCTCTATACAATGGTTTTCAAAATATCAAACTTTCCCCAACAGATAACTGCTCACCAATGGTATCCAACAGGCCACCATGATTCAATTTAATACTGAATTGTTTCTACATGGTGCAGTCCTGTAATGACTTATGCCACTCTTTCCTACTCTTTGTAGCAACCTATTTCACTTCAGCCTCCTCTCCTCCCCACCCTACCTCTCCCTAGGTTCACTGCTTTGGTGTCTGCCAGCTGTTAGATTGCATCAACTTACCTATCAAAACTACCCAATTTAACACCAAAAATGTCCTATTATTGCCTATTAATCCTTTGCAGGATGACACCTTTTTCATCCCACTAGAGCTTGTGTCAAACCATGAAGATCTCCATACATATATATGTACTGGTTTCAGTCTGAGAAATTCTGAGTTTCTGTCACTGAGTAAGGGATCATGTATGAAACAACACATGCCAAAAATATGGGGGGGGGGGGGGAGGCTAATGCCCAAATCAGATTCTCAACAATTCTTTGGTTAAAGTAAAATAAAAGAAAAATTCCGCAGCTTCAATACATGAAACTTAATGATTTTATTATCAAAACTCAAAAAAAGAAGAGAAATGATCACAATGGGCGATAATAGGGGTTTTTACATACTGATGTTTCAAAAGCTTCACAACAGCTTCATATTTTCCCCTTACTTATACAGTAATCTATTTTGTATATATGTTAATTGAGCATATATTTTTTACTAAATCCTTTGTAATGGATAATCCTGAAACTCCTTCAGTGCAGATTTATCTCCTTACATTCAGTCTAATGCACATGGCATTTTCAGTAATTCCTCAAAGTGACACTAGATGGCACGCTAATTAGTAAGCCACCACATGCATTTACACTATGTTAGGTAAATTCATTAATTAATAGAGTAGGCCTACAAGAAGAAAGAAAATATAATTTATTTGAGGAATTTGGTAGCTTGGACAGAAGGGTATGAAGAAAGGTAATCGAGATTTTTAAAATGAAAGACAGGTGCGACATTATCTTTGATAATTCTGTAAATAAAAGTTCCCGGAGCATATTATGTTTAAAACTTACCTCTTTGTGCTGCGTATGCTAATATTTCATTGTGATTAATGGATCTGAAAAACCGTTCTGGTACCTTGCCGGTACATTTTATATGTGTGCTCAGAAAGGGCAAACAACATAGGTATACCTTGTGATATGTTGTTACATATTTTCTTATTTCAATACAAACTTGGCATGAGCATGATAAAATATCAGTCACAATTTTCCTGTAAATAGTGATTTTGGATTGGGGGGGGGGGGTCATGGAATGTTTTTTTGGTTTTTTTTCAAACATGATCCTGAAGACAGACAAAAACCTTTGCCATTTTTGGGAGGTCAACAGAGCAAAAAAGAAACTTTTAAACGTCTCCTGTGCAACCAAACTAATCATTCTTTGCAATAAGACATCATACTAACAGATCTGTGACCTTGATAACTAGGTTAAAGGTCCTCAAACATAAAACCAGCTTATATTTTACCAACACACCTTACCATGACAAGTGTTATCAGATTCTCCAACAGTTAATGCAGGGAAGCCTAATGTGTTAAGACAAATAGCAAAATAAACAAACACAAAAACAATATATCCCCCCATTCCTGGGAGAGATATTATCAGCCATTTTCTGCTCAAGTTAAATAGAAGCACCTGGATGCAAATTGTCATTTGCTTCAATGTTTTTACTCAAGTTCTGTCTTAAAAGACAAAATTTTTGCCGAGAGTTGTATGTAAGACCAATCATGAAGGCAGGTTGCAGGTCAGCTGCTTAATCTCTTGGATTGGGCTTATGCCTACAAAAGGGTTAATAATCTAGAAAAGCATAAAAGCAAATTTTTCAGGTCACTTGGCTGAGATATGAAATATTACTCCAACTGGTTGGAATCTAATCTAATTGGAGAAATGTTTACCATATATTGACCCTGTTCTGCAATATTTACTTTGTCTCGTACACTTTCTGTGATTGTCTTTCTTCATATTCTGTGAGGACTGATGGAAAAAAAAAAAGAGTGCACAAGCTCCTATTAGGTAAGTTACATCTCTAATCAGTTAACTATGCTAAACGAGATGCTGAATTGTACTGTATTTTGGGGGGAACTGAATGCAGTGATTGTATTACATACTTGCGTAGTCCGTAATATGTTCATGTTTTAATGGATGACCAGCACTGCAAATTAGTCCATGACAGACAATAATTCAGTTCACTGATCAGCTTAAACAGACGAAAGAGATATCTGCCCATGTTTTGTCCCCAACAGCCTTCTTGGCCCTGCCAATGATACACTGACACCTCTAGTAACATCGCCCCCACCCCACCCCACCCCCCCACCCCCCCGATATGCAGCTCAGCCTCATTGTGAATTCAGTGTTGTTATCTACACACATGGTGCATAACATGATCAAAGTGGTGAGAAATGGTTTGCACATGTGTCAGACGCAAAAATTTACGAAAACCAATTTATACCCACATTTGGTTACTTGTTTACATGTTACAGGATCCATACGTCACTGCCACTCTGTCATGGAATACAAGCAAATCTCCACCTGAAAACCTTTCTATCCTGCAATAGGTTATAATTCTGTAATTTGATTGGATTAAATGTAAAAGAAAAATTCTCGTCTTTCCATCCTCAGTAGCCTCTTGGCACAACACTAGGGGGAGGCGAATCAGTCTTCCGTAATAGCTGCATAATAAATGAGGAAAGTCTCTGGTGACATAGTGGGTAGCCTCATTTTGAATCAAAAGCTGTCTGCAACAAGAACAGTGATGGCGGGGACAAGGTTTGCTCACCTCACTGACATTTCAATTTTCTATTTTATATATATATATATATATATATATATATATATATATATATATATATATATATATTATTGTAGGACAAAACCATCAACACCTGTCTTTTCATGGAATACAAAATATTTCCACTCGTCTGAAAAGCAAGCACTGGTGGTAGCTGACAGTATCCCGGGAAGAAGAATCATCATCAGTTGTTCCTGAAATTACAAAAAAAAATCATCTCCGCCTGATAAGATTTTGTATTCCACTCGACCTTAAGTTTGCCTGGTAAGCAGACCAATTTTCATGTTTTTTCTACATAAGAGTGGTATATATTGGAGCTTGATCTGCTCTGGAGGCAAGTATTCAGCATCATGGGATATAAATCTTTTCAGATGGACATTTTCCTGTATTATGTGAGCAGACCAGTGGTGACCGATACTATCTGGACAAATATTGTTACCTATGCATCTAACAATTTCCAGACAAGGGACACTTGGTCAGTAACTTGTATTCTCAAGCTCTTGCTGCTGTCACGTTGTTACGTGCACAGAACACCAGTAAAGTACCTGATAGCAAAGTTTGTAAGTGCACAGAGCACCACTACAGTGCCTGACAGCCTAGTTTTTATTTGCACAAAGCACCAGTACAGTGCCTGATAGCCAAGTTTTTAAGTGCACAGAGCACCAATACAGTGCCTGATAGCCAAGTTTTTAAGTGCACAGAGCACCAATACAGTGCCTGATAGCCAAGTTTTTAAGTGCACAGAGCACCACTACAGTGTCTAATAGCCAAGTTCTGTTTCACATGGAACAAAAATATTTATGCAGTACATATGTGGCATTAAACATCATCAAGGCAACTGCAAATTTAAGTGTTATGATGGGGTAACAAATGAATTGCCAACTGAACAAAGAAAAATTGTGAACCCTTGCCCCTGCATTTGCAACAAACATAATTTTTTTTACTTGTAAATAGATTTGCAGAGATGGACAGATGAGTGAGACCATGGGGACATTCAAAACATCAAAATAACCTGCCTTGGAGACTGAAAGAGAAAACAATAGTGAGCACTGTTTCCAGTGAAAGAAGATTTCAGCTCATCATGAAAAATTGCACATTCTAGTATCACCTATAGATGCAAAATATAGGGTCCAATGCAAAATTGATTACCTTCTCTTTCTGAAGCAATTTTGGGTTTAAAGAGGTTTTATTTCAGAAATTTAGTTGCAGGGAAAGTTAAAACATTTGATTGCAGAAACTTGTTATCTGTCTTCTTAAATTCTCAACTGAGACCTGAGCAGATGATAAGATTAAACAGTGGCAATTAAATAAAAAACACTATTAACAGTTAAACAGATTCTAAATCTGTCCTCTCAAATCAGCTTTTGCCAAACAAGAATTTAAGATTAGAAGACAAATAGCAAGATTCTGCAATCTAATGCCTTAACTTTCCCCTCAACTGAATTCCTGAAATGAAACCTATTTAAACCCCAAATTCCTTCAGAAAAAGAAAATAACAAATTTTGCATTGGACCTTGTATTTTGCCTAGGTGATACTACCCGTCCTAGCAATGCATAGGTTAATGTATGTCGATTAAGACTGATTGATTTTTGTCTTTCACTGCTTGTCTGAGGCATGACTACAACATGCACATCTAAGATTCCCTTGTATCAAGGTAGCCCTTTAATTGAAGTGTAACTAGGATTATACCTGCACTGTCTGGCTGGGTAAGCCTATATCTGCATCAATCAATATTATGGCAAAAGAAGCACAATAAATTGTGGTGATATTTTGTTTTGGAGTATGTCCACCAGGTGGCACTTCTAGGTCACAATAACAGATCTGTGAACCCCACCCCCCACCCCCCACCCCCAACTGAAATGATCCTGAATGAATTCTACCATGGCAATAACAATAATTTGTTACAAATATTATATATATCCATGCACCTGCTGTATGAAAGTTTTTCATGAGATGTCAGTGAAATTAAACATTCTTTTTTATGCCTTTCATAGCTGGGTGGAGGGAACCCATTTTTTCCCCTCCACAAATGCATCCCAGGTCTACCCTTTCACAAGTTTTAACCCTGAGAGACTTAGACTGATGTACCAGCACACATTTTTTTCCTGTTACAAATTACAAGAAATCGTCGATTCTCACAAACGTTGTTTGCTTCCTTTCTTTTTTTTCCTCCATCATCAGGAATGACACAGGAGAGCTCAGTTCTCACTTGGTCCTATCTGTACATATCAACTAGAAAAGAAAAGAGTCTGGACAAAGGACACGGGAGGCCCCACCTGTCACTGCCCCATCAGCACTGGAAAGAGGAGCTTGTAATTGCATGGTGTACGAGACTTCAAACATATTGTGAAATCTGCACATGGATAATAATTATACTCACATCATTCTCACATATTGATTGATATTCCTATCAAATTTCATGGATATACCTGAAATACTTCATGAGCTACACATGGTACAAGTTCGACAAGAACCAATATTAATACATGTACTCATTTTCCTAGAATTGTCATTTTTACTAAGTTAATGCATTATCAACAGAGGATAATTAACCCAAGAGACAAAAAAAACACCAGCGGCACACCGTCACATGTTGATTAATGCTACTATCAAGTTTCACAGTTGTACCTCAAACAATTTGCGAAATACAGGACACAAGTTTGACATGAGCCAACATTTTCACTAAATAGACATTTTCATTTAATAATCAATGAAAAATGAACAGAGGTTAATTAACCCAAGACACAAACAAAACCCTGCACATCTTCATATATACTGATAAATTATTCTATTAGGTCTCATAGCTGCATACAAATACTTCTAAAGATATATGCAACACAAATCTGACAAGTCTAACATCGGATCAACATTTTCACTAATTAATTATCAAAGGATAATTAATCCAAGAGACAAACAAAACCCCAGGTGCAAACCTTCATATAATCATACAATCACACAAAGTTTTATGGTTATACCTCAAATGGTTTTTCAGATACATGCAACATAAATCTGACAATTTTAATGTCTGACAGACAAGGGCAAATCCATATACCTTCTCTCTCTCCCCCCCCCCCCCCCCCCCCACAAAAATGCAATCTTGTTGTCAATTTGCATGTTTGGATGGACCCGCTGCCTCTTTTGAATTCCCACTTGGAAGAAAATTTTTACTTGTGTATTAAAACTCTATTGGTTTTACCTAATTGCTAAAAATACGGCAACAATAAAATGTACACACATGCAAATTGACCTAGTTATTTGGCCATGGTGAGCACTGCACAGTGGGGACTGTATCCTGGGAACAAGATGACATAAGTGGTGTTCATGAAGGTCCCATTGATGAGAGTACTTCAGACAGCCTCACAGCCACCACTTCCTAATTAGTGTGACCCACATAGTAAGCAGCTAGTCATGCAGTCAGAGCTGAATACCTGGGATCTGTTCCCTATTCATGCATGAACTGTATTCTCCATATGAGGTCACTAGAAGAAGAATGGTAATTGAGGGGTAAGCCGGGGTACAGGGCAAAATGACCTTTAGGGCTTGGGGTTCACTGAGGAATGACCTTGGAATTGGCCAGGCACCAAGATACAATGGTTAACCATGCACAAACACCTGGAGACCCAGGCCAGCCATGACTGAACTCAACGGTGTTGCAGTATGTTGCTGTAATAATAGTTTATGATTGGGCCAAACATAAGTTGACCAGGCTAAATTTTAATTTAATGTAGTTACCACACACCATAGTCTTTTACTTGGATTGCCATCCATGTTAACATAACAGCCACCATTCATATTTTCAGTAAAAAGGAAGATGAAGATGCAAAAACAAAAAGCTGTCAAAAACAATGAACTTCTGCAAAAATTATGCTTCTATTAACTAATACCAGTTCTATAATGGCAATGTTGATTGTTATTTAGGATTTTTCCCACACCAAATTGCAGGGAATAGGATTTTGGTCATATTGGACATAAGTAGTTTTCCAATATGGGGTGCAAAGGACTAGATGCTTGGGAGTATGCTCCAAATAAGGGTTAAACATGTCTGTATCTTACTAGTATGTGTCTTTACTTTTATAAACATTGGTTCATGATGCCAGGCTTGCTGCTTATTAGGGAATACAGATCCTGCTTGCTCAATGATATGTATCTATCAATATTTTCAGCTTTCTTCAACATCATGTGGGTTGAGCTTGAAAAACCAAAACGTAACCATCTCTAAACAGTCATCTACCTCAATAATGTTTTGCTTAAATTCTTAAATTTCAAGTCAACAGAAAACATTTGGTGAGAACTGTAAATATGATGTGTTATAACAGAATGCCTCTGGTCAACAGTTTACCTTGCCATGGACACAATTCTTGTCCAACAAGTGGGGATCAACAAAGATTCTTTCATTGCTATTTTTATAATTTACTTGATAATATTTTAGCCATTCACAAACTTCTTCAGCCAAATTCAAGGGATATTAGCATTTTGGTTAACTGGCTTATGGTCTGAGCAATCGCTGATTTTTATTGGCCAATCTAGTCAATTTATGCCCTGCCTGGTTGACAGCAATCGGCAACACTGGAGTTATATTCCCTGTGCTGAAAATGCTCTATACCATGTATGAAAAACAACCATAAAGAATATATACAACCTCTGGTACGTAGCAATCAATACTGTTACTATGGGAAGAGACAGCATTACAAAGCTGTCCCTGTGTTTACCGGCACTATTATTAGTCAGTTCATCAGCATCAATTGATTGCCATGCCCTAGTTATACATATGTCTGCATAATATATTCATCTGTGGTCACATGAATCTGACAGAAAGCTTTACACTTTTTATTTCCACTGCTTAAGGTCAGTTTTTGTCCCAAACGATCCATACAATTTTGATCTTGCTCTGAAAATAAAGCATGTCAACATAATATCCCTGAACAATGATATTGTCAACAGGAGCATTTTTCTTGTATTTCCATATATGTCAGGGACGCCCACATACTAAATGTGGCATGCTTCTTTACAGTAGGTTTCAGCCATGCCTCATACAGCCTTCTACGAACAGCACCTCTTTCATATGGCGAAAAACTTGGAACCATTTCATAAAGCTGAGATCCCTTGACATTTATACAGTTTTTCACAGATATAATCCCTCCTGATCTTGTTATGGTTGAAATGTTCAGATAATGTGGTTTGTTCTTCGGTCAAAGTGCCATACTCCTGTGAACAAGAGAATTTGCTGCTATAATTTCCATGCTGACCACTTAAAATTTATAGCTACTAGAAAAAAAGACTGCATCTGCACAAGGATGTATTTATTTCTTTTCTTTTCCTTTTTTTTTTGCAGGGGAGAGAGAGAGAGAGAGAATGAGAAATGCTACGCACTTTTACTGTACAATGACACAAGCTGTCAGACCAATGCAACCATTCTCCACAACTCATGTCAATATGACCATACCTCAACCCTCTTTCCATAATTTACAATCCAAGTATGTCAGGCCAGTTTCTATTAACTAAAACAACCTACACCGGGTTTTCCTCATTTCATATTATGAAGCATTCCACACATTTTTATATGAAACTGGGGATGTTATTGCAAAGCAGACTACCTTTGACTGGCAACATGGGCAATGTACGAATATGCTCTGATGTATCATGCAGCATGTTCTATCTGCAACACTGCATACCAAATAATCACATGTACCTCTGATTTCAAATCTACAAGGTTATCAGAATTAAAATGGCAATCTACTCAAATTTATTTTCTCAATAGGAAATCAAGAGAGAATGGAAAGCTGGATTTGAAAAGGTGAAAATTAGATTGTAGAATCTGAGACGTGCCGTTTGTAAAATGGATGGCATGTGACCGCCATGTTGCCACATGTCTGGTAGATGTAGGTCAATGCACTGGCTACTAGCACAACAACCAAACCCAGGCATGTGTGCAGGGGGCCATATAATAGCCAGTCACTGGGTGGAGGAAGAACAGCATGACCACTAAACCATGTTCAGCCAACTATTATACACTTCCACTCAACCCTTTTCAGGCGCAAAAGTTGACACACCACAAACTTCTGTCCCAAATTGCATTTTCACTGAAGCGGGGTTTTTTTTGTTTTTTTTTAAAAAGAGTGTTCTCTGTAAAGACCATGCATGTTTCTGATCAGTAAGAATATGCCATATTCATCTAAATAAGCGCACACTCCCTAATAAGTGCGCGCACACACACACACACACACACACACACACACACACACACACACACATTTTTTTCAAAGAAAGAACCCCCCAAAATCCCATAATTTTCAAAGGAATATCAGTGTTTGTAACAATGATCAACAAAAAAATTCTACTTTTCTGGGTTAGGTGTCACAGCATAATGAATGCGCTATCTTTGATGCCAAGACCCACAAACTGGAGTATTTTAGACAATTTTAAAGCTTTTATGACATCAAATTTAACTGAAGCATTCCTTGTTAAGATAAATTGCTATTTGTGAGTTTTCTTTGCCCTGTTGTCACAGCTACAGAAACTCTAAAAGCATGTAAAAATGCTCAAATTAACATACATTTTTGTCTGTTTTTATGAATTAAGAGGCAAAAATTCTACACATCTGAGCATTTTCACCCTAAATCCTACAATTATTCCCAAATGCTACAAAAGTAGGAAAATCCTACTGGTTACAGACACTGAATATGCATTTTTTCAGCTTTTGTGGACAATTTTTTTTCATAGAGCACTGTGCACTTATTAAGATGAATGTGGTGTATAATTGTGTCTTCTCATACAATAGAATGCTCTATAATTTCTGGAGATTCTGTGTTATATTTTTTTGATTTTGCCACATATCTGTTCATTCCCGTTTGAAATTAACTGTTTTCTTCCAAATTGAACCAAAAGGAGAAAGCGTTGTGTGCAAGCATGTTACATAAGTAATAAGACTGCAAAA
The DNA here is from genome assembly GCA_964020975.1 of Hermodice carunculata. Classification (NCBI taxonomy): domain Eukaryota; kingdom Metazoa; phylum Annelida; class Polychaeta; order Eunicida; family Amphinomidae; genus Hermodice; species Hermodice carunculata. Next base: position 43,435,669 of record OZ026621.1, on the reverse strand, counting down.
AACTTGAATTCCCAGCTATACGAAAAGCCGTGGAAAATCCCTCTCCATATCCCACCCCACCAAGTTTTCAACATAATGTCTACCCACAAACTGGCATTATACTTTGCCTTTAACATGTAAAAAAAAACATCACATAAGCCTCAAGTTGTCCCTGTTACAAGTCAATGACTGTATGAACAAAAATGAAACACACAGAAATAAACAGGGAAAAAACCGTAAGAGAGATCATGCCATATAAGAGGGATACTTCACTGACATATACCCTGTTACAGGTGTAGTCTAAACAAAACATTACAGAATGTACATGCCACAAAACATAAATATATATATATATATAATTTACAGTTCAGTGGGAATACCCAGCCATAACACTTCCTTATCTTCCAATTGTTTGCTTCCTCAGATCTGTGATCTCACTGATGTACTTAGGGACATGAATACAGTAACACTTATTCCACAAAATGTCAAAAATGTGGAAAGAACAGCCTCAAATAGATGAACAGCTTTACAACACAGGTGCACGCACACACTCACACACACAAGGCAAACATAGCAAGTTCAGGTGTCAACTTTTATCTGGCATCACCAGTGAATCAGTTGCTGGAACTTGATCTGACAATGCAAGGTCAATATTACGTGGGTGCACCTATATTTTCGCACTGACACAAAAAGGGCAACTAAGACTGGGCTAGATGTCTTCTGAGATGGTCCCTTCATATCAAGCAGTGTGCCAGTGTGTTGCGCCAGCCATGCAGTCCAGTCAATAATGAGGTCAGCTTGGCATTGATTGTTCAGATCCAACCCATAATTTATGTGCTTACTAGTTTTACAGAATAGTCAATCTCATTTACGTGCGCCTGCAGCCACAATGGAGCCTGACATCATCATCCTGCTATTTTTGCTCTGGCTGAACCCTGACCTTCCCCATAATGGCTTGTCCTATTTTCAGGGGTCATCCTTGCATCAGCAAGGTCATACTTCTTGTCAAATACAAACAGGGGCCGGCTCATATATCCAAAACACTCAGCCACAGGAAACAGTACTCGCACTCTCCCCCCCCCCCCCGCCCCCCAAAAAAACTCTTATTGAGGCAGTTACTGAGAGTCAGTCTGCCATGTATCATTTCATTCATGACTATCCCTAATATGTGAAGCAGGTCTATGCTGTCTACTCACCTGCATCTCAGTTGTAGTATCAGTGCATCTACCATGACAGTTTTGTATTTTTCAACTGATTTAATATATTTTCTACTCAATGCTCTGTTCCTCCTGGTGTAAAACCCTCAGAGATATAATTTTTTCCCTCTCAGGGCCTACTTGTGCAATGCATCCTGAAATATTTGTTGCCATTTTGCGTGTTTACTACAGTTCATATGACTACTTGGCAAACCCAAATCTGAACCCTCAGGTCTTAATTATCAGTGTAAGTTTTGAAATGTACATTATATTTTTTTTTGTCATCTATCAATTGCTAAAATGATTGAAGAGACTTTTTGTAGCATAGTACTTTTATTTCATTAAAACTACTCATAATACTAAAAAATAATAAATGAATATTCAGTCACAAAATTAAAATTTCTGAGGATGTTTCAAAATAAACTTGTCAGAATCAATTCAAAAGCTGCTATTGACTTTTGTGCAAAGTTTGCTGGCACATCATTCAACACTCAACTATTTGGTAAAAAAATACAAATCTTCAGTATTTTTACCAATTTAATGAAGAAAACTTTTGAAGTTCAACTAAAAATCACTGAATTTTTTGGAGGAATGGGTAAAGCAAATTGAATGTCAACAGCATCTCATATTGAAATTATTATACGTGTTATGCCCTGCAGTGACAATTTCAGGGGTGCCATTCAGAGTTCAAATAACACTGTAGATTGTGTAAGTTGGCCTACATTGTCTACAGCAGGTATATCTTAAAAAGAAAAGCATTTTAAACACCATTCTTCATCATCTATTCTGACTTGCCACAGTTTGGATTTTTAACTTACAGCATGAACATCTACATTATAATAACATGGCAATAAAATGCAACATTTGATTCTACATACATGCATACATACTGGTAAAGAAGAGAATGAGAGCAATTTTCAGCACAGTTTCATAATCCTATTCAGAGCTACCACACAGTGCTGGATTACACATGATGGAAAAATAATGCATCTATGCATTTTTAATGAAATGCTAATACAGTAATAACTATTGTCATTTATACTCGCTGCCTGTAACTTTGAACATAGTCTGTGGTTGGATTACATGGTCACCATTTTGGACCTGATCCCATACTCTTAACACAAAGGTGTCTTGCAATGTGCCTGGGATTGGAAACATGAACACTAACTCATGGTTCTACAATCACCATTTTTTTGCTCAAAACAACAGTTTATAGGCATTACAAATTCCACACTCACTGGATGGAATAAAACTAAGTCCTTTCCATAGTACAGTGGTCCCTTTTGAGCGACCACCCTAGCGCAGACCAAAAAGCCATCGTATAATGCCGGTGGTCGCTCATTGAAGAAACCCCACATGCACGGCCTCAACAACTCAACTCCAGGGCAGACTTCCCCAGGTATGGAAATTTTCTGCCCCCAACACTTCATCATTATCAATTATATTTGCCTTGAAAAGAAATCATAATTTATTAAATTTAACAATTACAACCCTTAAAATCTAATTTCATTAAAGAACTTACTCTTGACTGGGTGCTGAAAGATGTGTTTTGTAACTTGAAACTGTTTGCCGGTCTTGATTTTTTTTTCCTTTTTCCCATTACCTTCAATGGGCCTGATGCATTGTCTGGTACAGAGCCTTCATTCCAAATAATCAGCTTAAACTGCTGTAAAATTGTTTTGATTCTATAAATCACTGTCTAACTTTACTCTACACATTTGGTGGAACCTGACTCACCAGAATTCATAAGTTATGGATCAAAATAAGACTCAGCATTTTCCCACTGCGATCACGTTTGCTTGGGCATCATGTTGACATCACTCTGAACCTTGGGAAAAATGGATCAGGCCATTTTGTTACTGTCAGTTGCACACTCAAGCAGGCAAGCATGTATTTGATCTTGCTTGCCTGTGATTTTGATCTAGCAAAAGTTATATTGATTCATTTTATAAAATATACTATTATAAAACATGGTTCAATTAGAAATAAGAATACTATAAATTGTATAATAATATTTCTATGGGTCTCCGCTTATCTGCCACGGTAAGGTTAGGTTTCATGCAAAGAAGTGATGACTATGTGGGTCAATGATCTTCGGGACACGACGAAGACTGTTCCAGACTTTTCCAGAGAGCTTTGGCAACTTTCATCATGCATTCAGATTTGAAGCATTTCAAGATGGATGATGCAAACAATCACAAGTGGGAGCCATAATGTTCCCATCACAAGTAAATTTCTTCCAATCATTATGAAATTTAGTTCAGAAAACAATCCATAATATCCAAGCATAGAGAAAAAAGAAATACTTTGGTCGAAATCCTCTGAGATCCACTATGGAAAGGTCTGATACATGCTGAGTATGCCACTTTCACTGCCGTTGTAAATTAACATGGAAAGATACGATGCTCATGAGAATTTGAAATAAGGAGGAATAGATACTGACTGATCAAATTAAATACTTGTAATGAATAAGGAAATTTTTGGTAGAAAGACATCCTTTATTGCTGCACTCAATAAATTCGACAAGAATCATGTCAGGTTATTACAATGGGCGAGTTGCATGCATATAATACATGTATTTTGTTGGCTGACTTGCGAGGTGGACCGTTGGCGTAGTGGCCGGACATGGCTCAGAATTGTGTTATGCAGTCGTAAATTCTGTTCATTTTGCATGGTCGCGTTTAAAAGGTGGATCATTAGAGGTAAATTTATTAAAGAACAAGAGGCCCATGGACCTAAAGCTCTGCTGGCATCGTGGCTAAAATGTACCTGTTCATTTCAAAGCTGCGAGTCCTCAAGTGGCTTCTGAACATATATAAAGCTTAATGTCAAGTTGTCCACCAGATGGCACTTCGTTCCATATGTAATGATAGCTTATTTGTGCAACTTCTGTGATGAATATTGTTGCAGGTGCCAAGACAATAATGAGTGAGTCCTTAACTTTATGTCCTCAGTGACCTTGGGCCAGAAGATCAAGGACACCCAGATTATATAATACAAGAGGCCAATAGGCCTGCCTGGTGCGGTGCTGACATGGCCATTGAAGTCCAAGCTACACTCTGCCATTACAAAATCACCTTTTTCGACTTAAAAGGCATGGTGACCTCACAAAAATAGGTCAAGGTCACTGATATTACATAACATTCTACCTTTGACCATGGTCTATATATCCTACAAATATGGCAAGTCTGATCCAATTACTTTTTCAAATATGGAATTTTACATCTTAGAACAACTCAACAATTAGCAACTTAAGACTTTGACCTCACCCACAATCCCACCAAATTTGGTGTAGAACCCACTAAAAATAATTTACTAAAGATGGTAGAGTATCAAGATTTTCACGTTTTGACCTTTATATTACATAATAATGTAGGTGGCGCCACCAATATAGAAAGGGGCCTAGATTTTCATACACCCTATAATTCCTCAAAGTTATACAGGGCTAACTTGAAAACTGTGGATGGTATCGCACTAACGAGCAAAAGTTTATGAACGGACAGACATCAGTGGTCACATACGCTCTGCGACCTTTGGTCAGCAAAGTAAAAAACTGTGGACTCTTTTGTCTTATGAGACATCCTATATCAAAATTTAGTAATAAACTTGACCTCAAACCATAAGATAAAATTTCACAAATGCAAGCATTCATTATGTCTTATCTGATCTAGACATGAATTATTTCAAATGTGTATAGTTTGCTGACATCTGGATGTCTTATCTGCAGTCACTGGAACCCAACACAACCAATACCAATATCATACTATGGAGGCCCCAGGTGACTAGTGATCTAGAGTTGACCTCAATACCCAGGATGTAGGCATAGCTAAATTTATAATAAAAATATGTACATATTCTTAGAATGGGAAAGTTGGGGGAGGGGGAGAGGACAGAAGCTCTCAAAATAAAAAAGTCTTGGACAACTTTTTACACTAACATGCCCCCATGTAAAATTCTTTATCTTAATGCATCCAACTGAAGTGCAACATTTTATTTTCATTTCAAAACAGATGAACTGGATACTCATGAACATGTCCCTGATACAGACAGACTCCAGTGTGCCACATGCTTTGCACATCTGGTGCCCACCAGTGTACTTATCTATCTACACTCAAACACATCCAGCCTGCACAAGCTGAATGGATGAATAGATAGAACTCTTTCCAAATATCACCTAGACCAGCACTGAACCTGACCTTTCCTGTCTCTTCCTGCCGTGTAGTTTATATGCCTTTTTCAAAATAACCACAATAGATTGTACGCCTCTGTCGTGACACCTGACAACCATGGCAACAAGTTACCTGTTGTGAACTTGTGATACTCTACCACTCATTCTGTGCACACTGTACATAACATTCTGTTTTTGTTTCTCTGTGTGTGTGTGTGTGTGTGTGTGCATGTGTGTATTTTAAAGGGTTTTTTTTCAGTAGACACACCAGTTTTTGCCAGTCTGAGCTGCACACAGATAGTTGTGGTTTCATCAAGCCCATATCTAATTTTGTGATGTAGCCCTGCTGTGCCATTTATTCAAGACAAATGTGAATGATTGTCAGAAGACAGCATCTGGTGCAGGATTTAAAAAAAAATACTAATAATTTTTTTTTTCATTTATTTCTTATTTTGTTACTGACAGAAAGAGGAAGTCTTTACAGCTACAGAACGACAATAAATTAAATGCATGCAGTAATTAAGAAGTTGATTTAAAAGACACCAATTTAATACACATTTCAACTTAACAGACTCAGTCTATCATGTCTCCCAAAACTGAACAACACTTCTTGAGAATCAATTTACCAGATGATCAATAAAACAGACATTTTGGTTGTCTTCCCTCAAGAATTCTGTCCGGGCTGGTGTTAGCCATTAGCCAATTAGCCATAGGCTAACAGAAATGGGATTTGGCAAAAAGAAACTTTCCATCTGTTAGCGAAAGTGGCTAAAGGATTTTTGGATATTTTTTTTATATGTGAGTGACTGAGACAAATGATTGTCCTGGTGCATAGAACAAGTTAAACCCAGATGAGGCCAAGTCAAAATTCAAAGTCTTGCAGCAACATTTACATTGACATTTCCTAATTTCTTAAAATGCTGTCATTGAGCATGTTATGAAAAATCTTAATGTCAAGCCTGCCTTCTGCTTGCTACGGTTTGTTATAAAATTTGAATTTAACTGCATTTCAATATAAATACAGTGGTACCTGCTGTAAGTGGCCACCCTTTCTGCCAAGAGAAAATGGCCACATACAGCAGATGACCTGTCACCACAGGTAAATTTTACAAAGAAATTAACTCCTATGTCTGAGCCCAGTGACCAAAAAAAGCAATGCGGCTGCTCACCGCAGTGGTTGCATACAGCAGGTATCACTGCATATGAAAAGTGATTTTGTCTTTGGCCACTGAAGCCTAATTTTGGCTAAAGCATTTTTGCAGTTTAAGCCAAAACTTTACAACTCCTAGAGCTAGCCCAGTATGCAAAATCGATTTCACTGTATTTGGCACCTTAGTCCCTCCTTTTTCAAATTACACTGCTTTCACTGCCCTAAGTGGGTTGGGGGAGGGGTATTTGTTGATAATTTGAGCTGGCTGAAACTATATGTACAGCTGAACTGAATCCAGGATTAACCTGACAACAAAAAATAAGACACTTCTACAGCAGGTGCTGCAATTTCCATGCCCACCAATATCATTTTTTCCCCATCTGTAATGGAATCTGGCAAGTATTTACCAAAAAAAAGAAAAATAGAGTATTAATGTCTAAAGGACTCAGGCTACTTAAAAATAGAAAATGAGTCAGTATTTTCAATGCTCAGTACTAGACCACAACATCAATAACATGAAGGCACTCTCCCGCTGGACATTTGCCAAAACACACGTAGCCCAAGCTGACTCTCCCCCCCCCCCCCCCAGCTGCTCCAAAACACTACTTTTTTTTTTCAATACAGAGAACTTATTAACTTGCAACTTGCTATGTTAGTTTAATCTAGTTGAATATAAATGTACAAATTTGTACCCTACATTTTATACATGGCGCTCTGCATTTTCAGTGCTCACATATTGTGTGTGTGTGTGTGTGTGTGTGTGTGTGTGTGTGTGTGTGTATATATATATATATATATATATATATATATATATATATATGTAGGTATACATATACATGCACATGTACTTGCGATGTCAAGCTAAAATTTCAATATGAATACTTGGATGATCAACTGCTAGTTTTGTCAGAAATATGCTGTTCTTGGCTCACAATGATGTGATAGTGTGGTGGCCAGTACAAGGTATTTTTTACAGTGCTCCCTCTTCATAATGTCAGTGTTCTCCGCAGGCCAGTTTGGGAGGGTGGCCCACCCTGCTCTACTCTGGGCCCTCTGCTATAATTTCTGAACCCTCAACTTCTTCCCACCTCTATTCACCCCACCACCACCACCCTTCTGCAAGATACATTCTTCATTTATAAAACAACTCATAATTTCACAGAAATTTTTTACCCAAGGAAATCATCAAGGATTATTACCACATTTATTTTGGGCCTTTTATCCATAAAGCCATTCAGCTGAAAGAAATGTTTTGCAACACACAATTGGTGCTTTAAAAGATTTTTTAACCCAATCATTTATGAAAACCCTGTCTTTTTTTTTTTCTTTTATTGTCAACACACTTGTAGTGGCGTCTGTAGAGTTAGCCATGTGTTACAACAAACTACCTTACAATGCGGGATTTAAAATAGAAGTAATGGGGAAAAATAGCTCAGTGGAAGCCATGTATCCACTGATATGAGACTCCCTTGCTATGAGGGGTGTTGCTAATAACCCTTCCCCCCTTTTACTGGCCTGCACTTGGTGGCTGTCAAATGTGCTTCATTTTTTTCTACTGATTTCAACAGTAATGAAAATCAATTTCATTGCGAATTATTGTATATGGGACCTATGAAGATGACCAGGACACACCCATACTGAGAAAAGCTGTTAAAACCAGCCTTTATTCAAGGGGGAAAGGGTTAAGAGGGAACACTATATGTAATTTGCTTATTAATATTTTGAGTGGCCTAAAGTCTTATCAAAACCTCCAAAAATAAGCAAGAGGCCCATGGGCCTAATGCTGCGCTGACCACCATCAGAGAAAAACAAAAACAAAAAAAAAACTCATTTTTTGAAATGTATTCCCTCTACAACCTTGAAAACTTTTAATTTTATCAAGGTCATACATACTATGCAGTATTTATCAACCTTCCACACGATACACATTTGTGGTACATTTGGCATCAATCGCCTAATTCTTTATCAAGATAATTAATTAAATATTCTTTTCTTCAGTGCTTCAAAACCTTGCAAAAAAGGTCAAGGTCACACAATCATTGGGCCAAAGGACCCAAAAAGTAGGTCACCAAGTAGAGCTTTAATACAATGTACTCAAATGCAATTTTGATCTGCAGGCTCTTTGCTACAGATGTCCAAGCTACTATCACACACGGTTATGACAGGGGGATGAGAAATTGGCAACTCTGGCTGTACTCCCTTGGTCTGGCAAAATGACTTATCCAAAGGTAGAAACACCCAGGCAATGAATCATAATGTCAACTTCTCTCTAGGATTTAATATCTCTTGCTGATGAGTACAGTATGTGATAAAACACCCTGCCATTACAAAAATCACTTCTTCCACATTAACAGGTCTTGTGACTTAACAAAAATATGTTAAGGTCACCAGTCTTATATAGTATATTAGCATCGGATATTCTTCATATGTCCTATAAATTTGGCACGTCTAATTCAATCATATTTTTGGATATGGAATTTTGCATCTTTCAACACATTTTAACTAATAATTTCCATCAAAGTATATGTGGCATCACTTGTATCATACGCAACTGAGATTTTGATATTTCATGAAGATCTATAAAACATTACGGATGCTAGACTAGTCACAACAGCATTGTCCCTGAAGCTTTACAGCTTAACTGTAAGGTAAAGCTTTAGAAAAAAAAATGTGAAGCTTTCAAGTTTGCCTTGAAGCTTTAAATGCTTCATATAAAGCTATAATATTTGGAAAAATGCACAAAATACTCTCTTTCCAGACCAAAATGGCACTTTTTAGGCCTAGATTGACTCTTTCAAGTAGATACAGTTCAAATTGACCTTCCAGCATGAACAAAAATGTAAAGCTTTAATTTTTTACTGGGGACAACCCTGCCCAAGACTTTCAGATTTTGACCTGATGCATTACATAACACTACAGGTGATGCCAGCAACACTGACGTTGATATAAATTTTCATACAATTTATTAAGTCCTCACAGTTATATGAATCCAACTAAAAAACTGTAGGGTGCAGAGCATTCACAAGATGACCCCTATACTCTAACTGGCCATTTGACTTTGACCTTGACCTTCAACTCTGATTAAAATATTGTTATTGTTCAAAATGTGTACCCCGCATCCAGCTTTTCATACATTGTTGGGTAATAAATTTTGAGTTATTGAAGAGAATACATACACGTACAATGTAATCAAGTGCAATTTTGATTTGGAGGTTCAATTCTCTTTGCCACTGATGTCCAAGCTACACCCTCCCATTACAAAATCACCTCTTTTAACTTTACATGCTTGGTGACCTCGCAAAGATATGTCACTGATATTACATAATATACCACCATTGGACATGTTCTATATACCCTGTAAATTTGGCATGTCTGATTCCTTTACTTTCTAGACATGGAGCTTTATATAACTTTAAACACATTTTGGCTCATAATTTCCCACAAATTATAGGTGGTGCCACTAGTATCATATACAACTGAGATTTTGACCTCTTCCACAATCCTAAATTAAGTCATGCCCACACTGTCACGTAGGACGTTACCTGGGCATATAAATACCAAGGCAAAAACGAACGCGGCAATCTTTGGTTGTCTCTGAAGAGCCCAGGACGGGGGAAACCGGTCAGACTCTCCTTAACCAAAGTCTACTGCTATATTTTAAGAATAACACGACACAGCACCACAGACAGGCGTATTAGACGTCGTGGCCCTTGTCTGGTTTTTACATTTTTCTCTTCCACAATCCCACTAAATTTCATGAAGATCTATTACACAGCAACATTAAAGGCTCGAAACACCAAAAGATTTATGTTTTGTTCAAATTATTAAAGGACTTGGAGTGTTGTAGCACTTTTGTGAAGAAAATTTGCCATATTCACACATGAAAATAACTTAAATTTACAAAAGAATTCTGTTGCCCATGACAGGCCCAAAGTTGACAAGTTTGTGCCTTTTTGGCCATCAAGTAAGCTCTGAGTGATGACTTCAAGGAAGGGAATCTACGCGATACAACGGTGGATAGCGATAGAGACAGCATTAGTGGTAGCAATGCAGATAATGAGCTGGACCCCAGTTTCAGCTGTTCCTTTTCTGAAGAGGTACAAGAATTCACTGGGAATGAGGGGGAGGATGTAGGATTAAGAAGGGAGAAGGACAGAGAAATCCTGCCTTACCAGCAGGAGCCACAGGCAACTACAAAGCCAGTCTTTGCTAGTGCAACTCGAACTGAATCTGTGCCCAGCACAGATCATGCCATAGCTGCCCCAGAAGATGACCTAAGCTGGCACTTGGTAAGTTTTGACTGGCAAGGGGTGCTTTTCAAAATCTTTATACAAAAATTCCTATATAAGTGACAGGTTGAAGTTTATGTTTCTGAGTACTGCCCGATATAGCCTAAAATAGGAAGCCATGTTTCTACTCTTTCCGTGATATGCTGTCTTGTGTGTTTCTCTTCGTTCAGCGACATCTGCTCTGTTTTTGCCGTACAGAGCTTTATTTTTCTCCAATTTCATACGGGAAAAGGATTCATATATAGGGCTACGCCCTTGTTCCCAATCCTTTTTTTACACAACAAAAAATAGGTTTAAACCAAGAAGGCATGCCATCTTGCGTGGTTGCCAACAGTAGCACCTCCCGCTGTGTTGCTTATGTGTATTCAAGCTCTGGTTAGGTGCTTGTGTATTCCCCTATCTTTTGAAGTTTGCGGCATACTATAGTAGTCATTATTAATCCGTTTAGACATGCACCAGCCTTACAGATCTATGCTTTACCATGCGACTCTTCACCTTCACGCATCCCAGGCCTTGCAAGTCACAAAACAGAATAAAACTAAAAAGCCTGCTGCATTTAGGCCTATGATTTCAAATTAAAAAGTTTGTCTGTAGAGTCTCTGCTTGCTCGATCTGTCGGCTGTGTTTGGGACCTGTGTTGCCATTTCATCGAGGCTTTGTGTATATTGTAGGTATGGCCTTATAGAGCCGCTTTGGTATCTTTGCCAGTCCCATTTCCGTCATGTTTTGAATCATCTTGTCAAACATGTCATCTGTAAAATACATGTGTACAACAGAGCACACTAGGCCTACTTTTCGATGCAGTCAAGTCTCTCCAGGTAACACGGACTTACTGCTGGCACAAAGCCCTTCGTCCTGCATCCTTTGGAAAGGTAAATAAACTGGACCCTTTCCTCTGTTTGTTGGTGTGCAGTTTCTTGCACAATATTAGTTCACCATGGTGGATGAGTTCAAACTGGGCAAGTGAGAACAGTTTCCCGTTTGCATCCCCATTTTAATGGGGTAAGCTGTGAGCACACCGACATTCACTGCTCCAAGTCAATGTTTACAATCAGAGTTGGTGTAGAACCTCACTACTGTGACGTCACTAACCCTGGTGTTCAAACTGTGAGGGACAGCAGCAATGCTTGACAAGAGTGGCCACCAATGAGAGCCACATGATAAAATGGTGAATGAAATGCATATTGCATCATCGCAAAGGCAAATTTTCTTCACAAAAAGTGCTGTAGCAATTCAACTCCTTCACTTTTCATAAAAAATAATGTATTTGGGGAAGGAAAACTTTAAGGGTGCTGAAGCGGGCACCAGATTTTCATATTTTGGCCCATATATTACTGTTTTACACAATAGTGTAGGTGACACCACCAATAACAGACTCAACCTAGATTTTCATACACTTGCTAAGTCCTGAAAATTATATGGGACCATCTTGAAAACTGTGGACTATATTCTCTCACAAGCAAAAGGTTAACAGATGGACAGACAGTGATGCCATGAGCTCTGTGACGTATGGTCAGCAGAAGTAAAAATGGGGTTTTGATCCAGACAATATATAAAACTTGAGGCAGTCCAACGCAAAGCACTGACTAATAAGTCCATCTTTGCACAAACATTGGTCCTCTAACCTCAAAAGTGAGGTCAAGGTCACCAAAGTGTAATCAAATCAAGGAATCGTGTCAAGGTACAATGACATGAATTTGAGTTTCATGTGGCCAGGTGGTCGTGAGATATCATATTGATAAACAAAAAGTGGGCACAGAGATATAGACAACCTGAAAGCAATGGGTATCCCTTTAAGATGGACACCCCCCCCCCCAAAAAAAACAAAAACAAAAAAACAAAACAAAAACAGCATACAGACATGCTAATTCTGCAAACTGATCTTTCCACTATAGAAAATAATTTTGTTCACAATCAAACGTGAAATTTACATTCCATCATTTACTTTGAGGTAAAAAGAGACCTTTAGCTTAACAGATCCTTAATTTATCACTTGCGTGACAAAAGGCCTGACCCTTCAAAATAGTTTTCTATTAGAAATCAATCTAACAGTGATTTCCATATATAAGAAAATTTACTCCTTGTGTCCTCATTCATGTTCCTAAAAACTTCTTAAGAGTTGAGGCGAGTCAGCAATTTTTACTTGTAGCACTTTGGATGTTAAGTGCTAAACCCATGGCATGATGTTGATTTATATGGCATGCTTCTCTGACAGATCCCACCCATTATTCTCACCTCTCAGTCAAATTAAACAGCTTGCACAAAATGTTGACGCAGATGACCTTTGACCCCCAGCCAGTTTGGGCTGGTTTCAGGAACAGAAGGTTTAATTTCCTGCCCTAAAACATTTAACTGCTTACAAACCTGACAGAAAGATCCATAAAAATATATAGATCTATAACATACTTAGAAATTCCCAATATATCTGCTGCGTACAACAGATCTGCTTGCCAAGCTAACAAATTAAAATAGTATCACTGAAACACAAAGAGATATTGATCAAATGTTGAGCGTTAATGGAACATGTGCATTAAAAGTACAATCATACTGGATATTGAGGTATGGGGTACCTGGTTGGAACCGGGTAACAAACGTGTGTAAGACATTATGCAGTATTATTCAATGAGAATTACTTCATAGACTGCCTTTCACCTTTCAGTGCCCTGCATGCAGCCCGCAGAGCTGGCCAGCTGCCAACCTTATAATTAAGAGGCCATTATATAATGGTGGCTTTCTGGATGAATACTCATCTGCATAATAAGCAGGTCAGGCCCACAGGTATCATGTTTGCATGCCTTATCCAACAAGCAGGTCACTTCTGTGACCTCTGAGTGTGCTTCAGCAGTGAGTGCATGCTCAGACGATTTACTGGCAAGCATTCTCCGACCCCCCCCCCCCCCCACACACACACACACACAGAGGTGACCTGTGCCTCCTTAAATGCACAAATTCAAGTATGACAGTATAGTCTACTTACAATCTACCACATGAGATATATCTGCTATCTGGCAAAAAGTATCACATTGTATTTACATATAATTCAGTGGTCAGACCAGCCATTAAACTATGTATATGTATGTGAGACCAAACAGTTAAAAAAGGAAGATCATTTTAATTTATGTATGTGTGTGTGTGTGTGTGAATAATAATAATAATAAATATATACATACATATATATATATATATATATATATATATAAACATACATAAATTACAATGTTCTTCCTTTTTTTAACTGTTGGGCCTCATGTGTATGTACTTGATTTATTTGTCTGTGTAGGTGGTTATTGTTTGTACTATTTGCATCGTGTGTACACTGGACAGTACTTATAAAACCAGGTCCATATCAATAAAGCATCTATAACCTAAGTGTATATTGCAGGTTATCCTACCCTGTGACTGACAAGCTTACCTTATGTCATTCTTTCCTTTTTTTTTTCTCTTTTTTTATAACAAAAAGAAAATAAAAATTTACAAACTTTATAAAAATACTCAATTTTCTGGAAAAAGCATTTCATTATGCCAGAGAAGTGTTTTCAGACCACATGATTATTTTTTTTTTTTTTTTTGTAAGGTTGAACATATGCTTCCACACGTTTTAATCCAAAACATATGTTTTGTTTGTTTGTTCTTTTCCCCATATGTAATTCCCAACACACAAGTTTTATGTAAGGCTGGCTTTAAAATAAATTAGAAAAATATACACACACTGGCATTCTTAAAAATGATCAATTACATGCTCAACAATCATTTGGCACCTGACCATGAGGCATACAAGTTATTGTCTTTCTCTGTGATCAATTGATCACTGCTTCCAACTTCAAAATAAATAAGAGGTATTACCAACAATTCCTTATAAAAATGCATCAAATTCATGGCAAAAATATATATTTGGGCCAAACTAAAAACATCTATGTTGTACATTACATGCCTAAAATATTCAGGTAGGTATTGGCAGCAAATTTTATAGATTTTTTTTCTTTTAAATGTTGATCTTTCACTTTCTTCTGATCTAAACATAAAAATCCTACATTTTCCTCAAAATCAGGAGCAAAAATTGTTAAGATCTATATTCAACTACACTTTTTCCTTTCCTCAGCCCCACATAAGAGGAAATTGAGGTCGGGAGAGGGGGGAGGATGGTCACCAGAAACAAAGTTATTCTTTTGTTTCAACTGGAACTAAACGGAGAGCCGAAAACTATACCATTTTCAATTCCTCTTAAGTTATTCTTTTGTTGTTTGGCCATTTTCTTAAGTGTCATTTATGCCCCACCCACACATTTTTCTTCCTTCAGTATTTGTCCCAGATGTGTTTAATGTGCGAAAATTATACATCATTTGAAAAGGTGTAAATCCAACATGAAAATTTCAACTCATGAAATACCTTATGTTCATGTCCATGGCTAGCCATGCAGCTTATTGTAATATTCTAATTCAACTCCTCACTTTTGTTTACTTTTTTTCATGTCTGTTCAGTGTATATTTTTGCCAAGTTACAATCCATTTACAAGTGAGTCTCTCTGTTCCTTTTCATCGAAAATACAACAAATTTTTCGAAGTACATATAATTGGATAAAAAATCCTGAATGGTCAATCATGTTGTTTTCATATCTATAGACTACAATTTAAAGTACACATGTATGTTTGTGAAAATTGAACATTCAATCAACAGATATATTTTGTGAATAAACTGTCACTCACAGTCAAGGTTAACATTTATTTGTAGGGGTGGCAACCCAGCTGAAGTGAAAAGCATTCCTGGCTTACTACAGGTGTCACAGAAAATCTTACAAAACCATCAATTTTTCCACCACAGTTGAAAAGGAACAAAACCTATGTATATGAATTGCTACTCAATGCCAGCTTGGTCGTGTTGAGCATTAATCTGGTTCTTGAATGGGTATCCTGATCGTTACTTCAAAGCACTATGCAGTTTCCCATCATGCTACACACTGCTGTGTTCTAAAGAGCATCCCTAACCAACTTTTATGACCACACATCATGGAAACACAGTGCCAACTGATCTGGCAATGCACACATACCTGACCATGACATCCCAATCAACTGAGTGCAAATAGAGAACTAATGTTGCACAACATATTGCCATGTTGATCTTCAGGGTCGTAACACTAACAGTATTGGCATGCAACTTTTTCGTATCAAAATGGGCAAGAAATGGCCCAGTCATAAATGTCTGCTTTGTTTTTTATCAAGAAAGATCTAGGCAATCTGTCAACAACTTTCCTCCCCACACCTTACCCCAGCACATTGCCTCAAAAGTGCACCAAGGACAGTTGTTGACACCATGCCCTGAGGGTCAGAGGTCACTTACCTGATTCTTGTAAGTATCTGTAGACTAGAAAATTCACTTCATCGCTGCTAAAACTCATTCTGTCTCACTTTACAAAAGTGCTGTCACCTTCCACCAAGCACCATCAGGAGGTGTTGGGTGGACCTGAAACAAAATTAAGCCAGACATCAGAGGCATTGATCATTATTATGTCTCCCCCCCCACCCCCCACCCCCACCCCCATGAGGCATGTTGTCAGAGCTCTTTAGGAGAGTCTGGGCAAAATGAGAGCCCAATTCCAACATTGAATAGATCAGCATGCAGTCACTGTGGCCTGCAGAAACAAAATCACAATTGTACTTGTCAACCTTCCCCCTTGGTGGCCTATGTTCTTCTGCATGGACTTTGTACATCATGTGCAGATGTACCAATGTCATGGCTAATATGAGAACATGACATGTTTGTACATGTAAAATATATTTTCCCACCCCTTGTTACTCTGCTAATGGCCAATAGATGGCCCAAGAGTTAATGAGGGTTGCCAAGTTATCCTTGGGACACTGGTTCAAGGGTTTCTGTCATCATGACCTTGAAATTTTGACCTAATGACCCTAACATCAATCAGGGTCATCTGCTGGCCATGAACCCCCTAACTGATATCAAGGAATGTATACATAACCATTGTCACTTATCTGATGCCATTTTCCTAAATCAAAGGTCACCGGAAGCACTGTAACTGCCTACTCAAAATCAGTAAGGGTCCTCCACTGACTATAATCATCAACCAAGCTTGTAGTCAGTCGAGATGCTGACCTGGGTTTAATGAGATGCGAGATTAGCGGTCAAATCAGCAGCCTCGTTCTCGGTTCCATTGCTGGGCAGTGCTTATGTAAACAAAGACGCATGGGCACATCTTAGTCCCTGCTATTTGGGAGTATTGAGGTGTTTGCGGATCACATGAAAGGGGTGTGATAAGTCATTTACCACTTACAGTAAAACCTTCCTATACCGAACACCCTTGGGACCTGAAAAACGTGTTCAGTAAGGGGAGGTGTTCAGTATAGGGAAGTTTGCTAACATTGGAAGTATACATTCCGGACCAAGAAATGGTGCTCAGTATAGAGAGGTGTCCGGTATATGGAGGTGTTCGGTTAGAGAGGTTTTACTGTATATAACAGTCAGTGCATTTATTGGGTTACGATTAATGGTCATTTTACGAGCATCCTGTCACCCAATACCCCACTGAAGACACAAGAGATGCCTGTTTGGAACACCCACTAACCAGATACTGCTCTGGCATTTTAATTTAAAACAGATCCATGACCCTTTCATGCTGTAACTTGACCAACAAGTGTTCATGCTTTTCAAGAGGGTATAAATTTGGGCTGGATTGGGTTAAATTTTCAAGATACAAGCAGTCCAATTTGAATAACAGAACAGTCCATTTTATCAGAAGTAATAGGGGTTTAGAGCTACTGATAAAATAAAACCTTTTCTGTAATAACATAGATTAGGCTTAGTTTCATACGTACTGATATTTTAAGTTGTGAAAAAAATATATTTGAGCATTCTAGGGCAAATTGTACAGATTTGATCAAAATTCAAAGGGCCCTACCCCCTAAATATGTCATTTTGGGGTTCCTTCATTTTAGGCTGAAAGGTGTACACAGGGTTGTCACTATCCCACCACCCCCATTGGATTATGGATCTGTATGCTTTGGCAGTGCATTCTTGGTGCAAATTGCCGGGAATAGACCCCATGTTACAAAAGTGGAGCTTTGTAGAAAAAGTGGATTTTTTTTGCAAAATGGCGGATTTTAGAGGTTGAAATTCAAAGTCAGGTCACAAGATTATTTCTTTCTAATTTGGACCTACATCTTACTGCTTGCATCAGGAAAGTATTTTTGCAGTAGATGGCAAAATATTTTGCCATCACATTGCTTGTACAAAATTTGATCAAATTACATGTACATGACTTCTGGATATTAGGGTCAGCAATGGCTGACATATCAGAAATGAAATGGACATATTGGACTACCATGGCCCTATTATTAGACTGGAATAATACCATAATGTGGATTTAAATCTGTGGAAAGAGGATATATAAAGGTAAGAGATCATAACACATCTTTTGTACCACTTTTTTCAAATTTCTTATTTGTATGTGATACCAGTTAATATCATGGCCGCCATGTTGGATTTTGTGTATTTTGGTGACGTCACAGCCCAGGGCTTAGCTTGGAACCGAGGCGTGCTGGTAGCCAATCAATCTCATTCATGTCTCAGCATTTCGACTGAGTCAGCAGGCACAGAACCCCTCTCAATTTATTGATAAGACATTATTCTCACTTGCTCACAACCAACATGAGCAAAGCTAGATATATCCTGTTGTTCAAAGGGTGTTATAATAACTTTACAGAATTAACAGTAAAATATACTCTGCATTTCATCAGTTTCTTTTTTCCCACTCCACAGAGAATGGGGTTTCAGGACACTGCTATATCCAAAACAATGAAAGTGTTAACCCTTTCAGTGCCAAATTTTGGACTGAGTCAACAGCTTTTCTTGGCATGCATTGGGCACAATGTGCCCAATGCACGCTGAGCAAAGCTACTGACCTGGGGTATTCTCTCTGGAACTATAGGCATACTGATACTTGAATGAAAGGTCTTTTTACAAGGAATACAAATCTGGGATCCTAATGATAATGCAGATTTGTCCGACTTAAGTAGATGCACTTAAGATGTGATACTAAAAGAATTATGCTAGATGCAAGGTGTACAAAAATGTCTGCTTAACATGAAGAGATGTCCAGCAGCAAAAGAACCAGCAAGCTGCACTTGCAGTGACCTAATGGCACAATTCTAACATTGACAAACTGAGTGAACAATCAAACATATGCTTTAATTCCAGCCATTACATACATAAATGTATAATTCAAATGCAACAAGATTCAGAGACCAGCCCTGTCTGCACCAAATATAAGCCTGTAAGTTCTGCTTAATGCAAGCTTCAGTTTTACATACTATCCTTCCATCCACCTTTTCATTACCAGGAAGATGGTTTCAAATGTTATTTACTTATGCACCTGTAAGTATAGTCCAGAAAATAATGGGAGTTTAAATAAATAACTGCCTTACTGGATATTCCTGTTGGCACTTGTAATTAATAAAATGTAGTACAGAGAATGCACCTGAACACTTTCAAAGGGACTTCATCCCACAACTTATCACTTTCATGTTTTTGTAGTTTTGGCAACACAGCATTTGCCATCCTCCTCTCTCCCCTCCCCCCCCCCACCCCCCAACCAGCAGAGCAAAAAAAAAAGGGGGGGGGGGGCAGGGAAGGCAGTTGACAAGACTTGAGTACTTGACATTACTCTGTGTGACGATGTTCTCTAAGAACATCAAGTGATGTATAGTAGGGCTAATTGTCCTCACCCCTAGGTCCACTGTAGATGACTAACAACAGGCCTGCACACCTGTCAGGCCGTGCCTGCTTCACAACCAGCACACATATCATGGTACCCAACATACCTGCCAGAATGGCAGGAATGCAAGGCTGCCATCCCTCAATTTTATGTTCTGAAGTGACTTTCAGAAATGCAGGGTACCAGGAAGCTGTGCCAGCAGTGGATCCCAGAACTATAAACAGAGAGTCTGATGGCAAGTCATGACCAGCCTCCGGTACATCCAAGCCAAACTATTCTGGTTTGGCCATGTGGCTGGGTATATATATTTGCCTCACAGTTCTGTATTGGTTACATGTGCTGGCAGTTTGCACACATTCTGTTGAAACATACTAGTACGCATCGGTGTCCCTCAGTGTCTTTTTAAGTACCAAATAGATATGGAATATATATAGAAAGGAATCCACATACATGTGTAAATCACTGGGTTAACGTGACCCAGGTTTCTATAATTATGCAGGAATAGTTATGTTCTCTTATCTTGCAGCCATCCCTGGCACAGTTAAGAATCATGTTATTGATTCCCGCTATGGAGCAAGTGCTTGCTGGTATTTGTCTGATATGTTATATGCCACTAGATAACATTTGCATAATTGACTGCTGTTCCAGATTAACCCCTTAATATCCATAACACCAAGATCCAAATATGGGTGTTAAGCATGTTTATTGTATAAAGAGCAAAGTGGATCAGAACAATGAAAAAGAAAAATTGCTGCTTGTCTAATACAGACAAATATAGTGTAGTGCAGCTCGTGTGTATACACAGGAAAAACCTCTTTGGTACAATTATGATTCCAGTTACCACAGACAAAAATTTGCATGAGAGCTGCTTTATCATTTATTTACAATACAAGGGGAATTACACTATTTTCGCTGCCAAAATTATTTTCATAGGGATCTCTTTCATTTCTAGATGATCCATATTAGCATACTTTGCTACAAGAAAAAGTGGAATCCATGCACTAAGCTGTAAACCAATGCCCCCTCAGTCAGTGAAACTACCAGAACAGTCATTGCGGACAGACTAGATACCACCCCCACCCCACCATCCCCCATTTTGCACACACAAGGGTCCTGTGACCTTAAAAATGAGGTCAAGGTTACCAAAACACAATCAACCCATATAGTGTTAAGACACAATTCAGGTAAATTTGAGTTTGGTGTGGTCTATGAATCATGAGATATTTTACTTGTGGGAGAATTCTGCTAGAGAGATACAGCAGGACAAGCTGGAAAAAGTATAAACCCAAATTTGATTTGCGAGGGGGAAATCACAAAAGCTGAAGGTGTCCACCTTGAGATTCTAGATTCTATTTTACTTGTGGGTTGTAGAACCTACAGCAGTAAACACACACACACACACACACACAAAATACTAAGTGCTGAAATAAAGAGAGTCCTGAAAATCAAAATGGCAGCGCATGGCAAGCAGGTATATGTAACCACACTAAAAATTGCTCGGCCGCTGGCCATAAAAATGTGGCATCAGAATCAGCATTCAGGACCCCTTCTCCTCAAATAGTGTACAATAACTTGTCATTATTATTTTTATTAAAGGCTCAAGATTGTTAACAGGGAACAATTTTTGATCATAAAACCTATCACATTCTGGGAGCAATATTATGGTTCATACCTTTCGTTGGCACCCATGGGTTAAAAGGCTCCAGCACCTAACCAAAAGCCCCAGACTGCTGTAAATTCTTTTCGCATATGCAGTTTTCACTAAAACTGCACTGTACTGTTAATGGGTCCAAAGTAACAGACATAACTGTGTTACCTGCTTTTAAATGGATGGAAATCTGTCCCCAAAAATAAGAACCAAAAATTCACTCCTGAATTGCATTCCCTCTAGAATGACCCTGAGAAATTAGTCAAGGTCTCCACACTATGCAACATCAAACTTCCACATGAACACACATTACTGGTACATTTGGTATCTTCCCCCTTACTTTTTATCAACCTATTGAATTTAAAGTCCTTTTCTTAAGTGCTTACTGAGCTTCAAAAATAGGACAAGATCGCACAACCTATTACAAAATTTGACCCTTGTCCTAATGCATATTTAGTGAGTTTTGCAGTTGCATCTCAATTTATTATGTAATGGAGCTCACAATAAAATCAGTCTCATATACATTCCCTCTGTGACCTTGACAAGGTCAAGATCACCCATATTATGCAATATCCAACTTCTAACATGATACATATTTGCAGTACATTTGGTAGTATTAACCTTCTTATTTCTTACCATGTAAAATTCAGTGTCCTTTACTATGTCCTTTAATGACTCTAAAAATAGGTCATGAATGGTCAACCAAAATTGCAATAAATTTGACCATTGGCCTAATGCATATTTGGTTTAAATTTCAAGTTCCATCTCAATGTATTATGACAATAACAAATTTAATGTACTTTTTTTAAATACCTATGATGCTAGTGCCACTTAAAGGAGGGCACTCATTACGTTGTATTTTAAGTGTTTTGGGAACTTCATGTCAGGCACTTACCACATGTAAAATGGTTTAGTTATATTTTATTCCATATTTCTAAAATCTGCATTTTAATGTTGCTGAAATCAGCTTTACCTGTCAAATTACCGGAAGCGGCAAACCTATGGAAGATCAAAGGCGATTTCGCGGATCACGGGAGTCCTACTTCTGCACCTAGTTTTTTTTACTTGATGAGAATAAACTCCTAGTTTCAAATTGAAGTGGTCGGAAATGCAACGAAAACTAATAATATATGTCAATGTATATGCAGCAGTTGTTTAAAACTGTTTTTAATAACTCGTTTTAGCGAGAAAAAAGCAACGTTTCAAGTCATGATATGTCACGTCTTTCCTCGCGCGATCTTGGACATATTTATAGCCAAATTTGGAAACAGCGGTATTCTGCAGCCTTCTACACCTCCGTGCGGTAGAGAGTTCCAAGTTTTTCATTGACTGCGAACAGACGAAAATGCCAAAGTGTGTTTCGTGCTGTGGCACAGCCACCGAATATCCAGAAAGATATTTTCATTCTTGGCCAAGACACATCATTAGCAGATAAATGGAATGCTATTATGAAAATCCCAGAAGAAGTATTGGCAGCATACAAAAGCACGAAGTTGTGTTCAGCGTACTTCAAGCTGCGTGACGAATTCCGATCGTTTGATAACTCCCGGAGCTCATATTATCGCTCACGTTACACGGTCACGATTTACGACCGATTATCATGAACGGAGTAAATACATTGATAAATAATAATTGATTTGATTGAAACACATAACATATGCATATTCTTTACGTCGATAACGACCTCGGAAACAATTTTCATAATTTGAAGTGGCTTTGTGTTGAACAATGATCATGGTGCGCTTGGCTTCGTTATCAACCGATGGCTATGATTGGCCAGTTGTATAGTCGCTTCTAATTGGTCCGACATCTCGACTGGCTTCGCGTAATGGTGAACTGCTGGTAATGTGGGGGTTTTAATATTTGGCAATAAACATCGGAAATTTGTGAAAATTAATAAAATAAACATCAGATATGAAATCCTGATGAAAAATCCTTTCCAATGATGTATAATACAACGTAAGGAGTGCCTTCCTTTAATGCCACCAGTGGTGCTGCTATAACCACATGTCACCGACTTCGGTCCGTTTAATATTCTTGTAATAGTATATTGATACATGTGCACAAGTTCAGACGTAATGACCATAATAAAAATCATGTCCTGAGATATAATCCCTCTATGACCTTGAGAAAGTAGGTCACAGTCACCTACATTGTGAAATATTGAACCTCTACATTAAAGATAAATATTTTGTGGTACATTTGCTGTTGCTTGGTCTTCTTATTTCTCAAAATGTAGAATTAAGCATCCTTACCACATCCTTCTTGACCTTGAAAATTAGGTCAAGGTCATTAAAGTTTGGCCCAATGCATATTTGGTGTAAATTTAGATGTTGCATGTAAATTCATTATCAAAATAAAGAATTAATATACTTTATGCACCCTGTAATGCTAGTTCCACTACATACCACCAGTCGCACCACCATTACCCCCACATTTCAGACTTTTATCATTTATCTGTAATGGTTTATTGATACATGTGTAAGTTCAGATGTAGTGACCAAAGCAAAAAAAAAATCACTTACATGAGTAACTTTTTAGTCAGGAAAAGTAAAAATTCTGGGTTCTATGCAGATGTGACCCACTTCTTTTCCTAAATTAAACCATAGTGGTGGTCAGACACCTGGTGAAAAACCTTAGCCCTTTCCCCTTATTTTGTCCAAAGGCATCCACATCAATTATTATGAGTAAACTGTCACCATTTTGACTGTCTTTATTTCTAAAAGTTTCATGATGATAAAAAAGCATTCTTTGCCACAAGAAGCAGATAAGACCAGTTATGACAGCAAGTCCCCAGCAAAAAGTTTTCTAGGGAGGTAAAATGCTGTACCTATCTGCATAATGAAGGATAACTAGCCCAGCCTCAGTGTGACCAGCAAAGACTTGAACCCACCCCATTTTCTATAGCACATGTGCCTGCATGCACACACACACACACACACACACACACACACACACACACACACACACACACACACACACACACACACACACACACACACACACACAGAGAGAGAGGTGTGCACACACAATTCCAATGAATGGCTGACAATTTGACAAAATAATAGGTGGCCCTGATAATAACCTAATTGCAGAACTCGAAAATTTAAAGGAATATATCTTGTTATCCATTCCTTAATGTTTATGGGAGTTCTATGCACAATATGCTGCCAAATCCTGCTGCCACAAATTTTAACCTTATTCCACACAATGCAGCCCCTTAAAAACTTGGGACGTGAACTGCTGTGCTTCAACAACTTAGCTGAACTTTTTTTCCCACTCCAACTGCATGCATGTCAAATGTCTTCTGCTCCTATGTGTTACTTAAATAATTTCTTATGGAGAGGATTTAGTGCCTATCTGCACCAAAGAAAGTAGACATTATTTTTAGAAATAGGGTTTAATTTCTCCTCTGAGGTATTAGAAAATGTTTTGATTGGAAATTGCAGATGAGTTGAAGGCAAACTTGTGAAACATCAGCAAATGTTTACTTGGCCAAATAATGCCACTTACTCTCATCCGGAAAAAGTGAAGGTAGAGGCTTCAGATCAACACACACATGAAACAAGATCAGCAATCCTTTTACAAATTTTGATTTACCCGACCGGTTTCTATTTCTTTTTTTTTCTCATGAGGAAAGAGGTTAAAGGAACAGGGGTCCTGATGGGCCTAAACTCTGCAAGCATATCAATATAAGAGATCAACCTCATGTGGCTGCCCAAAAATGTTGTCACTTTCTGCCTCATTGCACCCGAACATTTTGAGGTTACCCACTCAAAACCAACATACCCAAATGGAACTAAAATATAGGATGTCTGCATATTTTCATTCATGAAGATTAATATCTTTTATGATGGTGGCACAGATGTTATTCAGCAATAAATAAAAGTGCCCCAGGTTGTCATGGTATATCAAACTAGTACAAGTTTCTTTTCAAAAGGGAACCAGACTTGACTGGTATAAAAGGGGAGAAATCGGTTGGGACAAGTATGTATACAATTGGTAGGAAGACACGATTGTGATTGGCTCATAATTTTATCGCTCAAATGATTAAGGAAAAAGCCATGTGCTATCATGATGTGAGGTAGTCTAAAAAGTGAAACGGAATTTAAACCAATGTTTGAAAACATAATCACTTGAAATACCATTCATAGGGTCAATGTGATTATGAATTAATCGGACATATGTGCAGGATTGCATGTGTATGTTCTGTGCATGGTCAAACATGGATGTGGTCCATAGCTTTTTGTGTAGTAATTGGCTGAAATTACCATAAATATAAGAAAGGTATGTGTAAAAATACAATGTATTTTTGTTGAGAATATATGCGATGGAGTACGAAAATTTGTGAATGGGCTGAAGTAGAGCTGAAGTAGAATTTTTGGCACTGTATCTTTGACAAGGAAACATGAAACTGAAAGTAGTATCATGAAGTGCAGAGGTCGTAATCCCTTAAACTAAAACAATGCCAAACTGCAGTGTGGCAAAAAGCTTGGAAAATACAAATAAGCAAATAGCTTTCACTTTGATACCAAATGTCCCATGTATTGCACAAAAATGTGTGTGTGTGTGTGTGTGTGTGTGTGTGTGTGTGCGTATGTATGTACGTACACACACACACACACACACACACACACACACACACACACAACAGGCAGGTATGAGCTGATGTTATTCTTCAGAGCAATAAATTATCCCTGTGTGGCTGGGTCTATCCAAGTACACACACACACACACACACACACACACACACACACACACACACACACACAACAGGCAGGTATGAGCTGATGTTATTCTTCAGAGCAATAAATTATCCCTGTGTGGCTGGGTCTATCCAAGTACCCCTGAAGTACATGTATTTCATGCAATATCAAATACCATAAGAGGCAGAAGGAGGATTGCACTGCATCCACATAAATTTTTTCTCCTGCTCTTTTCAATCCTCCTCCTCCTCATGACCAGAAGTAATATATTGTTAACATAGACAGACCTGATGCCAGATCTGATAGCATGCCACATAGTCTCATTAGAAATTACCAGAAATGGTCCAGTGCCATAAAGATTAAGTTCTGATGTTGTTGTTATTGTTGTTGTTGTTTTAATCCTCACAAAAAATTGTGCATTGAGGACGCCTGTTAAGAGTTGACTTTATGTCTAGAAGGTTAAAGGAATGGTGTACAGCTGGATAAGTCATGTTTTGTTTTGAACTCTAATGAAGACAGACAGCACAGTAACTGGACTTTGTAATTTAACATGTTTTCTTGTAAACATTGAGGACAACCACTTGTGAGTCTGACTGCTAAATTCTTGACGATCTTGTTACAGCTGGAAACCAGAGAGTGCTCACCTTACAAAAAATAGCAAATGTACCAGTGAACTATACTGATTTATAAAACCAACTCTGTGCCATGGCAGATACAATTATCATCTGTAGTAGTGATGGGGGTGTCAGGGGAATGCAGCTCTGGTAGGCACTAGCTTAGGATTGACTGAGGGATCTTATGAGCATCCAACACAGCATTCACTCCACAAATTGCTCTAAGCTTTCATTCCTTCGGACACAGCAGCTCCAATGTACCGAGTCTAGTAACTCTCTCTCTCCGTGTGTCTGTCTCTGTGACTGCCAGACTCCAGTACTTACATGTGTGCAGGTAACAATCTCCACAGTGACATGAAACTTAAACATAAGTAGTCCAGTAGGGCCAGTACTTTTCCGCGATCGCGGAAAACGGACGGAATTTACGGAATCTATGATCTCATACAGAATTTATGATTTGGAATGGAAATCAGCAAATGCCACGGAAATTAAGCGGAATTTGTGAATTTTGCCTCTCAAATAATTCAAAATTATCACATGTCATTGCGTAAAGCAAAACACACGGACTTGGATCCAAATTTGACGAGTCGGCGGCGTTATCGATACCACTTGGACAAAGTTAACGACAGGCCGGACACCCGCGCTATAGACCCCATTACTACCATATGTATATGGGTGAATTGCGTAATTTTTGTACCAAACATGTCTTGGATTACAACACAAGATCTATAGGGTACTTTACATGGCTAACTATATCATAGTATTAACTTTGGCCGGCCCTATTTTGGGAGCTCAAATTAGATCCCTACCTATACTTCTGTAAAAGATATGGCATTTAAGAATACCAATTTGTCCCGTTAGTGACACGTTCCAAGTTCAAGTTGACAAAATCAAGTCACCAGATTGACAATGTATACATTCCACAAGCACCAGAAAATGTCATTTATGATAAACACACAACGCCATGTTTGATAAGAAAATAAAACTTTGTGTTGTATGGGAGTTTGGTTTTCATATGATTATGATATACCTGTGTACCAAAATTTTTTTGTAATGTGTCCCGTTAGTGACATTATGGTGAGAGACCTGTTGAAAAAGGTAACAGACGGCTACTCTTATCATGCATTTGAAGCTTGTGAGTGGTACTCTTTACTTGGCTGACAAGACAGAAAAAAACATTTAACAGGAAGGTGTGGAGAAGGCCAGTGTCTTCAAAAATCAAATACGTGAACCATAACTGTCCCGTTAGTGACATACTCATAGCATAAAATGTACATCACATTGGATCGAGCTCTACATTGAAAAAAATATGTTACTTAAATCTGTGTTTTTTCATATTAAATCATAAGCTGTATCTATCATACTCACTAGATTGGAGGGACATATAAACCCTATCCGTCCCGTTAGTGACATGTCCCGTTAGTGACCCTAAATTATCCTTTTGGTTATTTCACCATGCTAACATAAAATTAATTGATATTATCTGAACCAAATTATTAATTTTTGTCATTACTGCCTTACTGCAATGAATTTAACATGTAAATATACATCAAGCCTGCTCAAATATTTGGCCTTTACATGTTTATCTGCATTTCTAGCCTGGGCTTTGAAAAAAACGTTCAGTGAAATCATCATTTCTTAAATTAAAAAAAATTCTGTGATTATGTTTAGGTTTTTTTTAAAGACAGTTGGTATCAACTTTTGGGAGTGTCAATCACAACCTAAGTGATGCTGATGAAGTTGATTCACCATAATGATCCCAGATTCAAATACCTCATAAGAAGACCTTTCATTCAAATACCAGCATTTCTGTGTCCCCAGAGAAAAAAAGTGTAGGTCAACATTTTTGAACGCGCAATTTGGGTACACCGGGCTAGCTAATACACAGCTCCTAATTCAGTCTATGACTTCAGATCCTTGATAATCTGGCAGCAATGTCAGCTGGTGATGGAGATGAAGCTGAAAAAGCCACACCACAGTAGACATGGGCATTTTCAAAGCAGAGACCATCCTCGTGGAGAGCTATTACTCTGTTTTCTACACTGACCCAGCCTGCTATTTTGTTGGTCGTGTGGTCAGACAGGACTGTACATGTGATTTGTACGATGAAGATCATATATGCAAATGGTATTCCTCGGCAAAAACCTCACAACAGTTCAATATAACAGGCCAAAATCATAAAATGTCATATGTGCACTGAGTGTGTGTCTGCCTTTTTAGCTCAGCTGACTTGTCAGCAGTTGAGCTTATCTTACAGTCCTTCGTCAACAATCTACTTCTTCTCCACAACCGTCAGCCAGATTGACTTCCAACGTGGTGTGGATGTGTCTTGGGTAGGTCTCTACCAAATTTGTTTAAGTGGCAGTGCTCCAGTGATTTTTGGATTTTTTTATGAAGTTCCTTTGTTCTTTTTGGAGGCTAATCTTAAACAATCTTCTGTGAAAAGGCTCACCCAGTTGCTTTGATATCCCACAATGACACTCCCGTGGACTCTCAGTAGTGAATTTGTTCACCAGGAAGCACTGCAATTTTTTTTCTTATTTTTTATGATTTTTAGTGTGTTATTGCTATTTTCAACTTCATCTCCAGAACCATCATTCAGATTAAGCTGAAATTTACTGGATATGGTCCATGTGGAAAAGTCAGACACAGTTGTGCACTATGAGGCAATGCTGTACATTACTGATTTATAACATTTTTTTTCAAATTCGGGTACTTGTCGGTAAATGCACTTTTCCTATTGATGACTATGCAAGTCAATGGTCATTCTAATGCTAACTCACATTTTTACTTCTTCATTTTTTACTTTTACTTCTTCACATTGACTTCAAAGTTGGTGGCATTGTACCTTGGGTAGGTCTCTTGCAGATTTGTTCAAAGGGTCATGCTCCATTGATTGTCGGATTTTTTATGATTTGGTTATATTTTGTTTGTTTGTTTGATTGTTTTGTATTTGGGGGGCAAATCTTCAGAGGTTTTCTTCTCTGAAACCGCTCACTCGATTGCTTTGATATCACACAGAAACACTCTTATGGACTTGTGGTTCCGAATTTGTTCATCAGGTGGTGTGGTGCTGTGATTTTTTTTCTAATTTTTTATGGGTTTTTTTTTTGTGTGTGACTGCTATTTTCGGCTTCTTCTCCAGAACCATCACTCAGATTAAGCTGAAACTTGGTGGATATGTTCTTTGTGGATGGGTCAAACAAAATGTTTCTAAGTTGCAATGCTGTGGCATCCTGATTTTTAATGATTTTTAATTTGGGTACTTACCCATTAATGCACATTTCCTATTGATTACTATGTAAGTCAATGGGCATTCTAATGCTAAGTCACAGTTTTGACTTCTTCTCCGAAACTGTCAGTCAGATTGACTGTAAACTTTGTGGCAATGTACATGTAGCATTGTGGGTCTCTAGCAGATTTGTTCAAATGGACACGCACCATTGATTTTTTTTTTTGTTTTATATATATTTTTTATGCATTTCTTTGGCTTTTGGGGGGCAAATCTTAAAAAATCGCAAGGGTATATGTACATGTCAGCTGAGCACATGACTGTCACAGTCCTCTTGTTTCTGTTTCATGGACCCTTAAGCATTAAAGTCACTGGGCCTTTTGAGGTGGACAATCTGCACGCCAGACATATGGAAGAGAAATTTTCAAATCTCAAGAAAACCATTGCCAAAACCAAGGCTTGAACAACTCAAATAGCTACAGATCGAAATGTTAAACAAAGTTCACGAACTTTGAATTGTGCTACCTGAATTTATATTAAAGAAGAAAAATGTTTGAATTTGCATTAAATTGTATCCAAAGGAGAGAACTTTTGGATTATTAATGTGCATTTATGAGGTGGAGAAAAGTTTTTTTTATGAATAAAAAAAGAATGGTTGAGGAAAAAAATACTAACAAAGGCCCAAACTACTGAAGAATTGAACATCCTAAGTACAGAAGTGGTAGATTTGGTTTCAGAATCAGTTTGCATTTGAATTGTGTGCCTGAATTTATATCAATGGAAGGAACTGTTTGGGTATGGATTTTATCCAAAGGAGACAACTATTGGTAGTGTATTGTTAGATTCTAAATAAAAACAAAAGTGGAGACAAAATATTGTCCTGTCAGAGTGTGTGTGCATGAATACAAAAATGTGTCACTATTAATGACACACATGCATGTATATGCTGTATGTGATTGGATCCACATCATGTCATCTTATGGACCCAATCAAATAGATTCCTTGTATTATATACAAATTCAATATATATTTTTTCCAAACTGAGAGATTTAGTATGAATGAGCTATAGAACTGTAGGTAAAACCATATTAGTGTTGTGTAGGTGTAGGAACTTGGGTGTAATCCACTTTGCAGAAACCTACTTTAACATGCACAGAGCAGCAAACATTTATATCTTGTCACTAACGGGACAATTCTAGATGTCAGCATAGCTTCTAAGGCCTTCTCATGCTGTTGTTAATGTGTTAAAGCTTTAATTTTTCCTCTTTCCATGATGATGGGACTTTGGAGCCATAGTTTGAAAACAGTAAGTAATATATGCACCTCTTTTATGAGGCTGATGAGTTGAAGCATCAAATTGTGGTCACGTAAAGTAATGGTAATTCTATCAAAGTATAGATACACAAGATGAGAGGTAAATGCCAATCATTCTCTCTGAAACATCCTTTTCCAATGTGATGGTCTTTTCCTCAGAGGCGTATGTTAAGAAGGACTAATGTTAAATTGGTTGTATCATTTTATGCAATCAAAATAGTTTCCAGTTTTGATTCCATTTCAAATCAAATGTCCCGTTAGTGACATAAAACAGAGCGTTGATTTACAGGTTATTAGAGTACCAAAAATTACTGAACCTGTGATGTAAAACTTTTCTAAGGGTTAGTACATATGTCAAGCTCCAACAAATCACTACAAATCATTCCACAGGACTTCCTAGTAAATTGACACAGGTGATGCCAGGAAGTGTGAATTAACCACATCATTACATGCAAACAAATCTTTCATGTTTGGGATACATACGGAACACATACACCAAAAATGAAAACCTTGTATGTGTTCATTATATTTT
This sequence comes from Hermodice carunculata, assembly GCA_964020975.1. NCBI lineage: Eukaryota > Metazoa > Annelida > Polychaeta > Eunicida > Amphinomidae > Hermodice > Hermodice carunculata. The sequence goes on along the minus strand of OZ026621.1, from coordinate 43,404,119 downwards.
AAAATAAAAGCTCACTCTTTTTCTTTTTATTCAGAATCATATTTTGTACAACTTATAATATTGTAAGGCTACAACCCCAGCATGTGGGTACCATAGTTACCTACGTGTCACTAACGGGACAGCACTGAAAGTACCATCTTTCCCGAGTTGCCTTTCCAAAACTACAGGGTTATGAGGTGGCGTCTTTTAGCATAAAATTGAACAAGACCCCAGGCTCATAAAAATATGTAACTCAACACCTGTAATGAAAGTTTAATTTTCTAAATTTTGATGGCCTGATTGTTCAAAAATTACGCAATTCCCCCATATACTATTCATTTGCATGGCATATAAATATAACGCACAACAGAGGTACAATGATAATAGCGCTGTCTGTAGGTGGAGGCTATCAACGTACATAGTAAACAATACGGAGTCACTTTGCCGTTCGTCTATGGATCAACATTTTCCATAGGCGATAAGATCAACTGTTTTTCCTTTTTTATTGACCAGTGCTAAAATCGAGCCCTAGAATTAGTGAAACGGAATTGAAACGGAATCTGTAGTTTCCAAAAACGGAAAAACACTCATTTTCAAACGGAAAAATACAGGCCCTAGTCCAGGCAATATATAACATAAACATTTTGGCACGTGGCATCTTGACCTCAATGCCATATTTGAAACCATGACATAAACAGTCAAAATTGAATGACAGACTTCAAGTTATTAAGAAAGAAGATTATAAAACTCAGGAAAGGACAATGAGTTAAATCTTAAACTTACACAGAATTAAACCCAATTATAATTGCTGCAGAAGATGACAATGCCAAAACAGTGACAAGTGTACGACAGAGCTAATGAACCTGAACCGGGCCAGTGTGACACAATGCTCTGTGTCTGGGGCTGGCCACCGATTGTTTTTGACACCTTGTGGGGCAGCTACATGTTGCTATTGTCCGAGTGATTGCCTGCCAAAATGTCTGCAGATGCCAAGGATGCATTTCTTATACAAGAATTATATTTTGAACACAACTTTTAATTTGTAAATAATTTCTTGCTACAATAAAGTTAAGAATTTTTTCCTGAACCCAAATATCTCTTTAACATAACACCAATAATTTTCACATGTCAAGTCCCCATTCCTGTCCAGGTTAACCACAACTCTATCCTACCAAATGCAGTGTGGCACTGACCAGTCACACAGAACCTCTGAGACCAAATTCCAACATATTCATTTAAAATCTGACATCCATTCAACAAATTGCTCTCCACAGGTCCAGAAACTACACGTCACAGCATGGACATACTATCGTGGAGGTCCGAGGACTGTCACAAGAGATTAAATCTCATGGCTAAATCATGCCCAGAAAGCATCACCTTTAATCTGATTCACTGCTGTTACCGTTAAGTGACAGAGCAGCGCCATCTAGCAACAGTGGGGAGAGCCGCTGATTTGCCATGCAGGGCCAGAATTTCGGCGAGAATCCGAGAATCTGTTTTCGTAAAGATTCTCCTGAACTTGTCTTTTTTTTAAAAGAAAACTAATTGACAAACAAGAGGGCTGCGTGAACAGCCCATGCTCAGCTGACCTAGACATTCATCACACTTGTAGCTCTGTGAACTCGGGAAAGGATAAAGGTCACCCATATTCTGAGTAAGTCTGACCTTTGTAGAAGAACACTAACATGTGCAACATCAAGGTGCAAGTAATTCTCAAGTTATAGTGAAGAGTAAAATTTATGTATGTTGCACTGTTACCCCAGAAACCAGGTCAAGGTCATTCATGTACTGTCAAGCATGACCTTCATAAAGAAACATTAACATGTGCAGCATCACGGTACTAACTCAAAACAGATCTCAAGTTATCAAGTAAACAGTAAATTTCGTGTCAGTTGTCCTGTGAATTAGCATTAGAATGCCCATTGACTTACAAAGTAACCAATAGGAAAGCTGCATTGACTGATAAGTACCCGAATTGAAAATCCTTAAAAACCAGGAATCCAAAGCAGTGCCACCTAGTAAACAACTTTGTTTGACCCTTCCACAAGAACATATCCATCACGTTTCAGCTTAATCTGAGTGACGGTTCTGCAGAAGTCAAAAATAGCTATAACACACAAAAATTCATAAAAAATTAGAAAATTGCAGCGCCACCTGGTGAACAAATTAAGAACTAGGAGTCCCAGGGAGTGTTCTTGTGTGATATCAAAGCAATTGGGTGAGCGGTTTCGGAGAAGAAGATTTTTTAAGATTTGCCCACGAAAGAACAAAAAAAATCATCTAAAATAAAAAAATCCCTGGGCCGTGACCATTTGAAAAAACTTGGTAGAGACCCACCCAAGGCACATCTCTACCAAGTTTGAAGTGGATCTAGCCAACGGTTTTTGAGAAGAAGTTGAAAATGTGAATTGTGGACAGATGGACAACGGACGACAGATGTCGGACCCTCAAAAAACCTCAGCTGAGATAAAAACCAAACAGATTCTCGCAAAATTTTGTGAAATTCTGGCCTTGCCGTGACTTTTCTCCTTGCATGCGCACTCTTTTTATGGAAAGGTAGAAGGGACTGGTCTATGCACACCGGAAATAATAATGCCACTAGAAGTTTGTGAAACTTTTCACTCCAAACTGCATTGAAATCGGACTGATTGTGCCAAATCTATATCAGGAACAACCAGGCTGACATAATTTGGTGTAGGGTGGAACATCAAATCTTCAGAGGCTAATAAAAACTAAACCCAGTAAGTGGCTCAAAATTCAAGTCCCAATGATCCCCATTACGTCAATAGTTTTGACTATAAATACTTCAGCTTTCCTATGTTTTCCGCTCATAGAAAAACAACATTTATATTCCCATTTTTCCCTGCAAACTCTGGGCCATAACGCAGGTGAGCTATGCACACATTCATGAACTTATATCACTGCTTCTGTTGGTGTGCTTTAAAAACAAAATACTCAGAATAGTTATAATAAATTCTGTTTAAATCTGGGCAAATTTACGCAATTTTTTTATTGCAAAGAAAGAGTATTTTTTAAGGGGGAGTCAGTCCTTCTGATGGTTAATTCAGGTGTGAACTAGGGGGTACAGAGGTGTGAAAAACAGTGGATTGGGAAAGTGGCGGCTTCACTGAATATCCTTCAGATGTGGGCTTTGTGTTCAATCCTCCTCGAAAATATGTCCATGGTCACAGGTAGCCAGTAATACCAGTGCTGAAGCCTGGTATATGAGCAGGATAAGGTTCAACATAAATTATGACAAGACTCTACAAATGTGGTTAAAAATAGCAATGACGGGAATTGGCACTGCAAATCACTTCCAAGGGCATACTTCCTAAAGATCATAGGGCCTCAAGGGCTGCCATGCTACAATATTTTATTCTAACAGGGATTCCCCGTTTCAATTATACACACTGTGATTTGGATAGATTCCAAATGTTTCTTTCAGTGTTTGCATTAAGTGAACATCCAGTGAGGCTCCACTTGCCTGGAAATCTCCAGCCAACTGGTACCTCCTTTGGCCTAATTATGACGAAAGTTTCAAGGCAACTATGGGCCTCATTTGACACCCTTTACAATGTACTGATGACAATGACCCGCATCTGGCAGGAGCCTCCAAAATTTTGGCACTCATTTTTACACTTTTTGCAATGCAAACAATACATTTATTTTCTCCTTATTCTTTGTTAAAAATAAAATCTCGCCATGGGAATAAAATGTCTCCCTATTTCTTACCAGAGGATGTTGACAGGTATGCCTGTCCAAACATGGTTTTACCTGTCCCCTGACAAATCCTGCAGGTGGTGAAGAACAGTCACGTTTTACTGAGTGACACTGTGTCACTCAATTAAGTACCACACAAAACATCATTTTCTTTGTCTTGGTCAAATTGGTGATCGGATCTTCAACTTCTCACCTTTGACCTCACCATAGCCCTTATAGGAATAAATCCTGTGCCATATGAAAAGACTTAGTCAAAAAGTAATGACGTTATCCTGTGGAAATGTCAGGGAGAGACAAAGTGACTGCAATGTTATTATCTGCCTCCTCTTCCTTCTCTTTCTGAGGAGCGCATAACTAGATCAATGAAGCCTTTGAAAGGATTTACCAGACATGATAACAAGCCATCCACAGAGGCCACACAGATTTCATGCAATTTGTGTTTTAACTATCTAAATTCAAATTCCAGAGGACTTCCACAAACAATCAATAGAACCACTTTGAATACTGGTCTTTAGGTTTATGTTAATGAACATCAATCAAACCATCAAAATAAATGAAATTCGGTCATAGTGACCCAGATATCGAACCACTTCACCATGGCTGCAGAAAGCCCAAGGCTGTGTTAAATTCACCATGACATACGATCATCAACACCAGTAAACCACAAGCACAGTATGTTTTGTTCTTTTTTTTCTCCTTTTGGTATTTTACATAAATTGGACTCATGCACATACATGTGTAGGTGGTGTGTACGGAGCTCATACATGCTGCAGCAGCTGGTCAAGTTTCCAACATGGTACAACTGTATCAATATTCTAGGATCTGCTTCAGCATAACAGCCGCTCGCTCCAGGTGTGACTTATTTTATGAAGGTTAAGTGCCTGGCTTGCTGACCAGACAGTCAGGCAGAGGCAAGTGCTACCTCCTGGGGAATGTTCATTAGTTATCAATCCCCTGGCCAACCAGGAAACATAACCCACTGACTCTCAGACTGTCACAAATGAATTCTTTCAAAACATTAGCATGGTTGCCATAGCAACAGTGATGTATGCTATGGCTTCATAGCAGTATGTGGGAAGATGGACAATCCAGCACGAGAATCTTTTTTTTTTCACCCTACATTGATTGAAATTCTGAGAAATGAAAATCCCCTGCAAAATGTATTTATACACTCAAGCTAACGGCACAAAAATTCACAAATTTCAAGAACAGTTAATTGAATGGGACCATCCTCTATTTTGCCTCTTTGCCTGGAAAAAATTATTCTCTAAGGCACTGGTAGTCCTATTGTGGTACATGTGTGTACATATTTATATATTTCATGTTCAGAACAAGCAGAACTGAAACCTGCAACCTTTGGCACCAGTTGCCTAGCTGAATGGGAAACACACATATTCACTGGACCAAATCCCCATCCTTAAAAAGAATCGTTCAATGCAGGTAGTTATGTGCGAGTGCCATATCAACATGGTTATGCAGCATATGTACTGAGTCGGCATTTATTTCCAGAATCGGGGACTTAAATCCACCAGCATTATGGAAATGCCGAAAATAAATATATATATTTCATGTTCGGAACGAGCGTGACTCGAACCTGCAACCTTTGACACCAGTCGCCTAGCTGAAATGGAAAACGCACATATCCACTGGACCAAATCCCCGTTCATAAAAAGAATGGTTGTGTGTGTGTGTGTGTGTGTGTGTGTGTGTATACACACACAGTGGAATCTCCCTATTAAGACCATCTCAGGCACTGAGACAATGGTTTTTAAAGGGGAGAGATCTTAATGGGCAATATTATGCAAAGATATACAAAAACGGCCTGTAAATTGGTGGTCTTAATATAGAAATCTCTTTATGGAGGTAGTCTTAATTGGAGATTCTACTGTACACAAAACAAGAGGGCTGTGTGAACAGCCCATGCTCAGCTGATCTTGACATTCAACACACTTGCAGCTCTAGGAACTTGGGAAAAGATCAAGGTCATCCATGGTCTGAGTAAGTCTGACCTTTAAACAAGAACACTAACATCTGCAACATCAAGGTTCAAGTAGTTCTCAAGTTATAATGAAGATTAAAATTCATGTATGTTGCACTGTGACCCCAGAAACGAGGTCAAAGTCATTCATGTACTGTCTGAGCATGACCTTCATACAAAAACATTAACATGTGCAGCATCACAGTACTAACTCAAAACAGATCTCAAGTTATCAAGTAAACAGTAAATTTTGTGTCAGTTGTCCTGTGAATTAGCACTAAAATGCCCATTGACTTACATAGTAATCAATAGGAAAGCTGCATTGATCGATAAATACCCGAATGGAAAATACTTAAAAATCAGGAATCTAAAGCAATGCCACCTGGTAAACACTTTGTTTGACCCTTCCACAAGAACATATCCATCACATTTCACTTTAATCTGAGTGACGGTTCTGAGAATAAGTGAAAAATAACAAAACCATATAAAAAATTCATAAAAAAAAAGAAAAAAAAAAAAGAAAAAATTGCAGTGCCACCTGGTGAACAAATTGGGAACTATGCATCCCTGGGAGTGTCTATGAACGATATCAAAACAACTGGGTGAGCAGTTTCAGAGGTGAAGAGTTTTTAAGGTTTGCCCCCCCCCCCCCATAAAAAAACAATTCATAAAAATTCCAAAATCAATAGAGCGTGACCATTTGAACAAACTTGGTAGAGATCCACCCAAGGCACATCCCCACCAAGTTTGACGTAAATCTGGCCAAAAATATTTTAGTTATAACCATTACAAGAAATTCCCATGTTAAAACTTTCCTATTAAAACTTTTGTAAAGATTTTTGAAAAAAAAATCATAAAAAAAAATAAAATTCATTGGAACATGACCATGGGAACAAACTTGGTAGACACCCACCCAAGGTACATCCCAACCAAGTTTGAAGTTAATCTGGATGAATTTTGGAGAAGAAGTCGAAAATGTGAATTAGCATTAGAATGCTCATTGACTTCTATAGTAATCAATAGGAAAGCTGCATTCCCCGATAAGTACCCGAATTGAAAAGTCGTTAAAAATCAGGAATCTGCAGCATTCCCACATAGTGAACAACTTTGTTTGACCCTCTACAAGGAACATATCCACCACGTTTCAGCTTAATCTGAGTAACGGTTCTGGAGAAGAAGTCGAAAATAGCTAGAACACACAAAAATGCATAAAAAAATAGTAAAAAATTGCAGCGCCACCTGGTCAAAAAATTAAGAACAAGGAGTCCCTAGGTGTCTTTCCGTGTGATATCAGAGCGATTGAGTAAGCGCTTTCAGAGAAAAAGATTTTTTAAGATTTGTCCAAAAAGAGAACAAAAAAATTCATTAAAAATCCAAAAACCACTGGAGCATGACCATTTGAACAAACCTGGTAGACACCCACCCAAGGTACATCCCCAATAAGTTTGAAGTTAATCTGGATGGCAGTTTTGGCGAAGAAGTCGAAAATGTGAATTAGCATTAGAATGCTCATTGACTTCCATAGTAATCAATAGGAAAGCTGCATTGACCGATAAGTACCCGAATTGAAAAAATCGTTAAAAATCAGGAATCTGCAGCATTCCCACATAGTGAACAACTTTGTTTGACCCTTCTACAAGGAACATATCCACCATGTTTCAGCTTAATCTGAGGGACAGTTCTGGAGAAGAAGTCGAAAATAGCTAAAACACACAAAAATTCATTAAAAAAAGAAAGAATAAAATTGCAGCGCCACCTGGTGAACAAATTAAGAACTAAGTGTCCCAGGGAGTGTTTCTGTGTGATATCAAAGTAATTGGGTGAGCGGTTTCAGAGAAGAAGATTTTTTAAGATTAGCCCAAAAAAGAACAAAAAAAATCATTAAAAATCCAAAAATCAATGGACCGTGACCATTTGAACAAACTTTGTAGACACCTATCCAAGGCACATCCCCACCAAGTTTGAAGTGGATCTGCCTGACGGTTTCGGAGAAGAAGTCGAAAATGTAAATTGTTGACGGACGGACAGAGGACCATAAGATTTAAGCTCAGCTGACTGACAAGTCAGCTGAGCTAAAAAAACTGCCATTGAATATGTTCCGTCAAGACTGACTTTGTAACAGCCCATTAGAACTACATGTTATGATTGCTTGGAGGGGAAAAAAACTTATTTATTATAAATATTCATTTTGAAAGTAGTTTCCACAACATTATACTGATTACTCTCCACATTATTACAAACCTTTCAATATTCCTGTATCACAGAATTAGTTTCTCACTCTCTTGCCAATCCATTCAAACCAAGTAGAACTAGATATACCTTCAACGCAAATGAATGAAGGGTCCACCAGGAAAAAATGCTGCCATTTGCTCAAATTAGGTCATGGTGACAACCAAAATCTATCAGTTCCTCTTGGCACATGTGCTAGATAAGCATACAGCCAAATTTGAGCAAAATGCAGCTCATTCTGGAGATATTGCGGTAACAAGCCATAACAAGCATGTAACTGGGCTGCCATTTGCTCAAATTAGGTCACGGTGACACCAAAATCTGATCAGTTCATCTTGCCAGGTAAGATAAGCGTATTCCCAAATTTTGAGCAAAATACATGGAAGCATTCTGTTGATATCACGGTACCTAACAAGAATGTGCACATCCGGATGGACAACCTGAAAATATAAAGGGTCCCCCCATGGGGTGGACCCTTAAAAACAAAATTCTACACGGTCCCCAGGCCATGTTCTCTGGAAATTTTACGAGTTCCAGTTTCAAATTTTAGACATCCAGGCCTAAAGGGCATATAAAGTTTGGTGACACTGTGCCTGACTTTTCATGTGAGAAAATATGTACACATAATAATATAACTCATGGTAATAAGTTATATAGTCTGTAGAACTGTGATGTTGTGTGGTATTTTACACTGCACTGTTAAGTGGTTACACAGCCATTTCAACAACACAAAAGTGCTTTTTGGTAGTATGTATTTACCATGAAAGGCAAGTTCCAAATTTTGCTGAGTGAGAATGAACACAAAAGCTTACAAGTATGATTTAAAAATTGCATATTTGTGTCAAAAAAACAAAAACAAACATACACCTGTACAAATAAATATTGTGAAATATCTTTTCACATGTGTCAAATTGGATTAGTTGTGCATTCCCAGTATTTTCCATTGTAGAGGCCACAGTTGTGTACCCACATTACTTTCCAACATGCACATTTGAAGTTGTGTATTCCAATAATGTCCATTATAATTTTCAACTAACATCACAAGAACTGTTGACCTTGCACACCTGAAAATACCCAATTTCTCACGGCAGATCTGGGTGTGTAGGTCACCATGACTTTTTCAAGTGTAGCCAGTTTAGATAAAGTAACTCGAAGTAGTTAGCCAAAGTCGCATTTCTTCAGCCACATTGACTCTATATTTCTAATCAGTAGGCTGGTGTCACATATCAGAAGTTTAAATGTTTTATAAAAACTAATGAAATCTGCAACTTGTTAGGCCAGTTCCAGCCCAGTGACTGAAATGTTGATTTTAATTTTCTATTCTCAGCTGCAAAGGTATGCAGTTTAATATGGCAAGTTACTTTAACATGGAATATACAGTGGGACAACATACAAAGACACACATCCAGTCAACTCAAGATTTGTGTACTTTGCTGAAACCACATTTTATTGTGGCCACTTTCACCGATATGATCCAACAAAGAAGGGCAACATACAAACAACTACATATGATTTTAAAAATTCTCCACAGTTCTTCACAAACAGTATATGTCAATAGGTAAGAAGGAATACAAGCATTTACAATGAAAGAGCAGGCACGGTCAATCTTGCCCTCCTACATGCAACCTTCATTAATCCTTCATACACCTTACAGCCAATGAGACATAAACATGCTAAGATCTTGCATGTTGCTCCCAAATAATGGGAATTTTCAGAGATGGTCCTACTTGATGTACAAAAATACTGTGATCGTTATGACCAACTGAACTGTACTGTAAAATCACCTTGCAATAAATATCCTTTAACCAGCCAAAGAAATCTACAGTACAGTATATATGAATATAAAGCTGTATGTTGCTGTCAGGATGACTTGATTCTTCATGTGAACACATGTGCGTAACACCAGACAAGCCTATGCACATGATCAACATGCTGGCCTCATAATTATATGTTTAGTGCATGACCCCAGTCTTAACAGGAACACCAAAAATGGCTGCAGAGAGAATGTAAAAACAAGTCTATTGACAAACGAGATGATTGTTCAAGCATAAATCTGGCCTGACCTATATGGGTTATGACATGTGGTAAGTTTCATTATCTGACACATAAAGCACTGAAAGGATCTGCACGGAAGGATTATGGCCTACATGAAGCCTGATTGGGTACCAGTCTCCAACCAAGCACCCACACAAAGGCAGTGGCACATGGCCAGCCAAAGTAGGTCGCAGGCAGCGTTCTCCCTGGAGCACAAAAGCACCCTGGTCACATTGCTCACATTGATGTGAGCAGGACACTGGCAGCAGAAGCACCCAGATTTCTGGTGCAGGTGCAGGACAGATCTGACTTATAGGATATGTACTTTAGTGTCATTCACTCATCATCCCAATAAATATACACACAGGTGTGACGGTGGTGTACACTCATTGTAGTTCTGAACAAAAACTAAATAAATCAATCAACACACTCCAATCTCTCTAATCTGAGGACTACCTGTGTCTGAACCTATACTTTATTCACTTATATCAAGTTTGATGCAAAAATTTAGAAAATTCAAGGCTTCAACAACTAAATGAATTTAGAGATGGATATTAAGCTGGAAGCCATAAAGTAGACTTCCCAGCTTTCAAGACATCCTTTTGAAAGCAAATTACACCAACACTGATTGTCCATGGATACTGTAACCTTTCCCAACTGCAAATTACAGGAATGTGAACAGGTAGCTGATTTTTTTGTGATGTGTTAATTTTTCTACTTTATGCTAGGAAGATGCTGATCTTATACTGCAATCTGTCCAGTTTCTTTCAATAGGCCTATTTTATAGTAATCTTATACTTCAACCTGAAGCTGGGATCAGGGTAGCTGTGCAAAGAATGTGTGCGTCTAAGATGCATCTGTGTAATCGAGCTATAAATACATAAAATTACACTGAAAACAGAGTACCTAAACATAAATGTATGCTACAAAGTTGCAAACTTCTGCCTGCAAAACCATACTATAAAATACAGTTCAGTTCCAGACCATTTTATGAACATGGTATCCATCTCAACACATTTCCTAAATATATTTTGTTTCAGGGTACTGCCAGCGTTGAACAGTGTCACATTTATATGAGTGTTTACCATTGCATACAGCAGATACTGCCTTTATACAGATATACACTATAAATTCATCTGCTTCATATTCACAGGTGGTGCACACATTTAGCTGTATGTGCATGTTTTTAGCCATTAACTGTATTGGTTTCCACATTATCTTGCAATTTCTGCTGTTCGAGAGTACCAGAATATTTTTTGACGCCATACGACACTCTGCAACTTAAAGGAATGAGAAATTAGAAAACTTGAACTTCGTTCATTAATGTCACGGTCTCATTTGTAATCAGTGCAAGTGCATGTCTATGTCACAAGATTATATTTTGTTTTGTTTTTATAACAAGAGGTCCATGAGCCTAATGCTCTGTTGACAACCATAACCAACAATTATTTCCTGAAATGCATTCTCTACATGATGTTGACAAAATAATCAAGGTATTCCATATCATGCAATACCAAACTTCCACATGATACATATTTGTGGTACAACTGGTATCATTTGCCTTATTCTTTATCAAGATATAGAATTAAAATGCCCTTTTAAGTGATTAATGACCTTGACAAATAGGTCAACAACACACAATCATTGGGTCAAGGTGACCCAAAAGTAGGTCACCAAGTACAATTTTATGTATAATGTACTCAAGTCCAGTTTTAATCCGGAGGCTCTTTGACATTAACTCCAAGCTACACCCTGCCACTACAAAATCACCTCTTCCAACTTTACAGGCCTGTTGACATATCAAAAATAAGTCAAGGTCACTGATATTATATAAAATACTAAGACTGGATATGGTCTATATATCCTGTATTTTTGGCTAAGGCAAAGACTTAAAGAGGTAACCATCATGTATACATGATACTTACCTCTTGGCCTTTCTGAGTACATGTATATAGTTTTACTAAGGCACACAATCTTACAAAGTTGAATTAACTTTTATCTGTTTAGTTGAGTTATCACAAGAAAACTTATCTAGTGAAACTTCACCATGAAGACAAGCTGATACCTTACATATTCATTTAATGACACAAGTTTTGTGGGACTTAAAAGTTCAATTTCTTTCCCAGTTGACTCATTTATCTGACATACTTTGCATAGATCAGATCTTGTTAACGTATTCCTTCAGACAGCTGTATGACCTTGAAAATGGGGTCACCATCACCACCTGCAATCTCAAGTGTTGCTTTACATGTACATACTCTAACAAAGAATTTAAAACAGAACAAGGGAGCACTCCATTTGTTATGTTATTTGAAAGGTGAAGCTATTTATCTTTTTTGTGATGGTCCTTTCAACTAAAAGTGCAGGTAATCTTCTCAAATCCACACGTTGCAGCCCATGCTGTTTTTGGAGGCCCACAAAATGCAATTAAGAATGACTAGATACAATTTGATGTATGATTATTTGGCCCACATATGGTTTGAAGCAAAATAACGTTATGTGTGAAAGTGTCACAGTCAACAAAAATTAATTTCAATAAAGTAAAATTCATAATTTCACTTCTCAACCAAATAGACCTCACAATAGTTTATATTGTAAGAAAGGTAGCACAGAAACAATGTATATGTATACATCTGTGATTAGAAATGGATTCCCAACCAAATTCAACAAATCCACGCTTGACAAGTAGAATTATCTGCACATACATGTATTTGCAAAATCTCATTGGGGGGGGGGACCCCTAGACCCCTTGTCGTGTTTCGAGCACAACTGGCACACTGAGTTCCAATTAGATTAGAGACCTACATTATACACCATACAAGTACTGAAAGTTATATAGGACCAACTTGAAAACTGTGGACAGTATCGCACTAGCAACCAAAAGTTAACAGTCGGACAGGCAGACATGAGTGGTTGTATAAGCACTGCGACCTTATGTCAGCACAGCTAAAAACAAACAACAGGGCCAAGGGCCTCATAGGGCAGCAGAGCTAAAAACAAACAGGGCCAAGGGCCTCATAGGGCAGCAGAGCTAAAAACAAACAATAGGCCCAAGGGCCTCATAGGGCAGTGGAGCTAAAAACAAACAACAGGGCCAAGGGCCTCATAGGGCAGCAGAGCTAAAATCAAACAGGGCCAAGGGCCTCATAGGGCAGCAGAGCTAAAAACAAACAACAGGGCCAAGGGCCTCATAGGGCAGCAGAGCTAAAAACAAACACCAGGGCCAAGGGCCTTACAGTTGTGATGAGAAATGGGTTCCCTTAAAGTGTGCTTGGAATCGTTAATTTTTCAACAAATTATTACATTCACTTTGGTGTTTGTCTGTGCCAGCCGTCGCGCTCAATTACGTTTGCTGCTTTGTACACATAGGAACTTTTTGCACAGGAATGGGACAGACATAAACTCATTCACGCAAGCTTGAAGAAAAGCGCACTCATCACAGTTCTCATGTTACTGTTACATAATCATGTTAATTCTGAATCTGATGTAGTCCTGACCATTCGTTGTCCACCCCCGTGCCAGTCAAGGGGTGCGATACATACTTAACATTGCGTATATTTACTCTGCAGTAGTTTCTTTGAAATAACTGTTACCACATGTAATTGATTTCCAATGTGTCAAATCTTACTATTTTACTTATTTTACAAGTTATTCACAATTAGCAGTTATATTTATTAAAGGCAAAACTGACATGTTTGGCAAAAACAATGCTTTCGATGTGCAAATAGAGTCTGGGTACAGGAAGTTGCCTTCACCGGTGCCAAATGTACAGTGAACATCCTTCTGTTTGTTTTGCAATCATAATCATTGTGGTCACACTTAACCAGCGAGAACATATTTTACTGACGTAGACGAAGTTCTGAACTTTCCAATGATACCAAACATATATATATATACAGTGTTCACCGCAAGTGATCAAGTCCTAGCAAGGCACAAATGTGCAAATTTACCACTGTTTTGCAAATTTTCAACCGATAAACAGTGATCAAGTGCAAAATATGCAACGTACAAGGCACATTAGCCATCTGTTTTATTATATTTAATATTTTTATGTGGCAGTATTGCCAGTAAGACATCGGTGTAAAAATACCACAACATTTTGTCAATCATATTTTGGTAAAGCTATCGGAAAAACACAAGCAAATGAAACATATTGAAATGTGCTAAAACGAGTACTGGTACGTAAAAAATATGCTATAACCGCGCTAAGTTCCATTACCTCTTTGTGTGCAAATAAATTTAATTGGAACTCAACATGCCAGTCGCGCTCGAAACACAACAAGGGGTTTATGGTACCCCCATCAAATTTTAAGAATTACGTGGATAATTCTGCTTGTCAAGCACGCATTTGATGCACTTGACAAGAAACCATTTCTAATCACAAAAGTTCTGAATATATGCACCCCTGACATGTAATCAAATGGCCAAAAAAGGACCCCCCCCCAAAAAAAAAAAAAATTATGAAATGTGCTTGATGACCTCCATTAATAGGTCAGGGCCACCAAAAAGCTAATCAAATCTCACCATTGACCTAATGCCCTATTCAGTGTAAATTTTGCAGTTCCATCTGAACTTATCACAACAATGAATCCAATGCATTTGTGATGCCCATGATGTTAGTTAATAATTAAATACCACCAGTAGGGCCACCATGACTACACAAGTCATATATCAACTTTTAGTCTCTGTAATATTCCTGTACAAATGTACAGTTGGTAAACAGAATTAAGTAAACAAAAAGTAATGGCCATCAAACACACACAGACACGCACAATTGTAAAATGCATTACTCTGTGACCTTGGAAACATAGGTCAAGGCCATCCAAAAATCCAATATCAAATTTCCACATGATACACTGGGTGCAGTGGATAGCTTTGGCTGCATGATGTTCTCCTCGTTTTGTCTGATCATCATTCCTACCAATGGCTATTTCATGCACAAGAGGCCCACAGGCCAGATGCTCTGCCGGCATATAAATCTGATGACTATCACCAAAAATCAATAGCCTGAAATGCATTCCTTCCATGACACTGAAAAAGTCATGGCCATCCATATGATGCAACATCAAACTACAACATGAACACAAATTTCTGATATATTTAGAGTCACTCCACATATTCATTAATCAACATACTGAATTTAGTATTCTGTTCTGTAGCGCTTAATGAGCTTGATAACAGGTACACGTCACACAACATATACATGTATACAAATTTGACCATTGGCCTAATGTATATTTGTGTAAATTTTGCAGTTAGACTGCTTCCAGCCCCCTGACTGACCTAGAATATTCTGGAGAATTGTCTTCGGTAGTTTGCAAATAAAATAATGATGCATCTGTTTGAAACAGAAGCTGTTTTAGAGGGGTTGCCCCTAAAATACATTTGTTTCAGCCAATGGGAGAGCTTGTTCTTAAAATAGACAAGTTTTGAAGCATTCTAACGATATAAACAACATGGCAGGTAGACAGAAAAAAAAAAATCGAGATAGCAAAGATGAAACCCCCATATTTTTGCGCAGTTTTGCACAGTTATATCATTCAAATTGTCAGCAACAATGGCCCATCATTGATTTTTAATTCATCGTAGAAGGAAAATATTCATCTTTAACGCAAAATCGAAATAGCCATTGACAAGAACCAGTTGACGTTTCTCTACGATAAAATGTGAAAGCTTGCATGTAATTAAACAACACTGGAAATTTGAGACAGCCTTGATTCAACCACTTCCAAAGTGCAAGTAGAAGTACTCGACACGGGTGGCAATACACAATGATGCACTGTGCGAGTGCACTCAAAACTGGGGTGCTGGGAGTTAATGACCCTGAAAAATACTGTAAATTGCTTTATTTTCGCATGTTTAAATTTTCACGGTTTTTGTATTTTTGACATTTCACTGTAGTTTTAATTTCACTGTTTTGGACACAATTCCCATTCAAACAATGTTAAAATACTATTTCAATGTGTTTTTATTTTCACGGTTTTGTGCCATCAGCGAAATAAGCGAAAATAAGAATACAGCGAAATTAAAGCAATTTACAGTAGGTCTAGGTCACACTACATACTACAAAATTTCACCATTGGCCTAATGCATATTTGGTACGAGCTTTTCAGTTCCATCTCAGCTTGTCATGTGCATCATAATAAAATTATTTTCTGATATACATGCCCTGCATGACCTTAAGAAAGTAGGTCAAGGTCACCGATATTATGCAATACTGAACTTTAATGCATGATACACATTCAGTCATGTTGAAAAGTATTGGTCAACTGGTCATTCATTATCATATTAAAAGCTCATTGGACTAATAAAAAAAAATATTTACTGGTCCAAGTGACCACTGTTAGACAGCAGAGAGTTTAAACTGCTTTTAAATGGGTATGACTGATACAAAGTTATTTGGACCAGTATAGCAACACCAATCACTGGTCCCAAATGACAGGTTACAACCAAAATACTTTTCCCCACGACTGCACATTTGTGGTACATTTGGTATTTGTGTTCGTTATTAAAGTACTGGCTAACCTTAATGACCCTGAAAAATAAGTACTCAAAGTCACCTAAAAATTACAAAATTTGTTCACAGGCCTTAAATGTATCCCAGACTGACTTTACACAGCAGTATAAATTAGCTGAAAAAGAAAAGTACAGATCTACCCAGTGCATTTTCAGAATGCTTCTGCTTCAAATTATTCAATATTACTGATCTGCATACATGATTTATCTATTTGTGTGCAATCAGGAAATGAAGCATTTCCGAGTGAGTCCCTGTGAAAAATTTGTACATGTATCTCGGTTGAACTGGATGCTTCATGGTTTCAAATGGCACTTGCGAGAGCTGGCAAAAGGTAAATATCACAGCTGCCTCTTGTTTATGGGCCTGGAGATGCTATAGGGGTCAGAGGTCAAGTCCAGCTGAGTCAGTCTGCAATGGAGAATAAGGTCTGGCCTGTGCAGCCAGTACAATCTAGGACTCCACATGTGTATCTTACAGCCTCTTGTCTTCCCAGGTGGCGGTGTTTTCAAAGGAATACGCAAAGATAAGGCCTTTGTGCCACAAAGCGAAAGTGCATTTAGAGAGGTGTCAATTTTAATCAGGGATAAGCTTTGGGGTCAAGGTAAAATGATACACAAACGCGCTTGGCTTTCTAAATGCACCATGAACTTGTCACTGACCTACCAAACTCCTAACGGATCCAGACATGCACAGATAATTTTATTCGTTGGGATCAACCATTTGGCATGTGCCTTGAATTCAGACTTCTTGCTGACACTTTATGGCTGACATTAACCACACCATGATCCGAAAATTTGAAATAATCTATCAAATTCTGCTGAAACTTCTTTCCAGTAAATTGTGTTCTATTGTATTGAAATGTTGATTAAATTACACATGTTTTGATCTGTCCTTGATCATAAAATTCTGTATTTATTTCTTGGAATTATATAATCAATACAGGGGTGAATTGCGTAATTTTTGTACCAAACATGTCTTGGATTACAACACAAGATCTATAGGGTACTTTACATGGCTAACTATATCATAGTATTAACTTTGGCCGGCCCTATTTTGGGAGCTTAAATTAGATCCCTACCTATACTTTTGTAAAAGATACGGCATTTAAGAATACCAATTTGTCCCGTTAGTGACACGTTCCAAGTTCAAGTTGACACAATCAAGTCACCAGATTGACAATGTATACATTCCACAAGCACCAGAAAATGTCATTTATGATAAACACACAACATCATGTTTGATAAGAAAATAAAACTTTGTGTTGTATGGGAGTTTGGTTTTCATATGATTATGGTATACCTGTGTACCAAAAATTTTTTGTAATGTGTCCCGTTAGTGACATTATCGTGAGAGACCTGTTGAAAAAGGTAACAGACGGCTTCTCTTATCATGCATTTGAAGCTTGAAAGTGGTACTCTTTACTTGGCTGACAAGACAGAAAAAAACATCTAACAGGAAGGTGTGGAGAAGGCCAGTGTCTTCAAAAATCAAATACGTGAACCATAACTGTCCCGTTAGTGACATACTCATAGCATAAAATGTACATCACATTGGATGGAGCTTTACATTGAAAAAAATATGTTACTTAAATCTGTTTTTTTCATATTAAATCACAAGCTGTATCTATCATGCTCACTAGATTGGAGGGACATACAAACCCTATCCGTCCCGTTAGTGACATGTCCCGTTAGTGACCCTAAATTATCCTTTTGGTTATTTCACCATGCTAACATAAAATTAACTGATATTATCTGAACCAAATTATTAATTTTTGCCATTACTGCCTTACTACAATTAATTTAACATGTAAATATACATCAAGCCTGCTAAAATATTTTGCCTTCACATGTTTATCTGCATTTCTAGACTGGGCTTTAAAAAAAAAAGTTTAGTGAAATCTTCATTTCTTGCATTAAAAAAAATTCTGTGATTTTTTTTTTTTAAGACAGTTGGTATCAACTTTTGGGAGTGTCAATCACAACATAAGTGATGCTGATGAAGTTGAACCACCATAATGATCCCAGATTCAAATACCTCATAAGAAGACCTTTCATTCAAATACCAGCATTTCTGTGTTCCCAGAGAAAAAAGGTGTAGGTCAACATCTTTGAAAGGTGCAATTTGGGTACACCGGGCTAGCTAATACACAGCTCTTAATTCAGTCTATGACTTCAGATCCTTGATAATCTGGCAGCAATGTCAGCTGGTGCTGGAGATGAAGCTGAAAAAGCCACACCACAGCAGACATGGGCATTTTCAAAGCAGAGACCATCCTCGTGGAGAGTTATCTGTTTTCTACACTGACCCAGCCTGCTATTTTGTTGGTCGTGTGGTCAGACAGGACTGTACATGTGATTTGTACGATGAAGATCATATGCAAATGGTATTCCTCGGCAAAAACCTCACAACAGTTCAATATGACTGGCCAAAATCATAAAATGTCATACGTGCGTTGAGTGTGTGTCTGCCTTTTTAGCTCAGCTGACTTGTCAGCAGTTGAGCTTATCTTACAGTCCTTCGTCAACAATCTACTTCTTCTCCACAACCATCAGCTAGATTGACTTCAAATGTGGTGTGGATGTGTCTTGGGTAGGTCTCTACCAAACTTGTTTAAGTGGCCGTGCTCCGTGATTTTTGGATTTTTTATGAATTTTCTGTGTTCTTTTGGGGGGCTAATCTTAAAAGATCTTCTGCGGAAAGGCTCACCCAGTTGCTTTGATATCCCACAATGACACTCCCAGGGACTCTCAGTTCTCAATTTGGTCACCAGGAAGTGCTGCGATTTTTTTTTTTTTTTTTTTTTTTTTTTTAATGATTTTTAGTGTGTTATTGCTATTTTCGACTTCATCTCCAGAACCGTCATTCAGATTAAGCTGAAATTTACTGGATATGGTCCATGTGGAAAAGCCAGACACAGTTGTTCACTATCAGGCAATGCTGTAGATTCCTGATTTATAACAATATTTTTCAAATTCGGGCACTTGTCGGTAAATGCACTTTTCCTATTGATGACTATGCAAGTCAGTGGTCATTCTAATGCTAACTCACATTTTTTACTTCTTCATCTTCATTTTTTACTTTTACTTCTTCAGATTGACTTCAAAGTTGGTGGCATTATACCTTGGGTAGGTCTTTTGCAGATTTGTTCAAAAGGTCATGCTCCATTGATTTTTGGATTTTTTATGATTTGGTTATTTTTTGTTTGTCTGGTTTGTATTTGGGGGCAAATCTTCAAAAGTTTTTCTTCTCTGAAACCGCTCACTCAATTGCTTTGATATCACACAGAGACACTCTTAGGGACTTGTGGTTCCAAATTTGTTCATCAGGTTGTGTGATGCAGTGATTTTTTTTTTTTTTTTTAAGTTTTTTTTTGTGTGTGATTGCTATTTTCGGCTTCTTCTCCAGAACCATCACTCAGATTAAGCTGAAACTTGGTGGATATGTTCTTTGTGGATGGGTCAAACAAAATGTTTCTAAGTTACAATGCTGTGGGATCCTGATTTTTAATGATTTTTTTAATTCTGGTTCTTACCCATTAATGCACATTTCCTATTGATTACTATAATGGAAGTCAATGGGCATTCTAATGCTAAGTCACAGTTTTGACTCTTTCTGCGAAACTGTCAGTCAGATTGACTGTAAACTTTGTCGCAATGTACATGCAGCATTGTGGGTCTCTAGCAGATTTGTTCAAATGGACACGCTCCATTGATTTTTTTTATGTATATTTTTTATAGATTTCTTTGGCTTTTTGGGGGCAAATCTTAGAAAATCGCAAGGGTATATGTACATGTCAGCTGACCACAGGACTGTCACAGTCCTCTTGTTTCTGTTTCATGGCCTCTTAAGCATCAAAGGTCACTAGGCCTTTTGAGGTGGACAATCTGCACGCCAGGCATATGGAAGAGAAATTTTCAAATCTCAAGAAAACCATTGCCAAAACCAAGGCTTGAACAACTTAAATAGCTACAGATCAAAATGTTAAATAAAGTTCACGAACTTTGAATTGTGCTACCTGAATTTATATTAAAGAAGAAAAATGTTTGAATGTGCATTAAATTGTATCCGAAGGAGAGAACTTTTGGATTATTAATGTGCATTTATGAGGTGGAGAAAAGTTTTTTTTTATGAATAAATAAAGAATAGTTGAGGAAAAACTACTAAACAAAGGCCCAAACTACTGAAGAACTGAACATCCTAAGTACAGAGGTGGTAGATTTGGTTTCAGAATCAGTTTGCATTTGAATTGTGTGCCTGAATTTATGTCAATGGAAGGAACTGTTTGGGTATGGATTTTATCCAAAGGAGACAACCATTGGTAGTATATTGTTAGATTCTAAATAAAAACAAAAGTGGAGACAAAATATTGTTCAGTCAGAGTGTGTGTGCATGAATACAAAAATGTGTCACTATTAATGACACACATGCATGTATATGCTGTATGTGATTGGATCCACATCATGTCATCTTATGGACCCAATCAAATAGATTCCTTGTATTATATACAAATTCAATATATATTTTTTCCAAACTCAGAGATTTAGTATGAATGAGCTATAGAACTGTAGGTAAAACCATATTAATGTTGTGCAGGTGCAGGAACTTGGGTGTAATCCACTTTGCAGACACCTACTTTAACATGCACAGAGCAGCAAACATTAATATCTTGTCACTAACGGGACAATTCTAGATGTCAGCATAGCTTCTAAGGCCTTCTCATGCTATTGTTAATGTGTTAAAGCGTTAATTTTTCCTCTTTCCATGATGATGGGCCTTTGGAGCCATAGTTTGAAAACAGTAAGTAATAGTACATGCACCTCTTTTACGAGGCTGATGAGTTGGAGCATCAAATTGTGGTCACGTAAAGTAATGATAATTCTATCAAAGTATAGATACACAAGATGAAAGGTAAATGCCAATTATTCTCTCTGAAACATCCTTTTCCAATGTGATGGTCTTTTCCTCAGAGATGTATGTTAAGAAGGACTAATGTAAAATTGGTTGTATCATTTTATGCAATCAAAATAGTTTCCAGTTTTGATTCCATTTCAAATCAAATGTCCCGTTAGTGACATAAAACACAGCGTTGATTTCCAGGTTATAAGAGTACCAAAAATTACTGAACCTGTGATGTAAAAGTTATCTAAGGGTAAGTACATATTTCAAGCTCCAACAAATCACTACAAATCATTCCACAGGACTTTCTAGTAAATTGACACAGGTGATGCCAGGAAGTGTGAATTAACCACATCATTACATTCAAACAAATCTTTCATGTTTGGGATACATACTGATCACATACACCAAAAATGAAAACCTTGTATGTGTTCATTATATTTTAAAATAAAAGCTCACTCTTTTTCTTTATATTCAGAATCATATTTCGTACAACTTATAATATTGTGAGGCTACAACCCCAGCATGTGGGTACCATAGTAACCTACGTGTCACTAACGGGACAGCACTGAAAGTACCATCTTCCCTGAGTTGCCTTTCCAAAACTACAGGGTTATGAGGTGGCGTCTTTTAGCATAAAATTGAACAAGACCCCAGGCTCATAAAAATATCTAACTCAGCACCTGTAATGAAAGTTTAATTTTCTAAATTTTGATGGCCCAATTGTTCAAAAATTACGCAATTCACCCACAGCTGTCTGTTTTCATAAGTCTGAATGACGACAGGTGCATCAAGATTGTTTTTAACTGCCCTCATAGACAAAACGGTTAGGTAACACTAGTGATTCACCTGATTACCCATATGCTTCATATATCACTCATTACAAGTTTATGTCTGCTGAAATACATGTACATGTAACTACATGGTCTCCAAGCATGTTCAGTTTTGAATTAAAAGTAACAGGGGATGAAATTTCTGCCAACATGGGAAAGGTACTTACATGCAAGTTTCAAATCAGCATCAAACCAGAGACCCATGCCTGACATTGTCATAAGTTAGTACTGGGATCATGTTCATTTTTTACAATGAACTATTAAAGTTTTTTTTCCCCAAGTCCTTATCGATAGTTTTATTATTTTAATTTTGATTAAAATGTTTGAATGGAACAAATCTGTAAAAATTCATGATTGAAGGCCTGAAAAAATGTATGTACATAGCGTGCCTGTGCACACTCGCTTATTGCTCACGCGATAAAGCGTACTCTGGCAGCCATATATAATCAAATGTGAGTGTGATGTATTTTAAATGTATATAACTGCAAAACTTACCCCAAACTTAGTAACTTTGCACCTTTACAGTCACGATGTTTTGCATTTTCCATCATTTTCAAGATTAGGCCCAAGAAAATAAATAGTGTGTTTGAGGTTACATGCCAAAAATAAATAGGGTATGTAGGTAAGTTTTTTTTTTTTTTTTTTAAATTTTTGCTCTGAAAACAGAAGAAAAGTGACTTAAAATGAGTAAATTGTGCATTTCAGGAAGAAAATCTACCTAGATTTTTTTTTTTGTTGAAAATCAATAAAAAGTTTCAGGGTAGGGGGGTTTGGGCAAGGGTCGGCAGGGAAACCCCAAACAGACTTTTTTTTTTGGCCTTATGTATTATGCTGGTGGAATCCTCTGATGTTCATCTTTTTATGTAACAAGCTCCTTTACTTGCAAAGAAAAAAATATTCCTGGGGAGTCCCTCCAAAAATATTCACATAGGGAAATTTTGCAGACGTCATTTGATGGCATTATATATGCACTGAGAGCACTTTCAGGCTCCTCATTGGGTGGATTTGATCACATGCCTCTCACTGTGCAATCAAACTTGTTGTTGCCCATGTGCATGTCTAATGTCTGCAATGATGGGAAGGTACAAGTTGTGCAAGCGGAAAGATTATTGGACCAAGACTTTAAATTTTCACATCATATTTTCACCAAAAAGACTTCAATCAAACAAATCTAGACCCAGATAAAGGCTGGAATGAAAATCCCCTACAGAAAGCAAGCAAAATACGCAGATTAGCCACCACACGGTCACATGTGGGCGAAACGAAGATTTGCGTAAACATGTGTTGTTAATCACTGTCTGCAATACGACATGTCGTTATCTGTGTCTTTTAATAAAATTTTGTTGTTTGAATTTCATTAAAATGTTTGAATGGAACAAATCTGTATGACAGATCAAGATAGGAATGAAATTCATGATTGAAGACCGGAGAAAATATACATAGGCCCTACATAGTGGAAAACCCTGTGTACGCTCTCTTATGTTGCACAGCCGCACTATGTTCCTTGGTAAAAAATGAAACTGCATTTTTAAAGATCAGACTCTTGACACCTAATTATACTAGGGCATCAAATTTTTCAGGCAAATTGAAATAGAAAGAGCATAGAAATATAAGTCATGTAATTTATGACCATTTCATCACATGGAATAAATCGCAAAAAATAACTCAGCCCAGGCATGTTCAACCATACATGCCGCTTGTTGAACAAGCGAGTGAAAAACTGCCCAGTGGCACAATATGCGATGCCAGATACTGGCAGTGTACTAAGGGGTTAAAATTAGGCCCCTTTCACAAACCATATTTTGGCAGACCAGGGACATGTTACCAACCTAGTCGCACTGTTAATAGCATATAGCTAAGTAGACCGAATCCATCCTTGGAACAGTCAACAAACTTTCAGGTTTAGTCATTAAACTCTTTTACATTGGCATTTTGTTAATTAAAATTATGATTTGCCTCCATATGAGTATATATGTTATAATGTTTGTTCCTTTGCTTAAGCATGGACCTACTGTCCATGGCTTAAGTTACCTGCATGCTTTATTCATTTATCATTTTTATGTACACTCATGTATCACTGTATGTTGATTACACCAAATAAAATCAATCACATCACATCAAATGAAATTTTCCTCCAAAATGGGATCAGCAGCCTAAATATATATCTATATTTCACAATTTCACCAATGCAGTCAATGGACCCACTATTTTTTCTAAAAAAATAAAAAAGATGGGTCCAACGGACCCATACTGACAAATCCTTAATGCTACCCCTGCATTAGACGGATGTACGTATTCTTTTTGATGAGTCTTAAAATTAGTAGGACTGGGTAAAAAAATATACTTTCACAATGCAAAACAAGTCTCTCATTGGTGAACATCTCCCCAGTTACATATGGATACAGATTTCCAAATCATGTATGCAACATTCTTTTCTATTGTGCGAGTCCTCTTTGGCCACTCAAAATTTTTTTTGGTGGACACCAAACTGAGACATATATGGCTGCATGGAACAGTTCAACAGCTCAAATAATTTAGTACATACTGGTTTCAGTTAGACAATTTGTTATGTACATGAAACACATATATATCAGCTGAATAATTTTCCAATATTTTGCAAAATCAGAAGATACAAACCATAAGAAAATAGAACTCTTTTCTATGACCTCAAGATAAACACAAACCATGGTTGTGTAAATTGACCATGTAATGTGTATAATGGCATGTAGGGGTAACCTTATTCTTCTAGGTGGAAAATGTCAACTTGTAAATTATAAAATACAATCTATAACATGTTGTCCTTGTATGTGCATACACTTCATGATTTTTTTGTACAATGCAGAACATCTTTGCACTAGATGGGGTACATATTGCAAAGAGCTGACAAAAACACCTGACTGAGCTGCAAATTGCAACTGAAATAAAAAGCAACATATTCCATCCAGTTTAAGTTTTCTGATTACCATGTGGTATATGTAAACAGAACAGAAGCAATTTTAGAACACAAAATTTGCAAAATTAACCTGAGCTACTGAACAACTGTTAATTCATTTACCAATGTGCTTTCCACCCGATCAGGAAGCCACATAAATTACAGGAATTAAACATTTGCAAGTACATGTACAGCGCTGCAACAGCTCAATAATTGACACATCAAATGCAAACTGAAACTCTCGGTACGCCAGTTTCAAGTGCACTTGCACAGCGCGCCATTGTGTACATGGTACCTCTCTTGAAAGATCCCTCTAATGAGAGACCGCAAATCTTTTTAAGACCGCTCTCTCAGAACACTTTGCTATCTTTTCCATGTTGTTGTACCTATATTGAAAGACCACCTGTTTTGAGAGACCACATTTTGACCTGCTGTAGGGGCGGTCTCTCAAAAGAGGTACCACATGCAGGAATGCACATTCTATTGTAGAGAAACATCAGTTCTTGCCGATGGCTATTTTGATTTTGCGTTAAAAATGAATATTTTCTTTCAACAATGATTTCTCAATGATTGCGTTGTTGTTTCTCATTACTTGAATGATGTAACTTTACAAAACTGCGCAAAAATAGGGTGGTTTCATCGTTACAGCCTCAATCTTTTTTGTATACCTGCCATGCTGGTTACATCGTTAGAATGCTTAGAACCTAGCCCCTTTTAAGAACAAGCTATCCCATTGGCTCAAGCAAAAGCATTATAGGTAAAAACCCCTCCAAAACTGCTTCTTTTTCAAACAGATGCGTCGTTATTTTATTCAGAAACTACCGAAGATGATTCTCAGGAATATTCTAGGTCAGTCAAGGAGCCGGAATCGATCACATGCAGGGCCAGAATTTTGCAAAATTTTGCGAGGATCTATTTGGATTTTTGTCAATTAGTTTTCTTTTTAAAGAAAGACAAGTTTAGGAGAATCTTTACCAGAATGGATACCGTATTCTCGCCGAAATTCTGGCCTTGACATGGTGTTCGCCATCCAATAAAATGCATTGTTTTTCTACTGATGTTTCATTCACGAGTTTTTCGCTACTTCGTGTTGTGAAGTCTAGCTTGAAAGATGGATGACATTTGTAAGAACACAAGGGACAATATTACGGCCAATTTATTAAAGCAAGAAACAAAATTTTACCCTGTAAATTGGTCAGAATGATAACAATCCCTCTTTGAGTACAATAGAGAGAGGGTCCAGTTTTTTAACAGAAGAAGAGTAAAATATGCAGGCTGCTAGTACACATGGCTCACAAGCAGGTAAATTCAGAGGAGAAGACTAGATTTTCACCAATTTTACATGTAAATAAACAAGACTTGTGACCCTTTAGGATTTTCTCAGAGGGTATTTGAGGGTTTGAAAGGGCAATATACCTTAATTTGGGGGTTAACAGAAATACTGCCAGTACCCATGAAATTGTATTCACACAGGCTTGACCGTTTTGATCAATTCATGTTTCAGATCCATAAATTCACTTCGGTAAGGTGTAGGGCACAAGTTTTTGTTTAAATTGATGAAGAAACCACACAGAAATGTAAAGAATATCATACTGAACAAAATCCATGGAATTCATTTTGCATGAATTGCAAGAATAAAAAAGTTACAGCACTTTAACACTAGCATGTCGCATGTTTCGCAACAAAATACAACAAGAGGGCTGTGTGAACAGCCCATGCTCAGCTGATCTTGACATTCAACACACTTGCAGCTCTAGGAACTTGGGAAAGGATCAAGGTCATCCATGGTCTGAGTAAGTCTGACCTTTATACAAGAACACAAACATGTGCAACATCAAGGTTCAAGTAGTTCTCAAGTTATAATGAAGATTAAAATTCATGTATGTTGCACTGTGACCCCAGAAAAAAGGTCAAAGTCATTCATGTACTGTCTGAGCATGACCTTCATACAAAAACATTAACATGTGCAGCATCACAGTACTAACTCAAAACAGATCTCAAGTTATCAAGTAAACAATAAATTTTGTGTCAGTTGTCCTGTGAATTAGCACTAGAATGCCCATTGACTTACAAAGTAATCAATGGGAAAGCTGCATTGATTGATAAGTACCCGAATGGAAAATACTTAAAAATCAGGAATCTAAAGCAATGCCACCTAGTAAACACTTTGTTTGACCCTTCCACAAGAACATATCCATCACATTTCACTTTAATCTGAGTGACAGTTCTGAGAACAAGTGAAAAATAACAAAACCATATAAAAAAAATCATAAAAAAAAAAAAAAAAAATAGAAAAAATTGCAGTGCCACCTGGTGAACAAATTGGGAACTATGCATCCCTGGGAGTGTCTATGAACGATATCAAAACAACTGGGTGAGCAGTTTCAGAGGTGAAGAGTTTTTAAGGTTTGCCCCCCCCCCCAAAAAAATTCATAAAAATTCCAAAAATTAATAGAGCGTGACCATTTGAACAAACTTGGTAGAGATCCACCCAAGGCACATCCCCACCAAGTTTGAAGTTAATCTGGATGACAGCTTTGGAGAAGAAGTCAAAAATGTGAATTAGCATTAGAATGCTCATTGACTTCCATAGTAATCAATAGGAAAGCTGCATTGACTGATAAGTACCCGAATTGAAAAAATCATTAAAAATCAGGAATCTGCAGCTTTCCCACATAGTGAACAACTTTGTTTGACCCTTCTACAAGGAACATATCCACCATGTTTCAGCTTAATCTGAGTAACGGTTCTGGAGAAGAAGTCGAAAATAGCCAGAACACACAAAAATTCATAAAAAAATAGTAAAAATTGCAGCGCCACCTGGTCAACAAATTAAAAACACGGAGTCCCTAGGTGTCTTCCACTGTGATATCAGAGCGATTGAGTAAGCGCTTTCAGAGAAAAAGATTTTTTTAAGATTTGTCCAAAAAAAAACCAAAAAAAATCATTAAAAAATCCAAAAATCACTGGAGCATGACCATTTGAACAAACCTGGTAGACACCCACCCAAGGTACATCCCCACCAAGTTTGAAGTTAATCTAGATGACGGTTTTGGAGAAGAAGTCAAAAATGTGAATTAGCATTAGAATGCTCAATGACTTCTATAGTAATCAATAGGGAAGCTGCATTGACCGATTAGTACCCGAATTGAAAAAATCGTTAAAAATCAGGAATCTGCAGCATTCACACATAGTGAACAACTTTGTTTGACCCTTCTACAAGGAATATATCCACCATGTTTCAGCTTAATCTGAGGGACAGTTCTGGAGAAGAAGTCAAAAATAGCTAAAACACACAAAAATTCATAAAAAAATATCAAAAAATTGCAGCGCCACCTGGTGAACAAATTAAGAACTAGGTGTCCCAAGGAGTGTTTCTGTGTGACATCAAAGTAATTGGGTGAGCCGTTTCAGAGAAGAAGATTTTTTAAGATTTGCCCAAAAAAGAACAAAAAAATTCATTTAAAATCCAAAAATCAATGGACCGTGACCATTTGAACAAACTTGGTAGACACCTACCCAAGGCACATCCCCACCAAGTTTGAAGTGGATCTGGCTGATGGTTTCGAAGAAGAAGTCGAAAATGTAAATTGTTGACGGACGACGGACGGACGGAGGACCATAAGATAAGCTCAGCTGATTGACAAGTCAGCTGAGCTAAAAATGCCCAATGGTTGGCTGTGCCAGATTCCACAACTGCCCAGCATGCTAAGGGTTAAGACATCAATAGTTTGTATCCCACTGTGCTTCCTGGCCCAAGCAAATATATCCTAAAAAATGTTGCATGAAATACAGGACTGCAGCAAATTATATATGAAAAATCATTATTAAAACACACACACAAAATGTCTGATAATAAGGCCAGGCCAGTGAGCACAACAACATAATGTTTTCTTAAAAACGCCACTTGCTTGCACCTGGTTTTCAAACCTGGGTCACCCACACTGCAGACCGCAGTGACCCAGCACATGCACTCATGTATCAGTGCCAAAGCAGTCGACTCATTTAGAAGAAAGAAAAAAAAAGCACAGGATTTCCGTTGACTTACGAAACGTGCAGTGCAGTTTGCAAAAGCACAATTGCCTCATGAATGTATGGTCTCCTTACATTGTGTGTATAAAAGGTGTGACAGTATGCTTTCCTATTCAGCATACCTTACAATATTGCTGATCAAAGTAATTCAAAATGAACATGTTTTGGTAGCGTTTCATGTTCAAAATGAAATGTGCAACAATGGTATGCTACCCTCACGTCTTTCAAGCGAAGACACTATACATATAACCAGAGATTGAAAGGAAGTGTTCAATGTTCATGCTTAAACAGCAGACTATGTACATTGCCTGTAAACCAACATGTATGGACCTGCACATTGCCTTATCCTGGTTTAATCTTGACACAATTCAAGTGCATAGCATTAAACATGGTCCACTCGCCACGACACAACGCCATGAACTGATGCATACATCGATGACCTACATAGTATGTCTCCACACACTGATTTGACAAACAGCCAACTGGCTTGATTCATTCATGCAAAATACCTGTCCACATAAGATTTCATGTACAGATCACTTTTGATCTGCTTCCTGTGCTGCATTTCATAGATCACCAACAACACTGAACACACAACTTGACAAAAATTTCCCTTGATTGTCTGACAGCACCTTTCTCTCGGAATTTCAAACAAATAATGGGTTAATTCCGTTAAATTAAAGTGTGTGTGTGTCAACACACACTTTTTTGCTTTTTTCTAAAATTCTTAATTTTTTTCTTTCTTTCTTTCTTCTTCACTAGTGAATTTGTCTGACACTTTTATTGGACACTGTAACACATAGAAATTTCAAATTTGGCATGATTGTACCTCCATACAAGGAGCTGGGCCTTTTTATACAGAGGAATGAAGATGTTTAAAATTAGGCAAATTAGGGGCATTTGAAACTTTAAATCTTGAATAGCTTCAAAACTATTATAGATAGAGATGTCATTTCAACTTCTACTAGGGGGTTATCGACCACTGCACATGTAATGAATCTAAAACAAAAGTTGTAGCAATTTAAATTATGCTTATTAGCAGAATCTGAAATTTTCAATCTTGAGCATCTTCAACACTATATAATAGAGATGTCATTTCAACTTCTTGTAGGGGGTTGTTGACCATTGCGCACCTAATGAATTAACAAGAGGCCCATGGGCCTAATGCTCTGCTGACATTGTGGCTATATTGCACCTGTTCATTTCAAAGTTGCCAGTCCTCGAGTGGCTTCTGAACATATAAAGCTTAATTAATGACAAAACTGGCCACCAGATGAGATGACACTTTGCTCCACATGTAATCATTGCTTATTTGTGCAGTTCCTGTGATGAATATTGTTGCATGTGCCAAGACAACAATGAATGAGTCCTCCACTTTGATCTGGAGGCTTAATTCTCTTTGCCATTGATGTCGCTACACCCTGCCATTACAAATCACCTTTTTCAACTTGACAGACACTGTGACCTCAAAAATAGGTCAAGGTCACTGATATAATTTATATTCTAGCATTGGACATGGTCTACATATCCTATAAATTTGACAAGTCTAATCCAATTACATGTACTTATCCTGCTATGGAATTTTATATCTTAAAACACATTTTGGCTCATAATTTCCATCACATTATAGGTGGCGCCACTAGTATCATTAGCAACTTGGACTTAAATTTCCCCTACAATATTCCCTGAAGATCTGCCAAAAAGTAAAGATACTACAGTTTACAAGATTTTCACATTTGGCCCCTATATTACATTTATATTGTGGGTGGTGCCACCAATATCAAAAGGGTCCTAGATTTGAATGCACCCTGTAAGTCCTGAAAGTTATATTGGGATAAATTGAAAACGGTGGACGGTATCACGCTTAAAGCTTCCCCTTTGTGTGTTCCCTCCATAAAAAACATGGAAGATGCACACGTACACTGGGCGGAAGCCATGATGAACACAATGTAACACGAGGTGTCATTGGCTCATTTTTACATGGGACTCAATCGACCAATAAGGTGATGTGTTGTGCGTCAGACCACATGGCTAAAACAGCTGTTTCTGTACAGTGGTAGGAAATAAGTTGACAGTAAGCACACTCTATTTCTGATTTGAAATGTTAAAATTTTTGCTTGAATTAACAACACTGTTTATTGCAAGAAACTTGCCAATACTGTTTATGCAAATTGACCATGATGTACCAATAGCATTGTGCCTTCCATCAGAGGCAACAGCAATGACAAAGAGTGCCCTGAAACCAATGCAACTTAATATTCATTCAAGTCTACCTACATAAATTTCTGGTACTCTTATAGTCCAGGAAATTACACTGCATCTTTTCATGGTGTGTCACCCCATGCAAGAAACTTACCTTTCAGTTTGTATTTTTAATATTTTGCAAGTTTCACTGTTAATTATAGTTGTAGCTAGAATCATGGTAATATTTGATACATTTTTGCAAAGTTGCAAGTGACAAGAAGCGGCAAATTAGGGTAAATGACTTTGCCAGCCTTTGTCTATAGATTGATGAAAAAAAAAATGTTTATACTATCAAGTAATACTGGGACAAGCGACTTTTTTTTTTAAAATTCTAGCTCTGGAAAGCTTCCTTATATTTTCACAACATAATCTTTGCAACTCATGCTGTCCATACTGGGCTGCCATTTGCAAATCCCAGAAACACAGAAACTGTTCAACACAATGAAATTAGTATCAGTTACACCAAGTCAGCATCTAATACCAGTCATTATGGCAGTATTTTCCTGATATAATCTGAATTATGGCAGACAATGGAATAGTTTCAGTGTTTAAACATCATTGACCCATTAAAGTGCACAGTTTAAGACCAGTAGGTCACAGATTAGAGCAGCAGTATTCAGCAAATTATGTTTTTTTGGTACTAAAATTATGGAATTTTAACGCACACATTGTTTGAACATTAGGAGGGTAGTTGGGTGATCCAGCTTCCACAAACAATAGTGCTATATCTTTTTTCTGCAGTAGACTGCATAGTTGTGGTTTATTGACATGGTTTCTGATGTATGTGCACATATTAGAAAGAAAATGATAAAAGTTTGTACAGTTACTCCAATATCATAAATACACATTTGTATTCACAAGTGCTCTGATTTTAAATTTGATAAGCATCCAATTATCAATCCAATTAATAGGCATAAGTGTTTTCAGGCAAGTGTTTAATGGAAGCTAACTTTTTTTCACCTTGTTTCACTTTCTGATACTCTTGTGTGGTTGTATGTTGAAGTTCAAATGTTTTGCCACCTATGTACACTAGCTTGGTAAAAGTTATAAAATCTACAGTTCAATAATTGTGCTCTTTGGTATACCCCAAAACAGAAATTCCATCTGGACCTTTTTAAATGTCAATCGACCAATATTCAATTAATGCACAGTGCAAAAACCTCATCCATGTTGAATTTTTAATCTTCATGAAATCACACACATCCTTCAAATCTGTTAAAATGTTAACTACAAGTTTTTTCCCTTGTGAGGCAAAACTGTTCTGGTGTGGTAACAAGGTGCAAGGTTATAGCTCAGAGTTCCCTTTACAGAATCATTGAACATATTGCTTCCCATCCATCAGCCAAATTAAAAGCTGGGTTTTCGTTGCCGCTGTTTTTCACTGTCACACTTCTGAAGAAGAGTCCCATGGGCCTAACGCTCTGCCAAAGATACATAATCTTATGACATAAACTAAAAATATATTTCCTAAAATGCATTCCCTCCATGACCCTGATAAATTAGTCAGTCACCCATATAATGAAACACCAATCTTCCACATGAACACACATCTGTGTTACAATTGTTATTCTTCCCTTGAATCTGTATCAACATACTGGATTTAATGTCCTTTTCCTAAGTACTTAATGACCTTGACAAACAGGTCGCAGTCAAGGTCACCCAACATATAACATTTCACCATTGGCTTAATGCATGTATCTGGTGCAAGTTTTTCAGTTCCATCTCAATTAATGTCATGGATATTACAATAAAACTATTTCCTGCATGATACATGTCGATACATGTATATGATATTGATTTGAAGTATTGTTATAATTAGCCTTCTTATTTATCAACATGTCAAATTTAGTGACCTTTACTACAGTTCAATGACCTTGAAAAATAACAAATATTTGGTGCTCATTCAGAAGCACTTGCATCAAAAATTATAATCAAAACAATGTATTTCAATGTAATTTTAATACCTATGATGCCACTTCCACTCAATACCACATTTGACACCACCATGATTCCACATGTCATAGACTTCCAGCTATATAAATTAATGAAAAATTTCATTGGAGTTCATTTTTAAATGAAATTCCTAATAAAATTGCTTGTGTTTTAAGGATATTGGAAAGCTTGCATGATTAGGCTACCTTCCTAAATATACTTTGCTCCTTATATCTATAATTACTTATTCTTACCATGTTACCCATATACTTGCATGGGGTCATACCTGTGATTGCATTTTTCAAATTACCAAAAAAATACCATTTGTTTGATAAGTTCAGCTCAGTATAATGCCCATTTCCATCCACCATTCAAAACCCTAGTTGATTCAAAACTTACCTATTAATATGACAAGCAAAATTATTACCCATTCTTATTTTGGATTCTAACAAAAAGTGAACATTCTATTCCTGTTTTATATGTGGTTATCAATAGTTTGATTTTTTTGTATGTAATTTGTTCTACACAATTTTGTAATATTCATAAAGAAATTATATATATATATGTATCTGGGCTAGCTAGGAATTTTTACCCCTTAGCCAATTTGGCTAAAACTACAAATTTCTTTTAGCCAAATGGAATCTTCTTTAGCCAAATTTAAGTCCAATAAATCTGACGCATATAAAGTCACCCCCCCTGCCCTCCAAACAGACCTTAAAAATATTTTGTCAAACACACAACCATACATACTTACATTGTTATCAAAATAAGTACATTTTCTTTTCTTTTCTTCATTTACATTTTTTTTCTCAAATAAAGTTTTAAGTTATGAAACTTGGACATATGATAAGGTTAGTGACCAAGACATGTCAGAACTTAATTATACTATGATTTTAATTTATAATCATAGTTTTTAAAAAATTGCACTTTTTCAGCCAATTTTATGAAAATTTGTTCAGATAATGGTTAAGATACTTTGATTATCATCAGTAATTAAATCAACAGAAAGATATTTAAATCACTGCTGGTATATTTATCATAGCTAAATTTAGGGATAAAATATTAAAAGGAAACATTAATTTTCAAGATAACTTTTAAACATTTTCTTTTGGAAGAAACATATCAGCTCCAGAGTTTCAGCCAGAGGGCAAAAAGGGTAAAATAGCATACCCTGAAAAAACTCAAGGGTACTTTTGCTTACCCTAAGATTTTAGCAGAAAAGAACAATTTTAGCATATTTTACCCAGAATTACCCCATAAAGGCTTCATTATTAGAATTTTTACTTGAGAATATAAAAATTTGAGTACCCTAAAATTTCACTCTGGCAGAAACCCTGAGCTCATTCCAGAATAGTCTTTTCTTTTCTTTTTCTTTCCTTTTTTCTTCCTTTTTTAAAATAACTGAAGTTGACAGTGGTAAATAATGCTTGTAGTAAAGAGTTATTAAAATATGAACAAAGTTAAAACATTAGATATAAAAAAGTATGAAAATATGTGTATATTGCATTACGTTCACCTTGACAACAGACAAAATACTGTGTAGGTGTACTAAACCATTAAACAGGCCTGTCAATGGGTAGGCCTTATATCTATTGAGAATCTGCAGATATTATAGTTTTAAAAATCTTGGCTGCTTGAATCAATATTATTACTTCCTTTAAGTCAATGTTAACAGAAATAAAATTCAAGTGTCAAACTTCTGATTAAAAAAAACAAACAACCAAAAACAAACAAATGCTTGTTAATTAAAAATCTGTAAAAGATAAAAATACATGTACCAAATTACCTGCCCATATCTGAAGGAACACTAGCATTTTTCATTTTCGTCAATAGATGGCAGGACTACTACACATGTGCCAATGTCAAGGTCAATCAAAAAGAGCATGGCAGCCCGCAAATTTTTCACTTGTTTATTTCAATGAATTTCTTCACTACAAGGCGTTTATGAATCACGACAACTCTGTCTGTGGTCATTAGTGGATAGATACAATGTTTTGACAAGGAATCATATAATATGAAGACCTAAACTGGGAGCTGGAAGTCACGATATGACCTCAAGTGATCAAGTATGTATTTTGGACAGAGTCAAAAAGGCATTTTGAGATTGACAGAGAAGAACATCGATTCATTTATGCCTGAGCAAAGCAAATAGACATAATATTATATGTCTCTGAATGTATTTTCTTATTCTCTGAAGTCCACTTTGAAGTTGAATAAAGTTTTCTTTCTGTTATTTCAATAATGCACGTCCGTTTTTTAACCAGAATATCCCAGAACAAAACCTGTGCTGGAAAATTTTATCTTCCCCAATTTGAGAACTTATTCGAATTTTGTTTCGCCAGTGGCGAATGGCTAGCCCGAGCCCAGTATATTTATATATATATATATATATATACATATTATGAAACAGTTTATGCTTGGTCATCCTGACACTTATGTTTGACGGCAGTATTTATCAATTTCTGTGTGTTTTCACAGATTTTGTTTTAAACTGTATTGTTTCTGTTATTACCAGCAGTTTTGTACTATGCATTTACCTTTTGTCAAATAACTGAGATCTGAAAATGTACAATATTCCTGTGATAGTATAAGTATATTAACACAATTTCTCTGCTACCTGGCCATGGGATATCCTTCTTTATTATATGACATTGCTATTGGACTTTTGACATGACGTGCTCAAAACTTCTGTGCGACATAATCAGGTCCACATTGTGTAATTTTGAAACTGTCAGTTTGATGATTTGAACAGGGTTTTAAGTTTTGACTCGCTATTTATACACTTGGGATTATGGTAAATAAAATCTCAGTCATGGCATGAAGCACAGGCTTCCATAGCACTTAATTTAAACAGTTCACACAATACAGCCTCCCTGTGAAACTGTTTGAAGCATGAATGTATAACAGCTGAGGACTGAATACTCTCACACTTCCAAAAGATGTCCAGGGTTTCCTATTTATTTAACTAATCACCGGTCAGGTTTACTAATTAGGCCCACTTGGAACAATGAACCTAGAGGCATGAAGTAGCCATGGACACTGCAGTTAGCTGTATTCTGTGGCTGCACATTATTAAATGCTACTACAATTTATGTGGAAACCATACCGAGTCAGTTTGGCACAAGATAATTTGGGTTAGTTCGGTACCAAACTGGGGCACATTGTTTTAGTCATTTCAGCAGGTAAATGACTTGTTTTGCCATATATAATTGACAGACATACCATTTGCTCACCTCTTTGAAGGCTGACCACATGGCAGCTCCAATCAAAAGTCTGGCTAAAATTAAGTATTAAAGGTTGTGAAATGATCCACAAACCACTGCTTGGCATTCAAAAGCAGAGTGCTCTCTGTCAATGCATGCTACCTACTGCCAGTTATGCTGGCTGAGCCTCTGGGGTCTACAAGCACAATTGCTGGTTTGTACCACACTGTACAAGGGGTGGTCAATCCTGGGTTGGGATGATAATATGTGCTTTGAATTGCTATTTTGCTGATATTAAAGGCTTTTAACTGTTCCTCAACTGGTAATTAAATTGAAATCTACGATGCCAAAATGACTTTCTTGTGCTGCCGAAATTACCTGACTACATGCTGAACTGACAGCGCTGCCAAAATGACCAGAAACCATGGAAACTTTGTCTTTGGAAAGTGAGCCATACATGCAGATTCTGTCTTCAAATGCGTGTACCATTTTCTCTGTATGGTTCACTCTCTGAGCTTCCCCAACGTTTGTTCACCCTAAAGTTCCAATTTTACCAGTTTTAACTTCTACTGTTTGAGACAGACCTAGTCTTCAAAGATCTATCTCATTGTCGTTGTCGATGGTCTTTAGACTTTGATTTTGGAGTTGTATGCGTGTGATTTCAAATTCTCTTTGCCAACAACAAATCGAAAAAAAAAAATATTTTATGGGTTAGTGTGCTACCATCATTGTAATAACCATTAGTGTTTTGTATGTGTGGGAGCACGTGTCCACAGTGCACAGGCTGATGTCTGATGTCCGAGGTGAAAGGTTTTTCCCAAGCATGTGTGACAGGCGGTGGAGGGGGACATGGTGCATCTGAGCGGTTTCATTTTTACACAGATCCTGAGCGGCAACACAAATCTCGAAATACACAAACGCACCTTACCATCTCATGGATCGCTCTACTATGCACATATGATTTATGTAGCCGAATAATTTAACCAGCATTTCTAATTAAGATTTCCACATTAATTACTTACCGTGATCTGTTCTCCTTATTCAACTATTGACACCTCACACGGCTCAGGCAGAACCGACTCTGTGAAATTATAAATGGATGTACTCCTTTAGACTGCAAGCGTTTGCGTTGTGATCTATGTCAAATGTATCCTAAGGATATCGAGATATGCTTGGCAGTGTAAACCAACACGGAAACAACAAATGAGGCGATATAATTTTCGACAAATTCAGCTCCAGGCCTCAAGAGGTTCCAAATCCAAGGTATTATGGCGGACAAGCCTTGTCACTACTATCCTTATTTAAGAATGCGCAAATGTGATCATTATTGATCTTAACAATTATATCGTAAAACGACTCAGCTCAATCGATTGCTGTCATTGAGCTTTCTCGTTACATTGTCATTTTGATCTGTTGTTACCGCATTTGATCAAAATTACGGTAACATAAACAATTGTGCGCATTAATATAAAAAGTTGTGCTGGACCTATTTTCCAACCGCCTCGTTTTGGTTACATGTAACGTCATACACATGACCTAGAAACCTGACAAAAGACTGACAGGGAAGCGAGATAAATATATGTCAAGTTGACAAGTTTATTGCAATCCAAGATCAGTACATGACTGTTGAGGTATGGATGCCATAACAATTAAAATTATATGACCAAGTCATTTAAAGAGTAAAAACGAGATGATTTTGGGTAGATGAGAGGTGCACAAGGAGAATTAACGGATAGTAAATCAAGAACCCTAAAAATCAATTACATTGTGTTTATATTATAAGACATTACGTTCAGTCGAGAGCAAAAAGTCTGATAAAACAATCAGTGATCTACGTGATCAAAAATGAATTGTATACAACTTTTGTTATTTTCTTATCACACAATGAAACCCGGGAATGAGATTGTTTCGTCAATAATTACACGAATAAATCATGAAATGCATACGCTGGATTCATTACTATAAACTATAAGGTAAGCGACTGATTGCAGCTGTGGAGCCTAAAAAGTTATCTGGCACCTGTTCACATACTGTTCACAAGGTTAACAAGTTAAAGGCGAAAGGTGCAAGTATCGTACTTTAAACTTACTACTTAGCGTTACTAGTAGTCGTTCACTGGGAAGTTGAATGATCGTCGGATTGGTGCTTGAGACTTCTTGAACAAGTAAAAGCGCCCACTGGTGTACCGTGCCACCACTTTCCAGTCTCCACCCTCTCCCTCACCCGCCCCCAACTCAAAAACAGGGAAATAAAACTTCCCGCACTATCCCGCCGGGATGGTGGATTCCCTGAAAAGACTTGGAAATTGGATTCGCCGATTCAGCCCACTTTTCATCCTGAGGGTATAAAGCGTATCACAAAAGTATATATGGCCTTGCTACATCCAGATGGCACCATAGGTCAGCTCATGGAGGATGATTATTTTTCCTCTTTAGCAAGAGTACCGGTAAAGAAACAAGCGGCCCATGGGCCAGGGCTAGAGCTGTGGTGACATATATTCACGATATACCTGTCTGCAGGCCAGTCAGACAAGCAGGGTCTTAAATTTTTCAGAACATCTCGCGTCAAAGAGACAAAAGAGTGCAGGGAACTGAGGATAACTTGCAATTTGCATCCCAAAAGGGTCAGTTGTGCAGCCTCACCAGCGTAGAACTTAGAAGAATAGTGCATAGTTCATTTATTAGTGTGATATATATTGTACTGTAAATTGCTTAAATTTTGCTGCATTCTTATTATGTCTGTGTGCCAAAACAGACATATTGTTTTTCTAGGAATTCTTTCTTTCTTTCTTTACCGGCAAATTTGTCCGACATTTCATTTGAAAAGTATTACACGTAGAAACTCCAAACTTGGCACAATTATACTTCTATAGATAAAGTCTGGCCTTCTTATAATGAGAGGTCATGCTTTTCACAATTATGCAAATGAGGGCTAATTAAAGTTTTAAATCTTCAATATCTCATATACTATGGCAGATGTGATTCCAAGTGTATAGGAGTTCGATGATAGCAAGGTAAAAGTCATCTCAAATGTCAAGGTCATGTCAAGGTCAAAGGTCATGTCAAGATCAAAGGTCAATTTTAAGCCACAATGTCATTTTTGAGGTCAAGGTTCACTTCAGGTACAGGTCATCTCAAGGTCAAAGGTCATTTCAAGGTCAAAGGCCACTTTCGATGCTGGCTTTCTTCTGGCCATAACTTGGTCAATTTTTATACAACTTTGATCATGTTGGGCTCAAATTGTAGCTTTTGTACACTGCACATTTTTGAAACTTACTTGTGACCTCCAAAGGTCAAAGATCAAGGTCA
Source organism: Hermodice carunculata (assembly GCA_964020975.1). Taxonomy (NCBI): domain Eukaryota; kingdom Metazoa; phylum Annelida; class Polychaeta; order Eunicida; family Amphinomidae; genus Hermodice; species Hermodice carunculata. The sequence goes on along the minus strand of OZ026621.1, from coordinate 43,364,282 downwards.
TTTGGACCTTTGAAAGTTTCATCCGGCTAAAGCTTGGCCAATTTCCATCCAATTCTAATCATGTTGGACTCAAATTGTAGGTATTACAATACTGCACAGTTTTTGGAAGAATATGCAACCTCAAAAGGGCAAAGGTCAAGGTCATTTGGCCCTTTGAAAGTTTCATCTTGCCATAACTTCGTAATTTTCATCCGATTTGGTTCATGTTGGGCTTAAATTGTGAGTATTGTAACACTGCGCAATTTACATGTGACCTGTAAAGGTCAAAGGTCAAGGTCATTTGGACTTTGAAATTTGCATGGAGCCATAAGCTTAATGTAATGTTACATACCAAAGGATAAAAGTTGTAGCATTTAATCTTTACAACTTTTGAAGGCAGACAGATTTGCTTTGAAGCAAATCTTCTATTCTAGTTTCGCTTGTTTTGCTGATGGCACAAAACCGTAAAAGTAAAAACTCTGTTAAATTCTTGTATTCCCCATCCTGGGCACTTTAACTGCTCAGCCAATGAAAAGATGTGAACAACAGACCTGCGCAGTCACACAAAGCTAGGTGAAAGCACACTCTGGTAACCTGTATATTCTTTCTAAACCATGTCAGAAATAACTGCTCAAATACATTTGGGGGGGGGGGGATATAATATACTCAAAATTACATAGTTTCATACATTGGACGTTCTTTTCTTCATGTCCAAAATTTGGAATCATCAAGACCGCAATTGTTTCCATATTGGAGATTTAAAAATGCAAAGTTTAACATCTAAGTGAATGGAGGGCATGGGATGTTTTCACCTAGCTAGGTTCTCAGATGTGTACAGCTGTACATCACGCTGAAACTCAAGAATAGTATTTTAGCATTGTTTGAATGGGAGTTGTGTCCAAAATAGTGAAATTAAAACTATATTGAAATGTCAAAAACACAAAAACCCTGAATAATTTATACATGCAAAAATAAAGCAATTTACAGTGCATTATATGTGCATAAAAGCACACCTCAAAGGTGACAAATAGATAACTATATAACTCCATGTTGGTAACAGACTAAGGGTTAGGCAATACCAAAAACAAGCTGGTCTCTGTGACTGAGTATCGTAGCATGACTCTGGCATATCAATGCATTTCGGACAGAAATAATGTTTACATCCACCATCATATTCAATCACTTTGTAAACAATTTTTCACAAACATAACACTGCCACGCCTTATCTGCACTTCCATTAGCACTCTCCACGAGCTCTGCCTCATTTACTTGACTCACATTTGTCCTACTCCCTCGTGCACTTCGTCCCTTCATTCTTTTATTGTTTACACTATCTCCTGATTCATTTCTCTTACTTTTCTTTTTCTTTGGAGACATGATGTACTAATCAATTCGCTCCGGCATTTGAGCGATAATCAAGGAAGTTCTTTTGTAATGCAATGAACTATAGGTAAAACTTTTATTTACTCGGCATGACAGTTTTGTCAGCTCAACTTGAATAACATTACAATAGCATCAAACATTTTGAACATGTTTGCACCTGATGTAAAAAAGACTAGTGAGGATGGTTGAAAGAGACGGTGTGCTTGGTAAGATGCAGAATGGTTTCTGGCCAGGCAGAAGAGTTCAACTTTATGTATATTTTTACCCTGTCTCAAATATTAGAAATGGCAGGAAAGAGGTGAAAAGAGGTTTATATGGCATTTTTGGATATTCAAAAGGCATATAAGGTGCGGAGAAATACAATGGAAGGGTTAGGTTTTGGGGAAGTTTTTTGGAAGTGCCGATCGAGAGCTATAATAAGGAGATGTAAAATGTGATCTGAGTTGGGAGATCAAAGAGTAAGGAGCGGAGTTGTGTTTTGGGTTAAAAGAAAGCTGTGTTTAGAAAACAGAAATAAATATTTAAGTTATTGGAATCTTTTGAAATATGAATTGCAGTGGAGAACTAACAGCATGAAAAGCAAACATGCATATCTTACAAAATTTTTGGAACTCTGTTCATGTTAGAAAAAAAAGGTTGAGATTTCCTTACTCATATGTAATATATTGTTAATACATTTACTAAATGTCATTTGTTTATTGTAAATTTTGTTATATGGTCTTATAACTGGTAACGTTTAATGGATGATGCTGATGTATCAATGTGAGTGTATAATTGTATATAATCGACTCCAATAAAAGATTGAAAAAAAAAGAAAGCTGTGTTTTATCCCGTATTTTGTTTAATTGTTCGCTTTAAATCTATGTGAGTTGGGTGTACAGTTGCTGGAGAGTGGAAAAGGTGCTAAGGTGAGATATGAGCGGCTACCAGGCTTGTTTTTTATGTAATTTCTCATGTCATCATTCCATCCGTCTGTAAACAATTTGCTTGTCAACACGATAGCATCAACAGTTTTAAAGTGAGCCTCTTGAAATATTTTGGATAGGTTGTATGAATGAAAATTTAGGTTCCTTTCATTATTAGTGGCACCACCTACAGTTATACGAGTCGAAAGGAGAAAAACTTGTGAACGTTGTAGCATCTTTAATTTTTAGTGGATCTGCTTGAAATGTGGCACGATTATGGGGGAGGTCAAAGTCTAAGTTGCATATGATACTAGTTGCACCACTAATAATTTGATGAAAATTATTCATAAGCCAAAATGTGTTTTAAGACACAAAATTCCATATCTGGAATATAAGTAATTGGATTAGACTTGCCAAATTTATAGGATATATCGGATGTGTCCAGTGTTAGAATGTTTATAAATATCAGTGACTTTGACCTATTTTTTTACGGTCACCATGCCTGTAAAGTTGAAATAGGTGATATTGCACTGGCAGGGTATAGCTTGGTCATCAAGGGCACAGAAAATTGAGACCCCATATGAAAATTGTACTTGATTACATCAGGCCTGCACAAATTGCGTAACCCACTGTTTGGGTTGCGCCAAGGTTACGCAGTTGAACAGTGGTGCAACCTTTTTTCGGGTTGCGTAAAATTTAGGTATAACTATATGGAACATATAAAGGGTTACGCAACACAACAATATGGTTACGCAAAATTTTTTAGCGTAACCCATTTATGGGTTATGCAAAATTTTAATTTGTGCAGCCCTGTTACATTGTATATAAAACTATACTTAGTGACCTACTTTTTGGGTCACCGTGACCCAGTAATTATGGAGTTTGGCGCTTGTCCAAATTTATGGGTTACCTTCAATAGCTCAAAAAGATATTACCCAATCTGAGCCAACAGACCATGTATGAAAGCTGGATGTGGGGTGCACATTTTGAACAGTAACAATTTTTTAATCACAGATGAAGGTCAAAGTCAAATGACCAGTTGGGATATAGGGGTTATCTCGTGAATGCCCTACACCCAACAATTTTTGAGAAAGCCCATATAACTTTTAGAACTTATAAAGAACATAAAAATCTTTGTCTACGTCAATGTTGGTGGCGCGGCCTGTAGTACCATATAATGCACAGTCAGGTCAAAATGTGGAAATCTTGTGACAAGTCCAGCATCTGTAATTGTTGATGGAGCCTCATGAAATCAAATGGAATAGTAGAAGAGGTCAAAAGCTTGGTTGGTTATGATACTAGTGGTGCCACCTATAATTTGATAGGAAAATAAAAACACTTGAAAGATAGAAAATTCCAGATCTCGAAAAAAATTGAATTGGACATGCCAAATTTATAGAATATATAATGTCCAATGCTAAAATATTATGTAAGATCAGTGGCCTTGACCTATTTTTGTAAGGTCACCAGATGGTAGGGTGCAGTTTGGCCATCAGTGGCAATGAAAATTGATACTCTAGATCAAAATTGCACTTGAGTACATTGTATACAAACCTCTACATGTATGTACTTGAGACCTTATTTTTCAAGGTGACTAAGCACTTGAGAAAAGGAGATTTAATTCAATGTCTTGATAAAGAATAATGCGAATGATGCCATATGTACCACAAATGTGTAACGTGAAAGTTTGATTTTGTATAATATGGCTAACTTTGACTAATTTGTGAAGTTCCTGGATTGACTAAATTTCAGAAAATTATTTTTGGTGATGGTAGTTTGAAGCCGAGCTTTAGGCCTATTGGCCACTTTTGCAGATGACTTTGTTCTAATGTGTAACATGAAAGAGGAATTACAAAATCTACTCAGAATAGCAGGGGATTACGGGGAGAAATGGAGGCTGTAGTACCGTGAGAAAAAGAGTAAAATCAAGATTTTGGGTCAGAAGCACAAGTAGGGAGAGAAGTAGATGGTCGGAAAGTTTGAGGATCACTTGGGTGTTAGAATCAAAAGCTACAGGTCAAGGGATCTTTTGATACCATGTTGATAAGATCAGGCAGAATGTCAATAGAACAAAAGGTATGATTAAACAAACAGTGCAGCAAATATGTACTTTCAATATAGCATTTACAGGGAGGGCGTTTGGGAGAGGGGTACATTCCCAGGCATGGTATTAATTAAGGTTAGATGTTATGTCCATGAGTGAGAAAGATCTGGAATGGTTGGAAAGAGCACAGAGAGATGGGCAAATGGATAACAGGGGCCCCACCATGTGTTGCAGCAAAAGCAGCATTGGCTGGTTGAGTGTCTGGGATAGATTAGCAAAGGCAAAGATGAGTTATTGGGGCTACTTGCAGAAGACAAGAACTTGAGGATAGGTGGTACAGGAGGGTGTGTCTTGAGGTGGCTAAAGAATGGACAAAGTGGATGCTAGACGTCTATCGACAAGTTAGCAGAAAGGTGTGACCTCAAGGGGCCAGATGAGGTTGACACTAGATGAAAGACATATGTTGGTAAAGGTTGTGGCCCATTAAAGCAGGAGGAGGAGTGGAAAAAACAGCTTGAAGAGAAGAGCACATTGAAACCATACCAAGCAATAGAGCCAGTAAAGGGAAGGTGTTCGGATGGAAGAAAGGGTTCCAAGATTATTATTCCAAGGGAAAGCAGGGGTAACTAATCTTGAAAAACAGAAGCAAAAGTGGATAAAGGGAAGTGTCAAATATGTGCAGAAGGAGAAGACGAAACTGTTCATCATTAACTTTAACGTGTTCGGAATAACAGAACTTCAGAGATGGACCGTTTGAGGGTTGGACTGATAAAGATAAGGCATGTAGGAGCCTAGAACAAGTTCAAAATATGGCAGAAAGTGATAGATTAGCATGGATGGTAGGCTGAAGGGGAAATGCTAAGAAGTAGAGTGGGGTTAGTGAAGGACGTCCTGAGGGAGTGCTGGGAAAGGCGATGTGATGTGCTTGGTTTCAGGGAGATAGAAGCAAGAGTGGGCAATTCAATTCAAGATTCAAGATTCATTTTATTTCAACAATATCTCATACATATCTCAAACATATGGAAAAAATACCATGTATCGTTTGTACTAAAATATTGTTAGGGGAGACCTCCCATAAGGCCATTAAGCCGCTGTCTGGGTGGCCACCTAATTCTAAAGGGCAGTTCCATGGAGATAAAGATTGATTTTACAGTCTAGTTTGAAAGTTAAACTAAGTTCAATTTTAATTGGGAAATTTCGTGACAGAGTCATCAAAAGCTTGATTAATTTTTGATTGAACATTTCAAAATAAAATGTAATAAAGTGGTATCAGGATGATATAAGGTATTGGCACTTAATAATTTGTGTATCATTTTGTTGTGCATGTCTGTTACGTGTGTGTGTGTGTGAGTGTGTAGATGAGAATTTACATCATAAAAGCGTAATTCAGTAAAAATCAACTATATGTACATGTACCTCTAAGAACATACTGAAAAGGAGTGGGAGACCTTAGGCGAGGCTGACCTGGGAAAACCACTGCCCCACCCAATGTTTTTAGGTGGCGTGTTTTGGAATACTTTGTGGCACCGAAGCTAAAGGTTACCCTGTGTTCTGCCACTACACAAGGTATACCACCATTCCCCATTATATCCCCAGTGACCAGCCTCTCACGGTAGGTGCTCGGTGTCCCCTACTAAATTACATTGACTAGGTCAGTTTGATTACATAAATAGCAATCCATTGTGCTGCAGTTAACATAATTTTGCTCCAATATGTTTTCTTTAATATTTTGTTTAAATGTAAGAAGGCTAGGAGTTTTAGCCTTTTCGAGTAAACTTTGGGGCAGTGAACCTGAATTTATCAATTCAGGTATTTTGAACCTAATGCTATTTCTAGTATTTCTTCTGTTTGTTCTTATAATAGGTATTTTGGGCCTTAGAAGTGGTAGATCAATATTTTGATCACTGTTCCGTAAATGGCTTGGGGCTCTTATAGTTCTAGAATTCGAGTAATGATTTATTACATTGAATGGTAGATATTGAAGATAAGATGGTAATCTATTGTTGCAAAATTTATGATATATTTTCCAACATGAAAGTTTAAATAAGTCTTCAACCTTTAAGTTCTTAGTTTTGGTTTGGTGTATCTCTTATTGAGAGTTTTCTTTGTTTGAAGTGAAAAACCATATATTTTGTCTTATCAATGTTCAGTGTCAGTTTATTTACCTCAAGCCAGTCACATACTTTATTTAGCTCCCTATTAATATTTTCTATGGCCTGATTGTCATTAATGTTTTCTGGTGTTATTAAGGGACAGATTAGGTTTGTATCATCAGCAAACGTAACAATATCAAGCTTTGTAACATACTGGATATCATTTACATAGATTATGAAAAGCAGAGGTCCCAATATTGATCCTTGAGGTATTCCAGTTGAGATTTCTAACATTGAAGAACTTACGCCATTCATTTTAACAAACTGCTTACGCTTTGATAGATAACTTTGAAACCAGTTTAATTCATTTCCATTTATTCCATAATGTTTTAATTTAGCTAGAAGAATTTCATGATCTATGGTGTCGAAAGCCTTGGACAGGTCCAAAAATATAGCAAAAGGTATTTTGTCATTATCAAGGTAATTGAATAATCTATCTGGAAATTCGAGTAATGCAAGTTCAGTAGAGTGCTCCTCACGGAACCCATACTGGTGCTTGAAAAATAAATTATTGTTTGTAAAATAACAGTATAGTTGTTTACATACTACTTTTTCATGTACTTTAGAAAATACTGATAGTAAAGAGATAGGTCTATAGTTATCTACATTATTCTCATCTTCCATCTTATACACAGGTATTACTTTTGCTATTTTTAGTAATTCTGGGAAAACACCTTTCGTTAGTGACTGGTTTATAAGGATTGTAAGTTGAGATAAGAGGCTATTTGAAGCTAATTTCAGAATCTTTGTTGATATTTTATCATGTCCAGAGCTATTTTTTGGTTTTAATTTTTCAATAATATTTTTGACAAAGACTTCATCACCTAACTGGAAGTGGAAAGAACTTGTGACTTCTTTCTTTAAATAATCAGTATAAGGGGTGTTTGAATTTTTATTTAAATTTGAAGCCAGGGATGGTCCAATATTTGTGAAGAATTTGTTAAAACAAGATACTATCTCTTTCAAATCAGTCAGTTCTTTTCTTTCAAATATAAAGAAACTTGGAGACTTTTTTCTTTTCTTGTAGTTGATTACTTCATTTATTGTTTCCTATGTTTTCTTCATGTTGTTTTTGCTGTTTGAGAATTTATCATAATAATAAGACAGTTTAGCATCTCGAATTAATTTGCATCATATTTTATTATAAGTTTGCAAGTTGGTCTTTATTGTTTGATAATTGGAAGAATTCATTGATGTGGGATGCAGTTCCTTATATAGCTTATCTCTATATTTGATAGATCTTAGTATGCCAGCATTTATCCAATTATTTTTGCAATGTTTATATTTATTAAACCTGACATTTTTAGTTTTGAAGTGATAATTGTATGCATCATTTAACTTGCCACTAATTTTTTTATAGTTCTCATTTGGATCTGCATTCAAATTATGGTCATAAATAGTCTTCCAGTTAGTCATTTGTATTTCATTTATGAAATTCTTTGTTGCTTTTGCTTTATCACTATATACAGTTACATATTTGGGGTTTGGTTGGCAATTTCAGCATTTCATAATTATTTATTGCAAAAAAAGGTGCACAGTGGTCTGAGAGTTTATTGTATAGAATACCTGATTTAGTATCGTTTAAGGTAGGACTTACTTTTGTAAATCTTTCATCTATTAATCTTGCAGAATTATTTTCAAAGCTTGTGGGGTAAGCTATTTGTGGTATCATGTAAAAATTTGTTAACATGTCATAAAAATCTTGATACTTTCGTTTTTGTTTAATTAGAAGCATATTAATATTAAATTCCCCTGCCGATATAATGTTTGTTGTCATTCTGCTGATATTTTCTATAACTGTTTGGAATTCATGTAAGAACGACTCAGCTGAAGGAAGGGAAGGGAGAAGGTAATCTTTGTGAGAGCTCCCATGACTGGCTGTGTCAACACAGGCAATGAGTATGGGTATGCAGGGTGCGAGATGCAACAGTGGGAAAGTTAAATTTATACATGTTTGAGTCTTTTCATCTAGAACCACTTCCTAGTCATTGTTAGTGTTATCGTATTCCGTAGTTCAAACTCTATTCTGTCCATAAGCTAATCTGTCACTGTCTAACCTATATATAAATATGAAAGTACTATAGTACATATTGCTCACGTTCCTCTGTAGAATATCGACGTAGGCTGCATTAGCCCAAATGCCGTATAGGGTCTTAAGTGTGTAACTGCTCAGATCATGTTTCGGAGCCTGTACCCATACAGGTCTCTGTGAATAGCAGCTGCTTCTCTAAGCTAAATTTATATATTCATCAAAGACAACCCACATAATGGATACATATGAACGTGGCAAATGATGAATTGGCTAAATAAGTGAAGCTTTGCTTCTAAATGTAGAGCGTCAATATGAATAAAGAATACCTGTCAAACCAAACATAGTTACTAAATTTGTATGATACAAGTTCAGATAAGAACTAGGAGGATGATTTGCTGCATAGCAAATCAGTGTGTGTGTCTTTAAAGCATATTGGTATGGCAATGTACAACTATTCCATAACACAGGAGTACAAGTTGGAATGGCGTCTCTATCTTTTATTGCTTTGAAGTTATTTAAGATTTAAAATTTCTAATGGTGCTATTTAGCATAATTTAAATTGCTACAAATTTTATTTGTAATTCATTAGGTGCGCAATGGTCAACAACCCCCTACAAGAAGTTGGAATGACATCTCTATCTATTATAGTGTTCAAGATATTCAAGATTGAAAATTTCGAATACTGCTAATTAGCATAATAAAAATTGCTGCAACTTTGATTTAGATTCAGAACATGTTTAATGGTCAACAACCCCCTAGTAAAAGTTGAAATGACATCTCTATCTATAATAGTTTTGAAGATATTCAAGTTTTACAATTTCAAATGCTGCTAATGAGCATAATTTAAAGTGCTACAACTTTTGCTTTAGATTCATTACATGCACAATGGTCAATAACCTCCTAGAAGAAGTCAAAATGACATCTCTATCTTTAATAGTTTTGAAGATATTCAAGTTTTAAAATTTCAAATGCTGCTAATTAGCATAATTTAAATTGTTACAACTTTTGTTTTAAATTCATTGGATGCACACTGGTCAATAACCCCCTAGTAGAAGTTGGAATGACATCTCTATCTATTATACTTTTGAAGATATGCAAGATTATAAAATTTCAAATGCCCTAATTTGCATAATTCTAAACATTTTCATTCCTCTGTATAAAACAGTCAAACTCCTCGTATGGAGGTACAATCATGCCAAGTGTGGAGTTTCTATGTATAATAGTGTCCGAGAAAAGTGTCGGATAAATTTGCTGAGAGAGAGAGAGAGAGAGAGAGAGAGAGAGAGAGAGAGAGAGAGAGAGAGAGAGAGAGAGAGAGAGAGAGAGAGAGAGAGAGAAGGAAGAAAGAGAGAAAGACAGAGAGAAAGAAAGAAATAAAGAGAGAGAGAGAAAGAAAGAAAGAAAGAAAGAAAGAAAGAAAGAAAGAAAGAAAGAAAGAAAGAAAGAAAGAAAGAAAGAAAGAAAGAAAGAAAGAGAAAAGTGTGTGTTGACACACACACTTTAATAATTTGGCTTTCCCCTGAACTTGTATAGACTCATTTTAGCGGGAGAGCTCACCTTAGTGTAACCCCATGCCAGTGTATAACTGAAGCAGGAACAAACTGGGGCATTATATTCAGCCCCAATGTCCTGTGATTATAAAATAATCAGTTACAGCGAGACCACCTGTACAAACCTAGGGAATTCTGAACAAGCACTTTAACAATGGACGTCCTGCACCAGAAATGTAAAACTAGCCTCATCATGACACCTACTCTTCACTATGAAAGTATCCAACCAACTAGGAAAGATGATTTGCTGCATAGCATGACGTCTCTATCTATTATACTTTTGAAGATATTCAAGATTTAAAATTTCAAATGCCCCAAATTTGCATAATTTCAAAAATCTTCATTCCTCTGCATAAAACGGTCAAACTCCTTGTGTGGAGGTACAATCATGCCAAGTTTAGAGTTTCTATGTATAAAAGTGTCGGGCAAATTTGCTGAGAGAGAGAGAGAGAGAGAGAGAGAGAGAGAGAGAGAAAGAAAGAAAGAAAGAAAGAAAGAAAGAAAGAAAGAAAGAAAGAAAGAAAGAAAGAAAGAAAGAAAGAGAGAAAGAAAGAAAGCTATTATAGCTATTTTCGACTTCTTCTCCAGAACCATCACTCAGATTAAGCTGAAACATGATGGATATGTACCTTGTAGAAGGGTCAAACAAAGTTGTTCACTATGTGGGAATGCTGAGGATTCCTGATTTATAACGATTTTTTTCAATTTGGGTATTTATAGGTCAATGCAGCTTTGCTATTGATTACTATGGAAGTCAATGAGCATTCTAATGCTAATTCACATTTTCGACTTCTTCTCCAAAACCGTCATCTAGATTAACTTCAAACTTGGTGGGCATGTACCTTGGGTGGGTGTCTACCAGGTTTGTTCAAATGGTCATGCTCCAGTGGTTTTTGGATTTTTAATGATTTTTTTGTTCTCTTTTTGGAAAAATCTTAAAAAATCTTCTTCTCCAAAAGCGCTTACTCAATTGCTCTGATATCACAGGGGAAGACACTTAGGGACTCTTTGTTCTAAATGTGTTCACTAGGTGGCGCTGCAATTTTATTCTAATTTTTTATGAATTTTTGTGTGTTATAGCTATTTTCGACTTCTTCTCCAGAACCGTCACTCAGATTAAGCTGACACGTGGTGGATATCTTCCTTGTGGAAGGGTCAAACAAAGTTGTTCACTCTGTGGGAATGCTGAGGATTCCTGATTTTTAACGATTTTTTTCAATTTGGGTATTTATCGGTCAATGCAGTTTTCCTACTGATTACTATGGAAGTCAATGAGCATTCTAATGCTAATTCACATTTTTGACTTCTTCTCCAAAACCGTCATCCAGATTAACTTCAAACTTGGTGGGGATGTACCTTTGGTGGGTGTCTACCAGGTTTGTCCAAATGGTCATGGTCCAATGAATTTTAATTTTTTTCATGATTTTTTTTTTCAAAAATCTTTACAAAAGTTTTAATAGGAAAGTTTAACATGGGAATTTCTTATAATGTTTATAACTTAAATAATTTTGGCCAGATTTACTTCAAACTTGATGGGGATGTGTACCAAGTTTGTTCAAATGGTCACGCTCTATTGATTTTTGAAATTTTAATGAATTTTTTTTGTTCTTTTTGGGGGGCAAACCTTAAAAACTCTTCACCTCTGAAACTGCTCACCCAATTGTTTTGATATCGTACATGGACACTCCCAGGGACACTTAGTTCCCAATTTGTTCACCAAGTGATGCTGCAATTTTTTTCTATTTTTTTTTTATGAATTTTTTGTATGGTTTTGCTTTTTTTCACTTGTTCTCAGAACTGTCACTCAGATTAAGGTGAAATGTGATGGATATGTTCTTGTGGGAGGGTCAAACAAAGTTGTTTACTAAGTGGCACTGCTTTACATTCTTGATTTATAAGTATTTTCAACTCAGGTACTTATCGGTCAATGCAGATTTCCTATTGATTACTATGTAATTCAATGGGCATTCTAGTGCTGATTCACAGGACAACTGACATGAAATTTACTGTTTACTTGATAACTTGAGATCTGTTTTGAGTTAGTACTGTGATGCTGCACATGTTAATGTTTTTGTATGAAGGTCATGCTCAGACAGTACATGAATGACTTTGACCTCGTTTCTGGGGTCACAGTGAAACATCCATGAATTTTTCTCTTCATTATAACTTGAGAACTACTTGAACCTTGATGTTGCACATGTTAGTGTTCTTTTATAATGGTCAGACTTACTCAGAACATGGGTGACCTTGATCCTTTCCCCAAGTTCATAGAGCTGCAAGTGCGATGAATGTCAAGGTCAGCTGAGCATGAGCTGTTCACACAGCCCTCTTGTTTCTTTATTTTTTAGCTCAGCTGACTTGTCAGTCTGCTGAACTGAGGCCAAAAAATATAATTGTGTTTCCCCTAATGGACCAAACTTTTTTAGTTTTCTTTTTTTTAAGTCTGACAAATTTGGGTGGGTCAGTTTGTTTTCGTTGTTAAATATTCCACAATTTTAGGTAGGTATGCATTTTTAATTTTAGGTCAGAAGTAAGTTAACAGGGGATCGTTAGGGTGGTTTAGAGATTGGTCAGTCAGGTGAGGGGAAACAAACGATTTTTTTTTTTTTTGCGTTGTGTGGTTGTAAGGCATCCATCGTCCATCCGTCCATCGGTGCATCCACAATTCACATTTTTGACTGCTTTTCCAAAAAGACAGGCCAGATTAACCTAAAACTTGGTGGGAATGTACCTTGGGTTGGTCTCTACCATGTTTGTTCAAATGGTCATGGTTCAGTGAGTTTTGGATTTTTTTTTTTTTGAATCAAATCTTAACCCTTAAAGTGCTGATTTAAGACTGAGTCAACAGCTTTCCTCGGGGCAGCTGCACACAACGCGGAAAGCTGTTGACTTAGACAACTTTTTGCTTTAGTCTAGGCTTGCTGGTATTTGAATGAAAGGTATCTTCACGAGGAATTTGAATCTTTTAGTGTTTAACAGTAGTGAGAAAACGACTATGGTCATGATTAGCATTTTAAAGGTTGAAAAATCTTCTCTGATGAAACTGCATGGTCAATTGCTTCGAAATTGCATAGGGAGACTTCTGGGGACCCCGATACCTTAATTTGTTTAACGAGTGGTACTGTAATTTTTCCCCAAAAAAAATTTGTATGTTTGTGACCACAGAATGGCCAGATCTCAAACCAGCAACCTCTAGCACCCATTCTTAAAAAGGAAGTTTCAATGAAGGCCGGTATGTGTGAAGGCCGTAATTAACACAGCGCAGTTCAATATATTTAATCCAGTACAAGTACTGCGTTCGGAGTTTCCCAGATCGGGGACTGTACATGAGTAAGTCCACCAGTATCCAAAGGGCACCGAAATTATATATGTTTGTGACCACGGAACAGCCGGGTCTCAAACCAGCAACCTTCAGCACCAATTATGTAAAAAAAGTGTGTTTTCACTATTTTTGACCTCTTCAAACAATGATCACTCAGATTCTGCTGAAACTTGGTGAAAATGTTCATTGTAGAAGGGCCAACCAAACTTATTCACAAGATGACATTACTGTGAATCTCCGATTTTTGATGAGTTTTTCAATTTGGGCACTTATCAGTTAATGCATACAGTCCTCTTGATTACTATAGTATGCACGTGAATTGGGATTGCAGTGGTGATTCTCAGTTTTGACTTCATCTCCAAAACCAATGTCCAGATTTGCGTGGTGGGGATGTACCTTGGGTGTGTCTCTATGAAATTCAAATGGTCATGGTCCAGTGATTTTTTTTTTTTTTCGTTTTTTGGCCAAATCTTAAACAAAGATCTTCCCCAAAACCACTTGGCCAATTGATTCAAAATTGCATAGAACACTTGAGGGCAGGGCAGCACGAGTTGCACAGTACATTGGTGACTTTGATGTCATTCTCAAAGTCAAAGGGTCACTTGGGTGTATTTACCTCTACAGAAGATAACTTGAGAACTATTTCGGCCTGGACTTTGATGATTTACATAGTTACGATTCTTTTTGAGGGCCACTCGAGACAATACATGAGTGCCCATGACCGCATTTCTGAGGTCACATACATGTACATGAATTTTACTCTTCAGTGCTACAACTTGAGAACTACTTGAACTGTGACCTTTATGTTGCACATTTTAGTGTTCTTCCACCTGTAAAAGGTGAGACTTACTCAGTACATGGGTGACCTTGATCCTATCCCAAGTTCACAGAGCCACAAGTTTAATGTATCTCTAGGTCAGCTGAGCAAGGGCTGTAAACAGCCCTCTTGCTTGTCATCAGTGCCTCCCTTCAATTCTGGTTGCCCTCTTGCCCTGTTGTCCATGCAAATCACACAAGGTTTCATTTTTGGTAATGAAGGCAATGATCTCACAGCTATGGACTAGACAACTTGATGGAAGACCTAATATGGTCGCATGTGTAGGTCCTACTAACTTATTTGTTCGACCAGTGGAAATTTTGTGCTGAAGTTTGAGTCAAAGGTTCTGTGGCCAATCCCTACCGAGGGCACTACTGGCTACCAGAAAGTCATATTTTTATTGTGTTGTTCTGCAGATTTTCATTAGCTCAGCTGACTTGTCAGTCAGCAGAGTTTATATGAGGTCTCTCTTCGAACATCCATCTGTTCACAATCCACATTTTCGACTTCTACTCTGAAACTGTCAAATCAGATTCACTTTAAACTAGAACAGGCTGATTTTCCAACAGAAAATCAAATGTCTCCCCATGCGCCCTTACTATTGTCACCCTTATTTTTATTAATGGGCATACCGATTCCAATGATCTTCAGATATGGTGAAGGTACACTGTTTATTGACATTTCAAAACGTTGATTTCTGATGAAATGCCCATGTGACCTTGAAAAATAGGTCAAGGTCATACATCTGCAGTTACAAGCAAGGTCTTACAAAAGTCTTACATAGAAACATAATCACACAAAATGTCAACCTCTTCAAGACAAATCTTTCTCGAGTGCATCTGCAATGATTTTTAAAAAGTGGCCATGTGACCTTGAAAATACGTCAAGGTCACCCATCCACAATCCCAACTTAGTTCATTTTATGGTACATTAACATGCAAAATTCCAACCTCCTAAGTCAAATCCTTGCAGAGCTGTTGCATGCGTGTCAATCTTAGATGACATGCCCATGTGACCTTGAAAAATATGTCAAGGTCACCCTTCTGCAATCCAAAGCAAGATCATATATGGGAACATCTTCACATAAAATTTCAACTTCCCAAGTCAAATCTTCCTTGAGTTATCACTTCCTTTGATTCTAGATGAAATGCCCACATGACCGTGAAAAACAGGTCAAGGTCATACATCTGCAGTTACAAGCAAGGCCTTACAAGTCTTACATAACAACATTATCACACAAAATCTCAACCTCTTTAAGTCAAATCTTTCATGAGTGCATCTGCAATGATTTTTAAAAAGTGGTAATGTTACCTTGAAAATAGGTCAAGGTCACCCATTTACAAAGCAAACCTAGTTCAAATTATGCTATATAATCATGCAAAATTTAAACCTCTTAAGTCAAATCTTTGCGGAGTTATTGCGTCCGCATCAATTTTACATGACATGCCCATGTGACCTTGAAAGATAGGTCAAGGTCATACATCTGCAGTTAGAAGCAAAAACTTAGAAAAATCTTACATAAAAACATTATCACAGAAAATATCAACCTCTTTAAGGCAAATCTTTCTCAAGTGCATCTGCAATGATTTTTAAAAGTGGCCATGTGACCTTGAAAATAAGTCAAGGTCACCCATCTACAATACTTAACCTAGTTCATATTATGGTACATAATCATGCAAAATTTGAACCTCTTAAGTCAATTCCTTGCGGAATTATTGAGTCCGCGTCTATTTTACATGACATGCCCATGTGACCTTGAAAAATACGTAAAGGTCACCCATGTATGATCCCAACCTAGTTCATATTATGGTACATAATCATGCAAAACATGAACCCCTTAAGTCAAATCCTTGCGGAGTTGTTGAGTCCGCATCAATTTTTAATGATATGCCCATGTGACCTTGAAAAATAGGTCAAGGTCAAACATCTGCAGTAAGAAGCAAAGTCTTAGAAAAATCTTACATAGAAACATAATCACACAAAACATCAACCTCTTTAAGTCAAATCTTTCTCGAGTGCATTTGCAATGATTTTTAAAAGTGCCCATGTGACCTTGAAAATAAGTCCAGGTCACCCATCTACAATCCTAACCTAGTTCATGTTATGGTACATAATCATGCATAATTTCAATCTCTTAAGTCAAATCCTTGCGGAGTTGTTGCGTCCGCATCAATTTTACATGACATGCCCATGTGACCTTGAAAAATAAGTCGAGGTCACCCATCTGCAATCCCAAGCAAGGATTTATATAGGAACATCTTCACAAAAAATTTCAACTTCGCAAGTCAAATCTTTCTCAAGTTATGATGTCTGCAACGCTCACAACAATGTGTTGAAGAAGAAGAAGCGGAGGAAAACGGGCACAAAAACAATATGTGCCTCCCGTTGCACGGGGAGACAGAACTTGGTGGGAATGTACCCTGGGTCAGTCTCTACCAAGTTTGTTCAACTGGTCATGTTCCAGTGATTTGGGGAATTTTTCAATAAAATTTTTGTTCTTTTTGGGCAGCAAATCTTTAAAAAATCTCCGAATCTATTCACCCAGTTGCTTTAATATCACACAAGACCACTCCTAGTTCTTAATTTGTTCACCACGTAGTGCTACAATTTTCATGGGTTTTTTTCTAATGATTTTTATGGGTGTTTTTGCTTTTACAAATTTCTTCTCCAGAAGTTTGAACTGTCATGCAGGTTAAGCTGAAACTTGGTGGATTTGTACCTTGTGAAGGGGTCAAACAAAGTTGTTCATGGGGTTGCACTGCTGTGGATTTCTGATTTTAAAAGATTTTTACAATTCGGATGCTTATTGGTAAATGCAACTTTCCTATTGATTACTATGTAAGTCAAAGGATATTCTAATGCTAATTCACATTTTGGACTTCTTCGCAAGGACTTTGTTACATCAAACATTATAAATGTATGTGCAGCAAATAACTTTAAATGTTATAATCTTCCAGCTTACAAATCTGAAAACTTTCAATTTTCTTTCTTTGTACAAACCACAATGGACTGGAACCACCTGGATGATACACCTGTCAAGTCATATACAGTTGAAAGTTTTAAGGCTAAATTGTACTAAGGCCGAAAAAAAATGATTGTTTGTTTCCCCGAACGCAACCGACCCATCTCTGACCCTTCCCCTCCCCCCAAACCTACCCCCTTTCAACTCACTTCTGACCAAAACTGCGTGGAATATTTGACAAAGAAAACATACCCACCCACCCAAATTGTCAGACTAAAAAATAAATAAATAATTATTATGCCCTGCACTTTGGCCTGATTGGTGCCATGAGCACCAGCGTAAATATCAGTAGTGGCTCTTCACAGTAATAAATCAGATTCAGATTCAGATTCAGATTCAGAACAGCAAGACCAACGGCAACAATGGGCATTAGAGGCTTCTGAGAACAGAGAGGAATTCATCAAAAAATACTGGTGGGCAGTTATATTCCATTTGTATATCATTGAATTACCCTTCCTGAAATTTACACTTCCTGCACCATGATGACAGAACAAAACACTGTAGATAAGATAAACATAAAAATACATGGGTAATTTCATATCTGCACGAGTAAAAACCCTCAGCACGTGTAGATATGAAGCTACCCATGTATTATTATATATGTAACACATTTAATAAAATTATTGAAAAAAAACTTCATTTGATTAAATATTGTTGATATATTCCAAACCTATCCAAACATATAGTTGCAAAAATTGTGAGTAAAAAAAAAAACAAAACAAAAAAACTGGAACAGACTGATTTTCCAACAGAAAATCAAATGTCTCCCGGTGGAACACTTAAGTCTCTGAATAAGCTACAGGTGATAACAAATTACAAACTAGAACAGACTGTTTTTTCCAACAGAAAATCAAATGTCTCCTGGTGGAACACTTACTTCTCTGAATAAGCTACAGGTGATAACAAATTACAAATGACCAAGTTTGCTTGAAAATTACAATTCTATTTTAGCTGTCACCTAGATACATTACTCTAGCAATTTTCATCAAGTTCTTCAAGACTTATTGCAGAGAAACCAATTTCACATGAATGACCCTGTGACCTTGAAAATTTGGTCAAGGTCATCCAAATACATTCCCACCCTTGGTCTTACCTTGATACATAATCCTACCAAGTTTCATCAAATTCCATTAAGTTCTTCAAGACTTATCGCACAGAAACCAATTTCACATAAGTGACCATGTGACATTCAAAATTAAGTCAAGGTCATCCAAATACAATCCCAACCTAGGCCTTGCCTAGATACATAATCCTACCAAGTTTCATCAAATTCCATTAAGTTCTTCAAGACTTATCGAACGGAAACCAATTTCACATAAGTGACCCTGTGACCTTGAGAATTCGCTCAAGGTCATCCAAATACAATCCCAACCTTGGTCTTGCCAAGATCCATAATCCTACCAAGTTTCATCAAATTCCATTAAGTTCTTCATGACTTATCGAACGGAAACCAATTTCACATAAGTGACCCTGTGACCTTGAGAATTCGCTCAAGGTCATCCAAGTACAATCCCAACTTTGGTCTTGCCTAGATACATAATCCTACCAAGTTTCATCAAAGTCCATCTAGTTCTTCAAGACTTATCGCACAGAAACCAATTTCACATAAGTGACCATGTGCCCTTGAAAATTGAGTCAAGGTCACCCAAATACGATATCAACCTAGGTCTTGCCTAGATACATAATCCTACCAGGTTTCATTGAATTCCATCATGTTCTTACAGACTTATCGCACAGAAACCAATTTCACATAAGTGACCATGTGACCTTGAAAATTAGGTCAAGGTCACCCAAATACAATCCTAACCTAGGTCTTGCCAAGATACATAATCCTACCAAGTTTCATCAAATTCCATCAAGTTCTTCAAGACTTATTGCATGGAAACCAATTTCACATAAGTGACCCTGTGACCTTGAGAATTTGCTCAAGGTCATCCAAATACAATCAGATCCTAGGTCTTGCCAGGATACATAATCTTACCAAGTTTCATCAAATTCCATTACGTTCTTCAAGACTTATTGCAGAGAAACCAATTTCACATAAGTGACCATGTGACCTTGAGAACTTGCTCAAGGTTATCCAAATACAATCCCAACCTAGGTCTTGCCAGGATACATAATCCTACCAAGTTTCATCAAATTCCATTAAGCTCTTCATGACTTATCGAACGGAAACCAATTTCACATAAGTGACCCTGAGACCTTGAGAATTTGCTCAAAGTCATCCAAATACAATCCCAACCTAGGTCTGCCAAGTTACATTATCCTACCAAGTTTCATCAAATTCCATTAAGTTCTTCATGACTTATCGTATGGAAACCAACTTCACATAAGTGACCCTGTGACCTTGAGAATTCGCTCAAGGTCATCCAAATACAATTCCAACCTAGGTCTTCCCTAGATACACACTCCTACCAAGTTTCATCAAATTCCTTTAAGTTTTTCATGACTTATGGCACCGAAACCAATTTCACATAAGTGACCCTGTGAACTTAAAAATTAGGTCAAGGTCATCCAAATACAATCCCAACCTAGGTCTTGCCTAGATGCATCAGCCTACCAAGTGTCATCAAATTCTATCTAGTTCTTCAAGACTTATCCCACCAAAACCAATTTTACATAAGTGACCCTGTGACCTTGAAAATAAGGTCAATGTCACCCAAATACAATCCCAACCAAGGTCTTGCCTAAATACAGAATCCTACCAAGTTTCATGAAATTCCATCAAGTTTTTCATGACTTATCGAACGGAAACCAATTTCATATAAGTGACCCTTTGACCTTGAAAATTAGGTCAAAGTCACCCAAATACAATCCCATCCTAGGTCTTGCCTAGATTCATAATCCTACCAAGTTTCATCAAATTCTGTCAAGTCCTTCAAGACTTATCGCACGGAAACCAAGTGTTAAAGAACCTGAACAACAAACCCAACAACAACAACAACAAGCGGAAGAAACAGGCACTAGACCAATATGTCCCCCGGCTTTCACCGGGAGACATAATAAGTGACCCTGTGACCTTGAGAATTCGCTCAAGGTCATCCAAATACAATCCCAACCTAGGTCTTGCCTAAATACATAATCCTACCAAGTTTCATCAAATTCCATCAAGTTCTTCATGATTTATCGCACGGAAACCAATTTCACATAAGTGACCCTGTGACCTTGAAAATTAGGTCAAGGTCACCCAAATACTATCCCAACCTAGGTCATGCCAATATACATAATCCTACCAAGTTTCATCAAATTACATCAAGTTCTTCAAGATTTATCGCACGGAAACCAATTTCACGTAAGTGACCCTGTGACCTTGAAAATTCACTCAAGGTCATCGAAATACAATCCCAACCTAGGTCTTGCCTAGATACATAATCCTGCCAAGTTTCGTCAAATTCCATCAAGTTCTTCAAGACTTATCGCATGGAAACCAATTTCACACTAGAACAGACTGATTTTCCAACAGAAAATCAAATGTCTCCCGGTGGAACACTTGCATCTCTGAATAAGCTACAGGTGAAAACAAATTACAAATGACCAAGTTTGCTTGAAAATTACAATTCTATTTTAGCTCTCACCTAGATACATTACTCTAGCAATTTTCATCAAGTTCTTCAAGACTTATTGCAGAGAAACCAATTTCACATAAATGACCCTGTGACCTTGAAAATTAGGTCAAGGTCACCCAAATACATCCCAACCTTGGTCTTACCTTGATACATAATCCAACCAAGTTTCACAAAATTCCATCACATTCTTCATGACTTGTCGAACGGAAACCAATTTCACATAAGTGACCCTGTGACCTTGAGAATTCGCTCAAGGTCATCCAAATACAATCCCAACCTAGGTCTTGCCTAGATACATTCTCCTACCATGTTTCATCAAATTCCATCTAGTTCTTCAAGACTTATCGAACGGAAACCAATTTCACATAAGTAACCTTGTGACCTTGAGAATTCGCTCAAGGTCATCCAAATAAGATCCAAACCTAGGTCTTGCCTAGATACATAATCCTACCAAGTTTCATCAAATTCCATCTAGTTCTTCATGACTTATCGAACGGAAACCAATTTCACATAAGTGACCCTGAGACCTTAAAACTAAGGTCAAGGTCACCCAAATACAATCCCAACCTAGGTCTTGCCTAGATACATAAGCCTACCAAATTTCATCAAATTCCATATAGTTCTTAAAGACTTATCGCACGGAAACCAATTTCACATAAGTGACCCTGTGACCTTGAGAATTCGCTCAAAGTCACCCAAATACAATCCCATCCTAGGTCTTGCCTAGATACATAAGCCTACCATGTTTCATCAAATTCCATCCAGTTTTTCCAGACTTATCGCACGGAAACCAATTTTACATAAGTGACCCTGTGACTTTCAGAATTCGCTCAAGGTCATCCAAATACAATCCCATCCTAGGTCTTGCCTAGATACATAATCCTACCAAGTTTCATCAAATTCCATCAAGTTCTTCATGACTTATCGAACGGAAACCAATTTCACATAAGTGACCCTTTGACCTTGAAAATTAAGTCAAGGTCACCCAAATACAATCCCATCCTAGGTCTTGCCTAGATACATAATCCTACCAAGTTTCATCAAATTCTGTCACGTCCTTCAAGACTTATCGCACGGAAACCAAGTGTTGAAGAACCTGAACAACAACAACAACAACAACAACAACAACAACAACAACAAGAGGCGGAAGAAACGGGCACTAAACCAATATGTCCCATGGCTTCCAGCGGGAGACATAATAAGTGACCCTGTGACCTTGAGAATTAGCTCAAGGTCATCCAAATACAATCCCAACCTAGGTCTTGCCTAAATACATAATCCTACCAAGTTTCATCAAATTCCATCAAGTTCTTCATGATTTATCGCATGGAAACCAATTTCACATAAGTGACTCTGTGACCTTGAAAATTAGGTCAAGGTCACCCAAATACAATCCCAACATAGGTCATGCCAATATACATAATCCTACCAAGTTTCATCAAATTACATCAAGTTCTTCAAGACTTATCGCACGGAAACCAATTTCACATAAGTGACCTTGTGACCTTGAAAATTAACTCAAGGTCATCGAAATACAATCCCAACCTAGGTCTTGCCTAGATACATAATCCTATAAAGTTCTATCAAATTCCATCCTGTTCTGCATGACTTATCACACGGAAACCAATTTCACATAAGTGACCCTGTGACCTTGAAAATTAGGTCACGGTCACCCAAATACAATCCCAACCTAGGTCTTGCCTAGATACATAATCCTACCAAGTTTCATCAAATTCTGTCACGTCCTTCAAGACTTATCGCACGGAAACCAATTGTTGAAGAACCTGAACAACAACAACAACAAAAACAACAACAACAACAACAACAACAACAAGAAGCGGAAGAAACGGGCACTAAACCAATATGTCCCCCAGCTTCCACCGGGAGACATAATTCCTCCTTTCCCAGAATTAAGAACAAGAGGCCTGTGAGAACAGGCCATGCTCAGCTGACCTTGAAATTCACCACATTGGTGGCCCTTTGACCTTGAGGACAGGATACAGGTCACCCATATAATTCAAGTTTGGCTGTCACACAGTATCAACATCACAGTCTGAGCACAAATAGTTGTCAGTTATCAAGTAAGGAAAATTCACAAAGGTGACTCTGTGACCTTGGGAATGAGGTATGATCGTTCTTGTCCTGGCGAAATATGGCCTGCATAGAGCGCCGCAGTTATATGCAATTTCAAAGTCCTGCCTGAAATAATTCTCAAGTGAATAGTACAATTTGGTTAAGACCTGCATATGGATAGGCTCATGGTCACCAAAATTCTGTCTAAATGTGGCCTGCATAGAAAACCATCACTCTCTGTAACATCGCGTTCCTTGTTAAAATACAGTTTAAAGATATTAAAAGAAAAAAATCCATAAATCACTGGAGCGTGACAATTTGAATGAACTTGATAGAGACCCACGTCCATCTGTCAGTCACTTTTTCCCAAATTTCAATTGAGATTTTATGAATTTTTAATATAATATACTTCATTAGTACATTTAGTGCTGCTATGCAGGTACACTTAATTTTAATTTTGAATTTCTAAACATCATGAAAGTAATACTCTTGACATGACCGCACAACCCCAGCAACCCCCAACACTGGAAAAATTCTAAGTGCAAACATGAAAAAAACAAAAACAAGGCTAAAAGCCTAGAGGTGGGGCTTTTTGTTGTTTTTCCTTTGCTTTCATTAGGGCATGAACATATGTTTACATGTATAATATACATATACATGTATATGAAATTTGGGTACATTTGCGAGTAAATATTCATGGCTATTATAGTAATATCTATAATACCTTAATTTACCGGGCTTAATATGAATATTTTGTTAACGTTTCAATACATGTAGGTTTGTGTATGATCAAACAAAAATCTATTTCTAGGGTGGGAGCGAGCGTATTTTGGAGATCGTTTATGCGCACGTGTAATGTGTTATGACATATGTAAAGCAGCCACAGTGACGTATGAAAAGACCTGTTGCAGAAGCCACTGCGAAGAGGTGGAACTAGAAGAATACCTGAGGATTACTCAGTAGTTTCACAAGTAAGTGTGTGTTTTTCATATTTCGTTGTTTTACATTGTATATATTACATGAGCGAAGATGTGTTTGTATAAAATTTGACAGGTTCTCTGCCACTTACAGTGTCATCCCATCAATGTGGTATCTACGCAGTCATTGCCATGTTGACCATCACATGAACATTATGACGATGTCAGTCACCATGAGCACATGCTTTTGAATATCGGCGCATTGCTCACAAATTAAACTTGATGTGTGTTTTGAATTCTTATACCGAGTTGTTATTGTATGTCATTAAGTCTGCTTTATTGATTGCTACATTTTTAATCTTTGTAAGGGCCAACAAATAGCAGGCACAATGAAAACTTGTAAGAATGACACTATTTTTTTCCAAGACAATGTGTCAGATATCTGAATATTTCAGATTCATGAGTCAAAAAACAAAGGAACAACAACTTCAGTCCCTTCAAATTTGTGTCATTATAATGAATATGTCAGATAACTGAGTGTCGCTTTGAGTTTTCACTGTATCATTTCATTTGAGCTCCAGTACACTTTAATCAGGTGGTGCAAAATAAAAACAGAATTGTTAGCCCCCTCATCACTGGAAGTGCTTCTCCTCTGGTTTAGTTTCTACCCTTGATCTGTAAAAGGCCACCCTGTACATTTGATACAAACAGGTTGTCATTTTCCATTCCAAGGGCATGCACGAAGATGAACCTTATAAATCACACCAAAACCCCAGCAGAAGATGGGGTTTTGATCACACTTAAAATATGCATATATATATATATATACACACACATACATTTTAACTTCTATTCAGATCGTTGAAAAAAGGCAAGTTATGAATGATTACGATGTGACAAATCTAAAGCTCAACATGCAAATGAATCAAACCAACTTTTAAATTATACAAGTTTTCCTTTGCTTTGCTCTAATAATAGTTTTCACTGACGCAATTTTCCCTCCCATAAAAACACAACTTTCCCCATCTCTCCGTGACTGTTCTGGCGCACAGTTTCCCTATATAGTATATCTATCGAAGAAAAAAGGTTGTAGTATCAAACAAAGTGGCCTTAACGAGCGCAAGGTTGAGTACAGCACTGAGTGACAGGTCATTCAAAACATGAACTGAAAATGTCAACAGTATCAGCATGGCAATGTTTACAAACATCCACTTCTTGTTCGGATCCATGACCTAGATCTTGATTCATCTCAGAATCCCACAATCAATAAAGCAGACTTAGTGACATACAATAACAACTCAGTAAAAGACTTCAAAACACACATCAAGTTTAATTTGTGAGCAATGCACCGATATTCAAAAGCATGTGCTCGTGATGAACGACATCGTCATAATGTCCATGTGATGGCCAACATTGCAATGACCGCATGGATACCACATTGATGCAATGACACCGCAAGTGGCAGGGAACCTGTCAAATTTTATACAAACACATCTTCGCTCGTGTAATATACACAATATAAAACGAGATATGAAAAACACACACTTACTTGTGAAACTACTGAGTAATCCTCAGGTATTCTTCTAGTTCCACCTCTTTGCAGTGGCTTCGGCAACAGGTCTTTTCATACGTCATTGTGGCTGCTTTACATATGTCATAACACATTACATGTGCGCATAAACGATCTCCAAAATACGCTCACTCCCACGCCAGTTTGATTATGTCGAAAGTAGAAGACAACAGATCCAAAAAATCTATCCATTTTCTATTCTGTCCTTTCTTTAAACAATGTACATGAAAGTGAAAGATTCGTGTTATTCACAAACAGAAAAATCAGTGCACTGCGCTTCTTTCCTATAACTTGAACGGTAATAAGATCTAATAACATTGTGCTTGCGCATTATTATTTATTTACCTACATTATGCTAACGACATTCAAGCCGATGAACAAAACGATGGTCTTTTTGGACAAATGTAGGACTTAAAACCTACGCAAAAGACACAGAATGCCACTTATGCCGTCGGACTATTGATTCTTGGTACTAACTATCTTTGAAACGTCTTGATATATTTCCATCGCCGTTCAAAAACAACTGCTGGAACCCGGCAAAATATAAAATACGCATTGCACAGTAGGACCCGGCAAATGTACCAATCACATATACACATTGTAAAATCTGCACTTGAAACGGCAATATTTCATTCCATCTCCGAACCCAATTGAATTCTTTCTATTTACCCTAGTGATAGAAATAAGCATTTTTTTCACTTGTCCACAGGACCAGTGTGGTGTTAGTTTCACTTGTACACCACCTCATTGACTTGTCCACATTACTGAGACAGAGTAGCCCTCCTGTAAGTGTAAATACACCTGGCTTGGCTTGAATTGGGGTGGGGCTTTTGCTATTTTAAACTTGTACATGTACAGGGCTTCAAGAAACAAAGGATTGGCGTAATTATGAAGTTGCCCTTTTTTTTAAATATCACAGAATAAAAAGAGTAAGATATCAAATACAAATGTGTAGTTTTAATTTTCACTTGACAACAGCAGGAAAGGGGAGGGGTGCATGATGAGGGTTCAGAGTAAATATTACAAGTCATGAACACACCTCTTTCGTGTGTATGTGCAGGGATGTGGATTAAGAGTTTTATTGCTCCATGGTCAAGTCAAATTTAATCTCGGGCAAGTTAAAATTTTTAAGTACTTGCCCGGTCGGGCAACCCACTTTTTTTTCGCTGGGAACTTTATTCCTCAAATTTTCATGACACAGTTACAAGTTGCAGTTGTTTGCAAGGCTGGCTACGGGGGTGAGGGGTGGAGGGTCTAATCACTTAAAAAATCAGAGCTTTCGCAGCACGTGCGTGGCGCACCGATAGGTGATAATAATCGCTAATTGATAAACATTCCAAGTTTAAACAATTAATGGGTCCGCAGTTGTATTCATCAGAACTCTATCTCTGTCAACACAAGTCACAAGCAGACATTTTCACTGTCGTACACTACATACGATTCCGTTATGATAGCAAAGGTACCGGCCGTAATTAAAATTGGTTTGCTGAGCGGGGTCACACTACTCTCCGTCAGTGTGATCTGCCCCAACGATGTCAAAGCAGCGTCAAAATACAATAAAATTTGCATCTGCAAATTAACATCAAATGCCATTTATGGGTGGGTTCTAACAGGGTTAGTAAAAATAGGTTGCCTTGACATGACTTCCAGTGACACGCAAGTGACAGCATGGTCGTGGAGTGGATCTGCGGTGAACTGACCCAGTCTCACGGACTGATTTGGGACACATTCGGCTATTCCCGCTATCCCCTACCTTTGCGTATTTGCCTGTGACTCCAAATAATTGTTGCAATTAACATCGGAATCTTTATTTTCGCATGCTGCAATATAAACAAAGCTTCCCCTATTGTGTGTTCCCTCCGTAAATTACGGCAGATTAACACATGTTCAATGGGCGGAAGCCATGATGAAAACACTGTAACACGAGCCGTGATTGGCTCATTTTTGCATGTGACTCAATTGACCAATCGGGTGATGTGTTGTGCGTCAGACCACATGGCCAAAGCAGCTGTTTGTGTACAGTTGCAGGAATGATGTCGATGGTGCGCACACTCGATTTCTGATTTGAAATATAAAAATTTTCGTTTGAATTTGATTTAGGTACACCTTTTATTGCAAGGAACTTGCCAATACTGTATACGCAAATTAACTACGATGTACCGATAGCATTCATGGTAGGTACGCAAATGGTATGCGTTTACAGAACTGCTACACAGGGTGTACAAGTAGCGTTAAATCAAGCCTGGAAAAAAAAAATTTTTGCACTGTGGGAAAAAAATATTCCAACCGCAACGTTTTGCGCACACCGGGTGCGTTATACAAAACAGAAATATTTTTAAGGGCTATAAGGCTGGCCTAGTTTTGGTCCCTTTTTCTTTTAGATTCATACGGTGACGGTTTTGGTTTGGGCTTGAATCCGGTCAACCACAGCTCCATGTTCATATGTTCACTGCAACACAGATATGACCCAATTTTTGCGGGGATTTTCACCTCGTGACCCGTAGCGGAAACATACCAGAAATGCGCAGAACATGCTGCGCGTCAGTGGTACTGATCGCTATATCCAACGCTGAGTGCAGAGTTCAAAATAATCGCAAAATAAATATTTTTAACACCAAATTTTTCACTTGTTCAACGGATGAGCTCAGAATATATTCCACTTGTCCGTGCCAACTCTGACTTAGCTCGGACAAGTGGACAAGCCTTATTGTGAATGCTGTACCCACTTAAAACCACTTTACATATTGCGCCAAAACAACGTACTTGCACAAGACTCGTAGGAGGAAGTGATAACTAGATTACATTTTCTCGTGGAATTTTTAGATCACTGTAACGAATGCTCAATGGATTTTATCCCTCAGATGCATCTTTGGACGTGTTCAGATTGGTAACTGTCTGGATATGCAAAAACCCACGGAGAGCCTCATTGAGCTGACAAAAGTTCGGTGTTCAAAGATTTGACGTCACATTCACGCACAAATACAAGCAAGATACGGAACTTCTTTTAACAGAAAGGTCCTGATAATGTGCATAGATCGATAAAGAATATCTACATTTTACATCAGCAATGAGCAGTAATACCAGTGTTACCATTAAGAGCACAAATGAAAGAAAATAACCTACACCTTTTTAAAATCTGTTTCTTGTTTGCAACAGAATATATAACGTTCGCCGTATGTGCAAAAAAGGGAACATTCTCACTGTTAGGCATTTTCAGCTAACAGTTAGGCATTTTCAGCAATTGTGACCAGTGGTGACAGAGTATTTTCTCTTATTAAACCCTTCAGGTATCAGTCTTGTTTATTTTGCCGATATCAAATGTTAAGAATAAAGTCTTGTCACAAATCAGGACTATTAACACGACAGGAATAGTTCCTGGTTTTCAAATATTGAACTTTTTAGGTCTACTATGTACTATGTACATGAGAGGGGGTCTCCTTAGGGAGCCCCACCTAAAAAGAGTAGGGTCCCCTAAAACAAAGCACTTTTGAGATTTTACCCCCCACCCCATTCCCCCTGCACATCAGTCCACCAACTGGCGAGGTAACTGTTCCCAAATTAAACTTAACAATACAAGATCACAGAGTTTCTCATTATTAGCAGTTCCATGCTGATGATGCAAGAAACAGACATTCATTTTGCCACTACCTGGGAACACTTTCAGTTCCGACAGGTATCTTCAATGGCAAATCATACACACATGCACTCATCAGTTAACCACACCTATTATGGGCAAATGGAGTGAGAATTCCTACCTGCAAAACTTACATTTTACAAGTCCCACCAGATATCAGTCAACAATTGCACAATTTGATATCAACAAGTCTGCTGTAGCGTTCCAGTTTCAGTCATTTTAATTTTTATCTGGGTCAAGTATTTTTAAACTAGTTTGCTAAAATAACATTGTGACTTACTGTCTGGCTTCCAGTGTTGGTATATTGTAACAATTATTTGTGAAATTTTCGTAAGTTTTCTCATCCTTAGGTCAAAGTTAGGGGTTACTCAACCCGCTGGTTACTATATATATGTCCACTGAAGTGTCATATTATCGCCCACAATCTTGACCACGTAAAACAGATGATTTTCCCAACTTTCTGTTCATAACTTCAACAAAATACACCAGCAACAAATAATGAAATGTAAATACATGCATTTGATTCATATTACTAATATTTTAACAGTGTATAGTATAAAGATGCCTGGAGATCATTCAAAACATCCATGAACACGACAAAGAGTGATTAAAGTTGCTGACTGCTGTCATTTTATTTAGCTTTTTGCCAATTAATTCAAATAAAATGTATTTTTTCAATCAGAGCAGCCTGGACAAAATTCTTGACTGATCTGGCAAGCACTAGGGGACCTTTCACTTGTCTATCACTAAGCTTAATCGTGGGCTTCAGTGCCTACATGAACCTGCACAAAATGTTGAAACAAACTCTTGTTAGACTAGGATTCAACATTCCATTTACATGCATGTTTCTTTCCTGATCAAAACAGTTTGTCTTGCCACTGCATAGCATCTGTTGTGAACAAATTAAGCAAAGGCCTTGAATTAAAAACAGTGAAGACACTTTTCCAGCGACTGTTTGATGGTGAAGAGAGAGCGATTTGGTTTTGACCAAGTCTAGGTTAGCGCTAGCATTTTGAAATTACTAGACAAAATTTCCTTTTTTCCCAGAAAGACCTACACAGACTTTGAATTTGTTAAATTTCTGCATTAAAAAAAAAAAAAGAATTTTGGGGAAATTTTAATAGCCATTTACTACTTTTAGTAGCCATTTTGAGGTTTTAGTGGCATCTGGCTATTTTGGCTAGCGCTAACGCTAACCAAGCCAAGTTGTTGTACACATGGTCTATGTACTGAAATCAGGTCAGCTGTCCAGACACTCATGCCACACAAAATCTTAAAAATATTGTGGAAGCAGCAGACAAATTCACAAATAAATGATATCTAAGCTGTAAAACCTGTATTAAAGCCCATATATATCGTGCAATGATCAGTCTAATAGCTGTTTTAACTCTTCATTCTCACCATTTCTGCAATAAGCGAAGCCGTCTTGCATCTAGCATCCATTTTGCCCAAGGTTGTTCATATTAGATACATGTCTAAGCGTGGACGCAAACTGGACACACAACCTCGTCCATGAAGGCAAATAAAAAGAAAACAAAACATACTAAAATAAGAGGACTGGGACGGTCCTGTGCTCAGTTGACATGTACATATACCCTTGCGATTTTTTAAGATTTGCCCCCTAAAACCAAAGAAATGCAGCATGTCAAAAATAGTGTAAACACACAAAAACATGAAAAAATTGAAAAAAAAAATTGCAGTGCCATCTGGTGAAAAAATAAGAACTAGGAGTGTCCCCTGTGTGATATTAAAAGCAATAGGGTGGTGGTTTTGGAGAAAAGATTTTTGAAGATTTGCCCCCTAAAACCAAAGAAATGCAGCATGTCCACTGTAACGAATGTGCAATAGACCCACCCAACGTACAATGCCACCAAGTTTAAAGTGATTCTGACAGACATTTTTTTGGAGAAGTCAACACTGCAAATTACCATTAGACTGACTAACATATTAATCAATAAGAAAGGTGACTTCACTGGTAAGTACCCTAATTGAAAAAGTCATGAAAAATCAGGAATCTGCAGCACTGCCTGCTAGTGAACCATTTAACTTGACCCTTCCACAAAGACCATATCCACAAAGTTTCAGCTTAATCTAACTGACAGTTCTAGAGAAGTCAAAAATAGTGTAAACAAACAACAACATGAAAAAATTGAAAAAAAAATTGCAGTGCCATCTGGTGAAAAAAATAAGAACTAGGAGTGTCCCCTGTGTGATATTAAAAGCAATAGGGTGGTGGTTTTAGAGAAAAGATTTTTGAAGATTTGCCCAGAAAAAAGAACCAAAAAAATCATAAAAAATCCAAAAATCACTGAAGCGTGACCATTTGACCAAACCTGATAGAAACCTACCCAAGGTACATTGCCACCAAGTTTGAAGTCAATCTGGATGATGGTTGGGAGATGTCGAAAATGTGAATTACCATTAGACTGCCCATTGACTTGCATAGTAATCAATGGGAAACAAGATATTTGGAGTAATATCAGTATTAATAAGTATACTTACTTCTCAACTACCATTGCAAAGACCTCTGTGTCTGGGCATGATGCCCAAGAAATTGAGTTGAGAAGCTTGCTACTCACACTTGATCCTGAAAACCTGATGGTCCCGTGGCGCCACCTCTCGGTCCATGTGGAACTGATGGGGACATCATGTGCACGTGCGCTGTATCATCCTTCCTCTTTTGAAGAATGGTCAGTTGACATCAGCTGTAAGAGGGAGGGAGTTGGTCGGGTGGGCTTCTCTGGTGGTCGAGAACTAAGTATACTGATATTACTCCAAATATCTCGTATTAATTATGTAACATTAACTCTCAACCACCATTGCCGATATACAAGCATACAGGCGGTGGGATTGTTACAGGTACACTGTCCTCTACAGACTAGCGAGACCGGCAGCTCAAGGGAAACCATCAGTCCGTGTGAGAAGGGAATGTCTGAAGGGCAAACCTCAGAGCTACGTAGAGATGAGGTCATCGACAGCAGAATCTGGCTGACACCAGAAACCCTCCTTACCGACCCACATGGGACCCCACTGAAGTTGAAGGCTGTAGCTGGATCTCAAGCCACTTGGTTCTTTGCAAGGAAACCAAAGTGAGGTCTCAGGGTCACCTGGGAGTTGTCAGGTGACCCTTGGAGATGGTCATAAGCTAGAGCATGGATCTCTCCTAGCCCCCAAGCGAGTATTAATAGAAAAGAAGTCTTCCATGTCCACAATTTGAGGGAAACCTGCCTGGGGTCCTTGAGGCTTGTCCTGGTGGGACCATACTTGGTCCCCAACCAGGCACTGAGTGAGTGCTTCAACATGATCCAAGTCCATCACCAGAGCAGGAGTCGTGTCCATGGGTGTGCAAGGTTGTTCCGTGGCCCTCATGGTCTGCGATGTGCTCAGCCTTTCAGAGCATCAGTGGCGTAGGGGAGGACATATTCGTTGTCCCCACGCCTGGTGCTGGGTAGCAAGAATTTCAGTGAAAGTCTCTGCAGCCTCAAACCCCGCCTCTGCCTGCTCAGCCCACTTGGAGCTAGGGAGGGGAGGTTCTGGTGGACCATGTGCAGTGGTCCCAGCCACTGCCGACAAGATGTCTGGAAGCCAGAGGGATCCCGCAGGGGCCCTGGGAGACTAGTCTCCAGGGCCACAGCTGCCGCCGACTGAGAAATCTGCTGGCAGGAGGGGCACCAGAGAAACTCTAAGTGCCAAGAGGAAACCGACTCAAGTCAGAAGCAGCGAGCTGCTCCGCCAACAGAGTCTGCTCCAACTTAACTGCAGTGACAGCAGGTGGGGAGGAAGATAGAGAGTGCTCCACCTGGTTCTCCAGACGTGCCGGATGTCCCGGACTTACAGTCCGAGCATCCAGATCAAAGTGCTTGGCCTGACCGAGGTTCCAGAATACCCAGATGGAAACCCAAAGGTCTCCAATCTTGAGGACTCATTCAAAGGGCCAGAGCTGCTGCCGACTGAGAAATCTGCTGGCAGGAGGGGCCCTGAAAGTCCCAGAGCAAAGGGTCAGCCGAGCCACCAACACCACTTGGGTCAAAGGCCCACTAACGGCTGAAGGCACCCCCACAGATCAGGGGGTCTTCCTTCCATCTCCACTGCCTTTGATTACAATCTGAAGCGTTAGTTTCCTGGACGGGCCAGACTTATAGTCCAAGCGCCCGAACCTGAGCCTGGACACACCAGATTACATGATTTCTGCCTTAAGCGTACGGACCGGCAGGACCGAGAACCGAACAGCTTTAGTTAAAGTATGGCAGACTTCTTTGCAGAAATCTCCGAAGAGCAACAGCCTGGAAGAAACAGTACATGGATCAGATCAATAGCATTGGGGTCCAAGCAGACGTGTCCAAGACTCGGACAGTGAGTAAGGAGCCACAGTTGTCACCCAGGTAGTTTCGAATGCTCAAGCTCCCCACAAGGTGATCTCTTGCAAATTGACTTGCAACTATAGACGCAAGAAAGGAGACGTCATCTTCCGACCTGACAGAAAACCCACATGTGTATTCAGCGAAACACAGGAAAATCAAGTTAAGTGACAACCAAGCAATGATCATGATACATGGTGCCATGAAGTGGCCATACAAGTCTTATTTCTGACAATTTACCCGACAAGGGCAAAGAGAAGTGGTCTCTAAATCACAAGGGCTAAGTGAGTCCTACTTCTGTCAATTTACCGGACACAGGCAAAGAGAAGTAGCCTCTTAACCACAGCACATAAACTGTCTTCCCTCTGTCTGCGATTTAGCCTGCCAAAACACCATCTTGGAAAAGAAAAGAATCAAACCAGCACCTACCAGTCCTGGATCCACTTTTCCCACAGGCATCTGTAAGGTCAAATTAAGCGATCTGTAAGTCCAGGAATGCTAAGAAATAAATTTCGCAGACCCTGCCAAGCAACAACTGTCTGTCTCCCTCTAAAATACTTGAACTGAAAAAAATCGTTAAAAGTCAGGAATCCACAGCAGTGCCACCTAGTGAACAACTTTGTTTGACCCTTTAACAAGGAACATATCCACCAAGTTTAAGCCTAATCTGAATGAGGAAGTGGAAAATAGCAAAAACACACAAAAAATCATTAACAAAAGGCCCATGGGTCTAATGACACACGCAAACATATTGCATAAGCTCTGCAGACACATCAGCTGTGATGAAAATGGAAAAAAAATGCAGCACTACCCGGTTAAAAAATGTAGAACTAGGAGTCTCTATGAGTGTTTCTGTGTGATACGAAAGCAACTGGGTGAGCGCTTTCGGAGATTTTTTAAAGATTTGTCAATAAAAAAAAAAAAAACTTTATTAAAATTTTTTTTAAATCACTGCAGCGTGACCATTAGAACAAACATGGTAGATCCGAACCCAAGGTAGATTACCATCAAATTTGAAGGGAATCTGACAACCGGTTTTGGAGAAGTTGAAAATGTGAATTGTAGACAGATGACTGACCCTCCTAAAAGCTCAGCTGACTGACAAGTCAGAACAACTAAACAAGAGGCCTGTGGGCCTAATGCTCTGCTGGCATCATGACTATATTGCACCTGTTCATTTCAAAGCTGCGAGTCCTCAGGTGGCTTCTGAACATATAAAGCTTAATGTAAAAATTGTCCACCAGATGGTACTTCACACCACATGTAATCATAGCTTATTTGTGCGACTTCTGTGATGAATATCGTTGCATGTGCCAAGACAACAATGAGCGAGTCCTCAACTTTATGTCCTCAGTGACCTTGGGACAGTAGATCAAGGACACCCAGATTATCTAATACAAGAGGCCCATAGGCCTGCCTGGTGCTGTGCTGAGAGTACCATTGGAGTCCAAGCT
The DNA here is from genome assembly GCA_964020975.1 of Hermodice carunculata. Taxonomy (NCBI): domain Eukaryota; kingdom Metazoa; phylum Annelida; class Polychaeta; order Eunicida; family Amphinomidae; genus Hermodice; species Hermodice carunculata. The sequence goes on along the minus strand of OZ026621.1, from coordinate 43,329,503 downwards.
ACACCCTGCCAGTGCAAAATCACCTCTTTCAACTTTACAGGCTGACCTCACAAAAATAGGTCAATGTCACTGATATTATATATGATTCTAGCTTTGGACATTGTCCATGTATCCTATAAATTTGGCAAGTCTAAGCCAATTACTTTTCAAAGATATGGAATTTCTTAAAACACATTTTGGCTCATAATTTCCATCAAATTATAGGTGGCGCCACTAGTATCATGACCAACTTAGACTTTGACCTCCCCCATGATCCCACCAAATTTGGTGATCTGCCAAAAATTAAAGATGCTAGAGTGCTCACAAGATTTTCATATTTTGACCCCTTATATTGCATAATATTGCTGGTGGCGCCACCAATATCAGAAAGAACCTAGATTTTTAGACACCCTTTAAGTCCTGAAATAATATTGGGCTGACTTGAAAACTGGACAGTACTGCGGGCACAAGATTTCCACATTTTGACCTGTATATTACATGCTATAGGTGGCGCCACCAACATTGATGTCAACAAAGGTTTTTATACACTTTATAACTCCTAAACATTATATGGGCCTATCTCAACAATTGTGGGGTGAAGAGCATTCACAAGATGACCAATATTCAAACTGGCCATTTGACCTTGACATTCAACTCAAATTAAAAAATTTATTATGTTCACAATATATGCCCCATATCCAGCTTTCCGTATATAGTCTGTTTGTTCAAATCGGGTATTAACTTTGTGAGTTATTGAGGAAAACAATAAACTTATGCAAGAGCCAAACTCCATAATTACTGGGTCACAGTGATCCAAAAAGCAGGCCTCCCAGTCCAGTTTAATGTATCATGTAATCAAGTGCAATTTTGATCTGGAGACTCAATTCTCTTTGCCATTGATGTCCAAGCTACACCCGGCCAATACAAAACACCTTTTCAACTTCACAGGCATGATGACCTCACAAAAATACGTCAAGGACACTGATATGACATAACATTCTACCTTTGGCCATGGTCTGTATATCATATAAATTTGCAATTCTAATCCAATTACTTTTCCAAATATGGAATTTTACATCTTGAAACACATTTTGGCTCATAATATGTCAAATTATAGGTGGCACCACTAGTATCATAAGCAACTTAGACTTTGACCTCCACCACAATCCCACCAAATTTGGTGAAGATCCACCAAAAATTAACAAGTTAACGAGTATTGCAGAGCAATACATTGTCCCCCGCTCATCGCCCACGAGGTTGAATGGACTACTGTATAGGGGTGTGACCTAGATGAAAAAAAAAAATTTAAAGTATGGCACATTCTTAGATTAAGCTTCACATTTGTGTAAAATTTCATTAATCTAAGTAAAAGGACAAAAAAGTTATGGCCCGGACAAGATTTTGAATGGATTTCACAGTGACCTAGATATTTGACTTAGTGACCTACTTTTGCCATGTGACACAACAACTCCCCAGGTAGTATTAAAATAATAAATTTGGTAGCTGTAGGTATTATAGTAAGGGAAATATGGCATGGACAAGGTTTTACAAGGAGTTTACCCAAATATTTGACGGACGGATGGACACACGGACGGTGCCCATTACCATATCCCCTCTAAGGTCTACCCACCATAAAAAAAATCAAAGGGCTGGCATCAATAATTTAGAAGATATGGCCCGGACAAAATTTGTATTGTATCTTGAGCTTGCTTAATGAACTTCGTTAATTAATTAATGGAAGTAATTAGCCACAGAAAACAATGCGTATGCACACCTACTACCTAAGGTCTACACACCATAAAAAATTCAAAGGGCTAGCATTAATAGTTTAGAAGATATGGCCCGGACAAAATTTGTCTTGCTTAACGAACTTTGTTAAATAACTAATTAATGCAAGTAATTAGCCACACAAAACAATGCCTATGCACACCTACTACCTATAGTCTATCCACCACAAAAAATTCAAAGGGCTAGCATTAATAGTTTAGAAGATATGGCCCAGATAAAATTTGTCTTGCTTAACGAACTTTGTTAAATAATTAATTAATGCAAGTAATTAGCCACACAAAACAATGCCTATGCATAGCTAGTACCTAAGGTCTACCCACCACAAAAAAATTGAAGAGGTAGCATTAATATAGGGAAGATATGTGCCGGAAAAAATTTGTTTTTTTTTTTACATATCGATCGGTGACCCAAATATTTGACCTAGTGACCTAGTTTTGCTCTATGACACTTTCTTAGACTAAGCTTCACATTTGTGTAACATTTCATGACTCTAAGTAAAAGGACAAAAAAGTTATGGCCCGGACAAGATTTTTCATACACATGTATTGTGACCCAGATATTTGACCTAGTGACCTACTTTTGGCACACCATACACCTCTATCTTAGGAAGTACAAACACATTAAATTTGGTAGCTGTGGGTGTTATGGTGTTGGAAATATGGCCCGGAGAAGCTTCGGACGGAAAGACGAGGTGCAAACCTATAGTCCCCCACCAAGTGGGCGGGGGACTAAAAATGCTAGTGCTCACAAGATTTTCACATTTTGACCCTTATATTACGTAATAATGTAGGTGGCGCCACCAATATCGAAAGCAGCCTAGATTTCCATACACCCCAGAAGTCCTGAAAGTTGTATTGGGTTAACTTGAAAACTGTGGATGGGGTCGCGCTAAAGAGCACAAGCATACAGATGAACGTACAGACATGAGCAGTCACATAAGCTCTGCGACATTTGGTCAGCAGAGCTAAAAAAAGAAAAAAATTGTTTACACCCTTGAAAATATAATGAGTTTGACTTGCATTTGTGGTGGGCTGCTTGAATAAATAATGGAGTTTGTGGTCACAAGATAAGGTTCAAAATGATATTGTTAGTGCCAAAACATGGTCAGTGGAAGTTGCTCCAATCACATCAATCAACAGTTCATAAATGCTCAACTTTCAATCTGGAATCCTGGGATGTAGCATAGTACCCCCCAAAAAAACAATCAAAAACTAGAACAGACTGATTTTCCAACAGAAAATCAAATGTCTCCCGGTGGAACACTTATGTCTCTAAATAAGCTACAGGTGATAACAAATTACAAATGACCAAGTTCGCTTGAAAATTACAATCCTATTTCAGCTCTCACCCAGATACATTACTCTAGCAATTTTCATCAAGTTCTTCAAGACTTATTGCAGAGAAACCAATCTCACATAAATGACCCTGTGACCTTGAAAATGAGGTCAAGGTCACCCAAATACAATCCCAACCTTGGTCTTACCTTGATACATAATCCTACCAAGTTTCATCAAATTCCATCAAGTTCTTCAAGACTTATCGAACGGAAACCAATTTCACATAAGTGACCCTGTGACCTTCAGAATTTGCTCAAGGTCATCCAAATACAATCCCAACCTAGGTCTTGCCTAGATACATAATCCTACCAAGTTTCATCAAATTCCATCAAGTTCTTCAAGACTTATCGAACGGAAACCAATTTCACACAAGCAACCATGTGACCTTGAGAATTCGCTTAAGGTCATCCAAATACAATCCCAACCAAGGTCTTGCCTAGATACATACTCCTCCCTAGTTTCATCAAATTCCATCTAGTTCTTCATGACTTATCGAACGGAAACCAATTTCACATAAGTGACCCTGTGACCTTGAAAATGAGGTCAAAGTCACCCAAACACAATCCCAAGCTAGATCTTGCCTAGATACATAATCCTACCAAGTTTCATCAAATTCCATCACGTTCTTCAAGACTTATCGCACGGAAACCAATTTCACATGTGACCCTGTGACCATGAGAAATCGCTCAAGGTCATCCAAATACAATCCCAACCTAGGTCTTGCCAAGATACATAATCTTACCAAGTTTCATCAAATTCCGTCAAGTCCTTCAAGACTTATCGCACGGAAACCAAGTGTTGAAGAACATGAACAAGAAGAAGAAGAAGCGGAAGAAACGGGCACTAAACCAATATGTCCCCCGGCTTCCACCGGGAGACATAATTATTTCCAACAGTGTCATGATTGATCAAGAACGTTTGTCTGGGGACACACACACACACATTTATCTCAATACATATAGTTGCACATGCAAGTCTAATCATATTCCTGACAATACGAAAAATACACAACTGCAATATTGGAGGTCCCTTACGTCAACAAAGCTACTTTTCCCTTTCTACAGGAAGTGCAAAGCTGCTGGTCAAATTGTGAAGTCTGAAAATACAAAGGTTTGCCAATCCTATCCATACAGTAGATGTTGTGGTTTGGCTCCATAAAAAAAAAGGTTTGGACTGCTTTCCCCTTAGAGTTTGAGATTTTAACATGTAAAAGTATAGTAATCCATAACATGGCACTATTTACCTACCCCAAAGGTGACACAAGGCAGGTGGTTATTTATTACAGGTAAATTTAACATTAAAACTGTTAACATCAATTTGAAATGGCAGTCTTAAAAGCCAGGGTCTTGTAAAAGTTATACTATCTACATGCTGTACTGGGTGCATGTGAAGGTAATTTAGCATGAAGTGCCACCTGCATTCAAAGTTGAGTACACTTACTTTGCCAGTTTCCCCCTTGATGTCAAGCCAAGCACATTTGAATTACCAATTGAATGAACACCCTGAACTTCTATGCATTCTCCACTAAAAGGAAATACAACTGCAATAATGGAGTATGGAAAGAAATACATAGTTTAGTTTATTTAGAAGTTAGATATTTGAAGAATGGGTGTTCAGAATTCAATCTACAAGTACCTGTTTATACACCCATAGAATCCTTTCAAATGTTGTCACTGTTCTGTGCATATTCCAGGGGAGCGTGCCCAGTTGACCAGATCTACATGAACAGGTTAAAGTTACACTGCTGTTCTTCACTCCAAAAGAGCAAAATAGGTAGGCAAGCAAGCAAGCAAGCAAGCAAGCAAGCAAGCAAGCAAGCAAGCAAGCACAGCTACCTGAAAATGGACCCTTCCTCTATAAACTCTATAAAAAATGTTAACCAAAAGTTACTTCAGTACCTCCGTGACCTTGGAATTATGGTCGAGGTCAACCACCTTCATACTTCACCTAGCCCTTATATAGGAGTATTTACCTGGGCAGTATCAAAGTCATATCTCAGAAACTTCTCAAGTTATGGTGGGGAAACCAGTCTCTCTACTGACCAACCTACAAGAGCAAAGCTGTATGGACTGCCTTATTTGAATTGGGGTATAATTTTTTTTTTTAAGTGTAGATGAGACCTATTAAGACAACATACCTCAGATCAATAGCTTTCTTTTGTTTGGGATGGGTACCCAGTATCAAATCTGCACAACGGAAAGCTGTTGACTCCACCTTATTCAAGGAATGGTTTAAATCAAGGGGGAAAAGTGTTAATCCACACTACACCAGTTAAGTGCAATTTACTGAGACTAGAATAGCCAGCCTTCAAGGTTATGAGCTAAAATTGCGAAAGCCATATGCTAGTATTTGTTAAGAAGCCACGATGCCCTTATCCTTGACTTTATAGAGGATAACTCGTGCAGAATGGTGGTACAAAACCCAGTTTATATACAAGATACAAGGCTAATGTTAAAATGTTACAATTTCCTAAGAAAGGACTCCTTTCAATGTGGTATAAATGAAGACAAACAGTGTCTTTACTTGTACAACAAACCTCTTAGATCCCTTCATTACAAGCTTAAAATTGAGAAAAGTGATTTGTTGCTAAAGGGTATTTATTGAGTCAAGCAAATTTTGCTAAATGACAAAATGTTCAGCTAGCAAGCATTAGAATATATAAACAAATGTGACGAAGGTATAATCCCAAGAAAAACACAACACAAAGTCTCCATTGGATCCAGATTTATTTTGTAACTTTCTGCCCATCAATAACATTACTGTCTGTACAATTTTTCTTCCAAGGACATTTACTCCTTCTCTCCAGCCTTGCCTGTCAGCTGCTTGGATCCACGCAGACGACCAGTACGTCGGGCAGCTATCAAACCAACCTGGAAAAATAGAACTTTGTTGTTATCTCCAATTCTAGATTTCAACAATTAAAGGCAGTTCATCAATTTCAATAATCATCACATCTGAAGTTGAAGAAACCTATTTTGCTACAACATAGTGCTCACATTCATGAAATTTTGCTATCAGCCTCTCAAAACAAGAGCTTTTCAATTTTAATTATCATTGTGTCATGTTTTTCAAAGGTACATCAGGCCTTGAAGAAAATATTAATTACCCAGCATTTAAGGGACTTCTAAAGTTTTATTTAATTGGTTACATGTTGTTGTCAAAACAGAACAGTAACAATAGGCCCAAGATGGTCAAGTGCTGTACTGGCTAGCTGGTAGCTGAAGTACTGCAGCAGACCCAAATCAGACCAACATTGTGGAAAGATTCAGGCCTCTGTCCATTTTGCTTCAATTTTTTATTATCTCTCCCAGACAAATTATTTAAGCTTATGTTGAAAGTAACTCTGACAGTGGGACGCACACATTTAAATCTGCATCACAAAGGCTACATCAACTTATGCCCAAGCAATTCTGGGCATCAGGAGAGTGAATATTTACACAACCAAAAATCACCATGTCTTCCATATTAATATCAAAAATCACCATGTCTTCCATATTAATATCTGTGACCACACTTGATCACATCTAAATGAAAACAAACTCCAGTATTTGCAATACACTTTAACACACAGTATAGTTACTGTTCATTGTTCTCTTAACACAGATTATCTTCTCCCAGTCCTACCCTGTGTCCATACTCTTGTGAAAACCGGAAGCATTTTTTTGGTGCAAAAAACATTATGCATGCCCAGATAAGGCACATCTCACCAGAGGCCACCTCTCCGAGGGCTATCATTCTTCTGCAGAAAGTTTGACCTTGACCTGTGACCTCAAGGTCACCTCTTAACAAATTTAAGGGAAGTCTCAATGGGTAAATGATGACAAAGGTTGATGGATTTCAATCATACCCATTTGACGTTGTATGGAAACTATTTTACTTTGCAAGGCATTGTGACCCTGACCTATAACCTGAAGGTCATCACAATCATATGAAAAAATATTCCCAAAATGTATGGGGTATCTGCACCAAAAATTTCAAATAAATCTGTATTACAGTTTTGGAGAAGTCAAAATGTGAACTACCATTGCAGACAGACACACACACACCCACACACACACACACACACACATAAATAAATAAAAAAATCGTTAGAGCAGGACCATTTGAACATAGTTGGTGGGTAGCTACCTGACATACATCCTCACCAATTTGAAGTGAATCTGGCCAATTGTTTTGGAGAAGAAGTTCAAAATGTGAATCAGCATCGCAATCCCCATTGACTCACATAGTAATCAACATGAATGTATGCAGACTGACCTTTCAAGGTCACTCAGGTTTAAAATAAACCATACAAACAGAAAGCCTATCGGTACTTTCCTATTGACGTTTAATAGTAACCTTAGGCCTAGGATGCACCATTAAGAAGATATATGCCAATATGAGAAAATTGGCGAGTCAGCAGAGAAATGCAACAAGGATTTGACTTTGACCTTTTACCTAAATAATATATACTGTTATATGTGAAAAAATTCCCAAACCCATATATTACCTGTAGCAAATTAGGAGGCAATAGGTTAAGAGGGGACAAGAATATCAGGAAAAAATAAGATACGCAGTGGAGACAGGGGTTGGGGGGGGGGGGGGAGGGGGCTGGGAGACTTAACACTATATGCATCCCCTCCTAAGTACTCTGACTATCGCAATAGCTCAACTAGAGCTTTCTTAGAACGATTTCAGGTGAGCTTTTTTCAGATCGTCAACGATTTTTAGATGTGAAAGCATGCCTTTATTATCCTGATCACTGGAACTACTTAATTTCACACAAAAAATTTCTATGAAAGTTCCCAAGTATACCAACCACTAATCTTTCACAATTAAGCATCTTCCCTATAACAATCATGGGATCAACTATTTTACAATCACCTATTTGTTAAAATTCTAATCAAGACTAAACGTTTTTCTATTTTTTTTTTTCTCCCCATTCTTGATGGTCCAGTGGAAATATAGCAGTACAGTGTCTCCTACCCAGCAAATAGACATAAAATGTTTACACCACAGCCAAGCTCAGAAACAGCCTCTAGATAGATCTTCACGTTGAAGTATCAGGGTATGTAGAAATCATCACTGCTTGTCTGCCTTTAAGTTTTACTAGTGCCCATGAAGCATTTGGCAAAAGGGTCACCACATTTAACCTTTTCAGTGCCAATTTTTGGACTGAGTCAACAGTTCTTCTCGGCGCGCATTGGGCACAATGCGTGCCAAGAAAAGCTGTTGACCTGGGGTGTTCTCTCTGGAACTATAGGCCTACTGGTATTTGAATGAAAGGTCTTTTTACAAGGAATACAGATATGGGATCTTAATGATAATTCAGACTACTTTGACTTACGTATATCGATTTAAGATGTGATTGGCACTAAAGGAGTTAGTTAAGACAAATGCTTACAACACTTACATGTGCTAAACTCTATATTGTAAACTTGTCACACCTCATAATTCACTGTTTACCAAAAGATGTGTCTTGGATAAGGCAGCATGTATGGATATTTATTTCCTTGGGTCTACAAATGATTCTTACCTTTCTACCAGCAGATGTGTCTCTTCTCACTGTGGAGGCCTTGCCAATATGCTGATGGTTACCACCACCATGGGGATGCTCAACAGGCTGGAAAGAAACAGAAAGAAAAAAAAAAATTATAATAACTATGCCACAACCTGATGACATGCAATTATCATCCCGAATGGACCTGGATTAAAGTAGTCTCTCTACATCTTTATTTTTAAAACAGATTGATTTTACAAAGGTGCAGATGTAACACCAGTGATGAAATAGAACCTCTGCAATTGACAGAATATTATAGTGTACAAATTACGAAATATTTCCTCCTTCTGCTGCCACAATAAAGGTCACTGTTACACTCACTGATGGCAAATTATTTGTTCATGATTAAGAGACAAGATTCAAGATACATATGACTGGATATTTATATGAAAACTGCACAAAGGCATAATGAAAACATGATTTGACTGGTTATTTAAAATCTCTGGGTTCCGGCAGACAACACCATCATTGCAGCTTGCCATATTAATCCAATCTTTCAGAAAAGTCATCAGGTATCATTTTTACTGCCAAAAATGCTCTAAACTTGTAGTTAAATACATGTATACACATATAGGCTTCAAAAATTTGACCTACATGACCAACAAAAATAGGGGGCGGAAGCTTGTTGAGTGTTTACCAGGTTCTTGCAAAATATGAATCCATGAAGCAGGCTACTGGCTACTGGACACTTGACAAAATGAAATACTCACATTCATTGCTACACCACGGACTTTCGGCCAGCAATTTCTCTTTGCCTTGTACTTGAAATATGCACGACCAGCTTTCAACATGGGTTTGTCAATTCTTCCACCACCAGCAACAATGCCTGTCACAAGTCAAGAGGAAATACATGAACTTACCAAAAATAGGTGACATTAATCATGAAATATATTAACCCAATTGTGACATGTGTAAAGTAGTCAACTTTTGTTGTGACCTGTGTTAAGTAGTCAACCCTTGTTGTGACCTGGGGTAAGTACAGTCAACCCTTGTTGTGACTCGTGTTAAGTACATTCAACCCTTGTTCCAATCACCTTGATGCCAGCTGTTTTCTCCTGAATTTATATGGAGCAAGATATTCCAAGAGCAAGTACCGATCAAATGAACTGACAAATAAATTCAAAACAGGCGCCATGTAGATTGGTTCCCCACCTTCCTTGTCAGAACATGAACATCGCTATGCTAATGTTGTTGTAGAAATGGCTGACAGCAAGTGGGTTGTCAAGATTTCTGATTCAAATCGTCGTACAATTCATGCAAATTAACCCTTGTTGGCAGACATGAACAGTCTGTTGTGCCAAAATGGACTCCTTGGAATACCTACACTGCCTGTCTAATTGTCTGGTACTGGTGGCACGAATCAGCCACATAGCTGGAAGCTGATTGCACCTCACTTTTTTATTTGTTTTTAATAAAGATTCATGATCAGGTACCCACACAATGAAACACTTCTCTGTCCCTTTCAGGTACCTTTGTGCTGATATTGAGCTAAAATTATCGCCAGTTTTGAGCATGATAGAGTGCTGGATGAAGAACAGAGAGTCTGACAGCCCAAAACATATCCCTCTCCCTTTACGGAACAGTATAAAGATATATTCATTGGGTTAACATAGAGATGTGTTTTATGTTGTTTCGTCTTTTAATGGTGCAGAAGATTACCACCAATTCAACATAAATTGCATAGGTATACTACTAACATTCTAAATTGTATCAGTGAACACTGCAGCTTTTACATGATTGCACTGACAGCGTTATAATATGGGACTAAACAGCAATGCATAAAGCAGCTAACATTTGTGTGACAAAGTTCAAAACAGGCTGTCTGGACATGAAATTGCTCAGCAGTGAAAATTTTCCACAAAATTATTCAGGTCAAAGTGAAGAATTGTTTTATTCATCATTGCAATTTCATGCTTAGACAATGTGTATCTGCATTTGTGATCCCGTAACAGACACACAAACTATTCTAATGTAAAACAATAATTTCATACGCACACCCTGCCTGACTTTGGGACAACCATAAAATGTTCACCTCGAGTGTTTGGGACCCATAGTTAGGCCCTATGAAATAATAATTCCCATTTCTCATCACTGCTTCCCACAATGTTATTCACCTGCAATTTTCATTTCATTTAGTGAAGTCAAACTGGGTATTTTGCCCTCTGGGTAATTTGTTAAAAAGAAATACCCTCACTTTCATGCTTTAAAAGACAAACAATAATATAAAATATCCCTGCCGACCAGACTAGTTATGTGTAGAAAATATGAGAAATGGGTAATTAATTTCATGGTACCTTAACTTACCAACCATGGCTCTGTTTGCAGAAGGGATGACTTTCTTGGTGCCAGATGGCAGTTTTACCCTCGATCTCTTAGCATCTGGATTGTGAGAAATAACAGTAGCGTAGTTGCCAGATGCACGTGCCAGTCGGCCACGATCCCCTGTCTTTTCCTCCATACAGCACACGATGGTACCTTCCGGCATGGAACCTACTGGCAGTATGTTGCCAATTTGCAGGTTGGCTGCAAAAACAGTAAGTCTGGTTAAAAAAGATATTCTTTTGGAAAAAAAAAAAAAGAAAGTGACCGAGGAACAGGGAAGTGACTGAGGAACAAAGAACCTGTATACAAATCCATTCTACAGCAAAAACATCACCTTCTGGATTGTTCCTTTCAAATGCCAATAAGAGGAAACTTTCAATATGAGAGCACAAGTTCAGACCTACATTTCAAACACTATTTTTGTACAACTAATGTTAAAACTTACAATAGTGACAATATATTTTTTTGGGGGGGGGGGGGGGCGGGGGTCATGAAAAGGGAGGAGACACTCATGTGGGCAGGGGTACCAAAAAAAAAACATCATACAGCACAATGCCACATTGCAGCACCAGATCATGAGACAGAAGCAAGAACTGGGTGTATACAAACTCAAAAACGCTATCGTAATTGAAGCAATTTTCCCTGACCTAGCAAAGCCCCAAACACAACTTAAGAAACAATTTAGTTGAACACTTTCATACAGACAAGACCATTCACACTATATTTCCCAGTTGAAAGACCACTGCATGACACCATCATCACAACTTAATATCATCATATCATGATAATTTACTAAGAATCTTACAATCTATCCACTCGAGTCAATGCAAAATTCAAATAGAAGTTTCAACGCAAATGATAAAAGCACCTTTCCACTTAACCAAACCCTGAAGATTGAACATGGTTGTAATCATAGTGTTCGATACCTCCAGCCATCATTTAGACAGCAAATCACCAAGGTGGACAGCCCCCAAAAAGGGGGGTGGGGGGTGAAAGTGTAACTGAAACCGTCCTATATTTATTGTTACCGGTAACAACTGGTTTGGTAGGCAGGATCTTTTTGCTTCTTAGTCTAAATTAATTAAAAATTTTGCATGGTGACTGCATAGAAATGAAAAGTTTTGCATTTACTTAAAATTGTACACAAACAGCCATGCTGTCCCGCACAAATAACGCAAAAGTCAACTACAAGAAGTCTATTTTTATCACAGTTAAAACGGTGGCCACTTCACAAGCGGCTGATGTGAAACAATGCTGACCAGGATACAAGTAAAATTGGGAATTTGGATGCCCTATTTTAAATTTCTGGCTAACACACTGGTTACAAATATGGGGAAGTGACTGAGGTATGGACCATGGTATCAATCAAAATACAAAGACTCTGTTCACAGGTTGGTAGGGAAATGAAGACCAAATTATTTTCAGCTGACTCCAGCAGCTCATAGCCTACTGTTTTTCAGTTTTTGCCACAGGGATGCAGTCAGCATAATGTTTCACTCACATCAGCAGCAGATCCATTAATTGGCAAAATAAGTGCTAAAGGTGTTGTTCTATAGATTTTTCAATCAAACATATGGTTAATTGAGAGCAAACAAGAAACAATTTTTTTAAGCAAGAAGACAGTAGTGCTGGGACACCCTTCGTAACTCCCTTGGATCTGCACAAACACACAGAATATATTATCATCATAAACACTATAAAATTCACACACTCTATCTAGTTGCAATCAATTCATATCACTTCAAAACTTACCCTTTTTCCCACAGTATAAAAACTGTCCAGTGTACATGCCTTCTGCAGCCACAAAGGTCTCAGTCTTCAGCTTGTACCTATAGGGGTCCCTGAATACTACCTTTGCCAAGGGAGCACCACGACCTGGGTCATGTATGATGTCCTGCAAACAATGAAATGTAAGTAAGTTAAACTTCAAATTCAGTTCAGTTAATATACACAGGAAAGGATTCTCTCTCTCTCTCTCTCTCTCTCTCTCTCTCTCTCTCTCTCTCTCTCTCTCTCTCTCTCTCTCTCTCTCTCTCTCTCTCTCTCTCTCTCTCTCTCTCTCTCTCTCTCTCTCTCTCTCTCTCTCTCTCTCTCTCTCTCTCTCTCTCTCTCTCTCTCTCTCTCTCTCTCTCTCTCTCTCTCTCTGAATGTTCACACGCTTTTCTTTTCAATTCTAAAGAAACTTCATGAGACCATGAACAACAAAAAGCCTTCCCAAGTTTTTAAATTTGTTCATCTGTATGTTGAAACGATGGTCAAACTGTGCTCACATTTTTTTGTTATTCTTTCCCTTTCAGTTGTTACAAATGGGGCTGCAAAACGTCTCTGAGCTGTCAGTGTACATGCAAATATCTTGATGAAAGCCACATTTTCATTGACATGCATTCTTTCAGCATAGATAGTTTTCTGTCAATGCAATTTTTTATAATATCAGGCACTCCAAGAAAACTTTATGCCAAAAGACTGTACCACTTGGAAGTACTGTGGCTTGCTCTTGGGTGAGTACACAACTTAACAAAATTATAAATGATCTTTTTTCTTGCAAAAATTTGGCTTTTATAGGTACATACATGTTATTTCAATTTTCAAGCTTTTGTATATGACTTTCGAAATACAGCTTTTAAGTGTCATGTTGGTTTGTAAGCTCTTATGGGGGGGGGGGGGGGGGGGCTGAATACTATTAACTGTCACCTTTTCATTTAAGCCTTTAAACCCCCCCCCCCAGCCCATCTCTCCTATGCAACCCAAAGTTCACCAGATTTGAGCTTCTACAACAAAAATCATAACATTCAAGAATTCACAATAAATCAAAATGAAAAAAGAGGGAGAGAGCAAGATTATTTGTCCCTTAGGAGGACAATTTTCATTCCTATTTTATCCACAGGAAACCCACAAGATCTGATTAATTCCTAGTGATCAAGCTCAAATATTGGACAGGATTTTCATCTTATGTAGCCATAAATAGCTTAAATTACTTGGGCCTGTAAAAAATGGCCATATAAACTTTACAGCCCAATAAGTCCTTGAACATGAGTAAAAGAAATGCTTTGGAGAAGACCTGTCATTAATTTTCATGTACTATACACACACAATGAAGTTCTAAGTAGATTCTACAGAAGTCTGCTCATATTACAGCCAAATGATTTGTAAAAGGTACACAATTTGACAGGTATGAACATATGATTGGTGTTGTGATGAATACATTACCCGTACAACTCCTTTGATGTAACCATGGCGTTCTGCATAGTCAACAGCTCGAAGTCTGGCAGCCCCTTTCCGGTGTTTTGTATGTGCTGTGAAGACACTCCCAGGGCCTTTACGTTGGGACCTTATGACTCGCCCCATTTCTGAGCTTAAATGGAAAGAAACAAGGCTCAGAGCTGCAGCAAAAATGTATAAATAAATCACACAACTGCATTACTTTCCTAACAAAGTACATCAACATCCAAGGACAAGATTAATTGACTCAGATCACTTTTTTTTTGTTTCTGTTACCCTGGGCTTGCCTTGGCTATTCGCCAATTTGCCAGTGGTGAAAAAATGGTTGATCTGGCAAAAAAAATTTGAACAACTTCGTCAATTTGGCGAAGATCAAAATTCTGCATGATAGATTTTCCTCTGAAATCTTCCTGCGGAAAAATGAACTTTCATTATCAAAAAAGCAGAAAGCAATCTTTACTGAACTTCAAATGCACTTCAGCAGTAGGAAACCTATTTTAAACACATAAATTGTTGTGTTTCCTAAGTTCAGACATAAACGTTCTTTCCTCTCCCCCCCACCAATGTCATAAGGGCAAATCAACCTGACCAAAAATACATACATGTACTTATCTCCAAATATATTGTGACTTCAAACTTTGGTCTTCATGATAGTTATTTTGTCACAGTGCTGTATTTACCCATAAAGGTCCAAAGACAGGGTTTTAATGAAATATTTATGTCCTAGAGGGGCAAAATTATGTGAAATATACGAATAAAAAATTAACGTGCTCGGTGGCCATGTTGAATGCACTACCATCTGCTGGCCAAAAAGGGAAATGCATGTCAGGGCTGCACAAATTGCATGAAAGATAGTTTCGTTTATGCACAGCTCACGCAGTTTTGTGCTACCTAGCGTAACCCATTTTCCATTCGCCTAAAAAAATTGATCCGGACCATCAAAGATTCACATAGTAAAGTACATTGTGAATAACTTATAGTATGTCCTATCATCAAATCAATCATGTCCTCCTATCATCCAGTGGGTATTCTAGACTTAATTGACATGGAGTAATTACCAGGTTACGTGCCACCACCTCAAACTTCCAAGCCCTGACAAGTTGACAAGGTCCCTGTGTTCTTGGCTGTACTGTCAATGAATGCATGCATCCAAACCAATGAATTCATTCTGGGATATTCCCTGACGTCAAACCTGTACTACTTCCGCCCAGCCTTGTTTTCGATTATATGCGAACACACATGGTTCCGCCAAGTGTATCTTGGAAAACAAATCACCATAAACTTGGGATCTTTAGTCAAGTGTGCTGTCTATTTGGGTTGTAGAATGCACTTAGTGACCACAGTATTTACCTTTTAAATGTGTGTGTGGGGTGGGGCCATGTTCATCTTAATTATTTTCCACTTCTGCTTGTACGCCAAAATGGGTTACGCAAACCAAAAAGGTTATGCAAGTAAATTTGCATATAACCCATTTATGGGTTTTTAATGTTGTTGTGACCAGATACTTGACTAGTGACCTAGGTTCATTTCATGGCACATTTTGCTTTCATGTGTGGCTGAGCGAATTTTTAAAACAAACTCAAACAAGAAAGTTGTTATACATGTTACAGTAACCCACATACAGTACGTGACCTAGTTTTCCAAAATGAGAGCTACCTGGAGTCTGTTCATAACAAGCGTGAAGCACATCTGGCCAACAATATCAGACACTACTATATTTCTATGCACACAGTTATAAACAGTGACACGAACACATTAGAGATCATTATGTAATGTATTCATAAACTAGACATACCTTCAACGCAAGCATTCGCTGATGGGTCAGTTATTTGCTCAAATTGCGTCATAGAGACACCAAAATTTAATCAGTTCATCTTGGCATGCTGGATAAGCATACTGCCACATTTGAGCAAAATACATTTGAGCATTCTGCAGATATTCCGGTAACGAGCCTGCAATTAGGCTGCGATTTGCTCAAATTAGGTCAGAGTGACACCAAAGTCTAATCAGTTCATCTTGCTAGGTAAGGTAAGCATATTGCCAAATTTGAGCAAACTGCATGAAGGCATTCTGTAGATACCATGGTAACGAGAATGTGCACATCCTGACTGACTCAAATTTGGTCATGGTAACACCAAAATTTAATCAGTTCATCTTGACAACTAGATAAGCATACTGTTGAATTTGAGCAAAATACATTGGAGCATTCTGTAGTAACAAGCATGTAATTAGGCTGCCATTTGCTCAAATTAGGTCATTGTGACACCAAATTCTAATCTGTTCATCTTGCGAGGTAAGGTAAGCATATTGCCAAGAGCAAAATACATGAAGGCATTCTGTAGATATCGTGGTAACAAGGACGTGCTCATCCCGACAGGCGGACAACCAGAAAACAGAAAGGGTCCCCCTTATGGGGCGGACCCTTAAAAAGCTTTTCAAAATCCAACTTTAGACATACCCTTTTTTCAAACTTGATATTCCAGCACTATAGAGCTTTCCTTATTCATTTCCAAGGTTTGGAACTCATCAAGGGTGCTACACCCTGCTGCATACTAGAGATTTAAAACCAAAATTGTAACATGAATGGGAATAATTGGGTGTTTTTACCCACTGGGGCTCAGCTGTGACATCAAGCTGAGGCTGAGGATATATTTGCATTATTGGGATAAGACTGAAGACATAACTGCCATGGACAGCAGGTTTCACTGGCTAGATGACAGTAACAAATTCATTTAGATTATAACAAGGGGTCAGGCCTATTTGGTTTGTCACCCCATTATCGATTTCATAAATTTGGCTTTTCAAATGAGATTCGATAATTTAGGCCAAGTCAAGATTACTTGCCAATATCATGCTAAATTTTTAGTTCTGAGTATATCTATCAAGTTACATAACTTCTTTGTCAGCCTTTTATCAAAGTTGACCTTAGGAACACTGTAAAGCTCTGTACGCTATCAGTCTGATGTACGTCTTTTATTCCCACTAAAATATGCACAGGGATTTCCTTTTAAAGGCTGAAATACAGGCCTTGTACACAGAGCTCCCTCTGTGCATAGCAACCATCATTCAGTTCTTATTCTCATGAATGATGTCCTCACTTTCCGATACGTCACCCCAACTTGTTAAATCTGACAGTTGACTGGTAGTCTCAGTTTGTGTTGTCGTGTACAACCACCATGACATTGACCTAGCATCAACTAGCTACGTTACCCCCACCTATATAAGCAGCTGGACACGGTGATCCTAACTGCCACTGATGAGTATCACTCAATACAAAACCAGTCTGGCTTCTTCTCCAAGTTTTGGTTTACGGTGACTGGTTTTGCCAGGTTTTACATTTTAAAGTCAAGATTAACTGGTGCATGTAAGTTCTCGGGACTGAAAGGGCTCGGTAAGCAGGCAGGCTTGGTACATGTATACATGTATATTAGTTTCCATTGCACTTATGTAGTTTTAAAACCACTCTACCTGGAAACGCCAAAGCTCTTGTGGGGTAAATGCTTGTACACCTGCTCACATATATGGATAGAATATCCTGTAAATTTGATAACTTAAGCTGCAAAACTCTTCAACTTGCTGATTGTTACTTTCAAATAAACTCTTAAGGGAATACACACCTCTATCCTGCAAGAATTTTGTATTCAGCCAAATACACATTTAAAATTGCTAATTGCAGCCTCACCCATTTCTAATCACAGAGAGCTTTTTTAAAGCACATTAAAGTTCATACAGAGTGACCATAAAGATATGAACTAGACCCATCGATTTTGAAGGACATTGCAATACAGTGGGATGCCAAGTAGCAGATACACCTATGACAATACTGAAGTGAACTTTATTTTCAAACAACAAATTACAAAGTTAAATGACAATGCAGGAGATGAGGGCTCTAAGAGGAGTTGAAAAATCAAGCTGGGTGCCTGTACTGTGTTTGCGACTACTGCAGTAAAATAAAAGAGAAAAAAAAAAAATGAAAAGTATTTTATTACTATGTACATTGATGTTCTTGAGACAAAATGAAATTTGTAGAATGCATCTTGAACATTATAACATATACACAGATAATGATAAGGGCCTGTGCTGACACCAAGTAAATTTGATTCATCGAACAAGACACGAGCTGACACACATCAAGGTGCGTGCTCAGTACACATCTGCAAGTCATGAACTAGCCTGGCTGTGAAAGCGGCCTGGCAATGTGCAAATGAATTTGGCAATGGGATGGGTGTAGGATTCGCCAGCTTCTTTTGAGTTATACCCATATATTAGCATGTGTCCATGCCGGGGTAAAATTGCTGTAATATCACCCGGACTGTTGTGTTGGAGGTGCGATAAGTATATTCATAAACTGATAAACAAGCGATCTTGACCTGCCTCGGTATGCTATGGCAACAGGCATGTGCGTGGGAAATCGACTTGCTTAGGACGTGTTCTATTGGGGATGGCAGATGAACAATGTATACGTTTGCGAATGGAATCAGGTCTAGATTCAATTTGAGAGGATTTGTACTCGTACTGGAAGCCCTAGCGAGCTGCAGATATGGCTACAGCTCAGGAGCTTCACTTCCTTTTTGAGTTTTATAAATATCATATTATTCATGTTTAGTTAGAACTATCAATGGGGTAAAAAAGACACTTGCATTCCACAGGACCAGGGTAAACTCTCAACCGTTTGGAAATCGGGCCCACCCCCCTACCCCCACCCCCAGGCCATGCTTACAATTGCTAATTGCAACCTCTCCCATTAGTTCTTGTCAAAATAAACTGGTAACAAACACAAATTCCATTTTGTAAGGCACTAGTTGTGTTTTCAGTGGAACAGCTGCATGCCTTTACTTGATAGAGTGACAGCCCAAATGTATTACTAACTCAGACTCAGCCTGCTGGGATATATCCAAATTGCTCAGGATTGGTGACAAGTCAACATTTCCATTCTGGCTGGATACTTTTGTGTTCATCATTGCAATTTGGCATGTTGTATGGCTCTGATGAGCTGAAAGTAACTCGACTTGCCACTCGGCTTCCCTTAATTTTGCATGTTACCAATCAAACTGGTGACCAAAATTATTGTGCATCATGCATGTGCCTGATGTGTTGCTGACAGTGGAACACACCGTGTGAACTCATGTGTTGTCCGTAACATACATACTTTAAATGATCTTCTTGCGAACATATTTTCATTCGCAGCTTCAACATATTTAATGGATTCTCTTGTGAAATTAATATATTTTTGACATTTGCTGTTTTTATTGGCAGATGACAGCATAATGATGGCGATTCGCTTAGATTCTCATTCTATTCATGTCATTCTTGCCACTCACCGATATGGCCGATGTTCAAGAGGCTTGGTACCCGGATGTTCAGAGCTTTTCTATGGTAGACAAAGACTCTTTGTTGTTGGATATCTATGTTGATTTTATTCACTATATTTATTCATTCTATTTCAGTTTGGGTTTTATGTCCACTGTGGTGCATTTTTCTTTTTTTTTTTGGGGGGGGGGGGTGGGGTCCAATCGAAACATGTCCCAAAGGGCCTGTGCTCACACCAAGTAAATTTGAGTTATCGAACACGAGCAGACACACATCAAGGCGCGTGCTCAGTGCACATCTGCAAGTCATGAACTAGCCTGGCTGTGAAAGCGGCCTGGCAATGTGAATATGAATTTGGCAATGGGATGGGTGTAGGGATTCGCCAGCTTCTTTTGAGTTATACCCATTTTATAGCATGTGTCCAGTAAAATTGCTGAAATATCTCCCGGACTGTTGTGTTGAGGTGTGATAAGCATATAAACTCATAAACAAGCGACCTTGAACTGCCTCGGTATGCTATGGCAACAGGCATGTGCGTGGGAAATCGACTGGCTCAGGACAAAGTGTTCTATTGGGGATGGCAGATGAACAATGTATACGTTTGCGAATGGAATCAGGTCTAGATTCAATTTGAGGGGATTTGTACTTGTACTGGAAGCCCTAGATAGCACCATATATGGCTATGGCTCAGGAGCTTCACTTCCTTTTTGGGTTTTATAGCTCCCGAAGGGAGCTAAACCGTTACGTGCGTACAGGAAACAAATTAATTCATGCTCCCTTATCTTGCTAGTGGATGGCCTGAATTGCTTGCGGCACGGAAGTTGCTTTTTTTTTTTTGAAGCAAACAGAACCGGAAGTGCAGTCTAGAACCCATGAAAACTGAATCATTCTCCACGACAGATTAACCGAAATGAAAGAACAAGTTCATTGTCGTGTACATAATTAATATTTTTCTCAAATTTTTGGATCATTAGTCCTTCTTCAGGGAATGACAGTTGATAAGCAAAGATAAACGCTCACCGGCCCCAGGCTATGGCCTTGGCTGGTTCCCTGCCTTGCCGCTACGTCGTATAGATACTCGAGCACCGAGCATTGCAATTGCATTGAAGCTTCGGGAGCTTCCACAGCCTGGCTGTTACATATTAAATATCATATTATTCATGTTTAGTTAGAACTATCAATGGGGTAAAAAAAACACTTGCATTCCACAGGACCAGGGTAAACTCTCAACCGTTTGGAAATCAGGCGAACCCCCACCCCCAATCCACACTTACAATAACTATTGCTAATTGTAACCTCTCCCATTAGTTCTTGTCAAAATAAACTGGTAACAAACACAAATTCCATTTTGTAAGGCACTAGTTGTGTTTTCTGTGGAACAGCTACATGCCTTTACTTGATGGAGTGACAGCCCAAATGTATTACTATTACTAACTCAGACTCAGCCTGCTGGGATATATCCAAATTGCTCAGGATTGGTGACAAGTCAACATTTCCATTCTGGCTGGATACTTTTGTGTTCATCATTGCAATTTGGCATGTTGTATGGCTCTGATGAGCTGAAAGTAACTCGACTTGCCACTCGGCTTCCCTAAATTTTGCATGTTACCAATCAAACTGGTGACCAAAATTATTGTGCATCATGCATGTGCCTGATGTGTTGCTGACAGTGGAACACACCGTGTGAACTCATGTGTTGTCCGTAACATACATACTTTAAATGATCTTCTTGCGAACATATTTTCATTCGCAGCTTCAACATATTTAATGGATTCTCTTGTGAAATTAATATATTTTTGACATTTGCTGTTTTTATTGGCAGATGACAGCATAATGATGGCGATTCGCTTAGATTCTCATTCTATTCATGTCATTCTTGCCACTCACCGATATGGCCGATGTTCAAGAGGCTTGGTACCCGGATGTTCAGAGCTTTTCTATGGTAGACAAAGACTCTTTGTTGTTGGATATCTATGTTGATTTTATTCACTATATTTATTCATTCTATTTCAGTTTGGGTTTTATGTCCACTGTGGTGCATTTTTCTTTTTTTTTTTGGGGGGGGGGGGGTGGGGTCCAATCGAAACATGTCCCAAAGGGCCTGTGCTCACACCAAGTAAATTTGAGTTATCGAACACGAGCAGACACACATCAAGGCGCGTGCTCAGTGCACATCTGCAAGTCATGAACTAGCCTGGCTGTGAAAGCGGCCTGGCAATGTGAATATGAATTTGGCAATGGGATGGGTGTAGGGATTCGCCAGCTTCTTTTGAGTTATACCCATTTTATAGCATGTGTCCAGTAAAATTGCTGAAATATCTCCCGGACTGTTGTGTTGAGGTGTGATAAGCATATAAACTCATAAACAAGCGACCTTGAACTGCCTCGGTATGCTATGGCAACAGGCATGTGCGTGGGAAATCGACTGGCTCAGGACAAAGTGTTCTATTGGGGATGGCAGATGAACAATGTATACGTTTGCGAATGGAATCAGGTCTAGATTCAATTTGAGGGGATTTGTACTTGTACTGGAAGCCCTAGATAGCACCATATATGGCTATGGCTCAGGAGCTTCACTTCCTTTTTGGGTTTTATAGCTCCCGAAGGGAGCTAAACCGTTACGTGCGTACAGGAAACAAATTAATTCATGCTCCCTTATCTTGCTAGTGGATGGCCTGAATTGCTTGCGGCACGGAAGTTGCTTTTTTTTTTTTGAAGCAAACAGAACCGGAAGTGCAGTCTAGAACCCATGAAAACTGAATCATTCTCCACGACAGATTAACCGAAATGAAAGAACAAGTTCATTGTCGTGTACATAATTAATATTTTTCTCAAATTTTTGGATCATTAGTCCTTCTTCAGGGAATGACAGTTGATAAGCAAAGATAAACGCTCACCGGCCCCAGGCTATGGCCTTGGCTGGTTCCCTGCCTTGCCGCTACGTCGTATAGATACTCGAGCACCGAGCATTGCAATTGCATTGAAGCTTCGGGAGCTTCCACAGCCTGGCTGTTACATATTAAATATCATATTATTCATGTTTAGTTAGAACTATCAATGGGGTAAAAAAAACACTTGCATTCCACAGGACCAGGGTAAACTCTCAACCGTTTGGAAATCAGGCGAACCCCCACCCCCAATCCACACTTACAATAACTATTGCTAATTGTAACCTCTCCCATTAGTTCTTGTCAAAATAAACTGGTAACAAACACAAATTCCATTTTGTAAGGCACTAGTTGTGTTTTCTGTGGAACAGCTACATGCCTTTACTTGATGGAGTGACAGCCCAAATGTATTACTATTACTAACTCAGACTCAGCCTGCTGGGATATATCCAAATTGCTCAGGATTGGTGACAAGTCAACATTTCCATTCTGGCTGGATACTTTTGTGTTCATCATTGCAATTTGGCATGTTGTATGGCTCTGATGAGCTGAAAGTAACTCGACTTGCCACTCGGCTTCCCTAAATTTTGCATGTTACCAATCAAACTGGTGACCAAAATTATTGTGCATCATGCATGTGCCTGATGTGTTGCTGACAGTGGAACACACCGTGTGAACTCATGTGTTGTCCGTAACATACATACTTTAAATGATCTTCTTGCGAACATATTTTCATTCGCAGCTTCAACATATTTAATGGATTCTCTTGTGAAATTAATATATTTTTGACATTTGCTGTTTTTATTGGCGGATGACAGCATAATGATGGCGATTCGCTTGGATTTTCCTTCTATTCATGTCATTCTTGCCACTCACCGATATGGCCGATGTTCAAGAGGCTTGGTACCCGGATGTTCAGAGCTTTTCTATGGTAGACAAAGACTCTTTGTTGTTGGATATCTATGTTGATTTTATTCACTATATTTATTCATTCTATTTCAATTTAAGTTTTATATCCACTGTGGTTCATTAATCTAAATAAAACTAGACACAATATTAATTATTTAATTACGACATATACCATCGAGGGAGGTATCATTATACCCAAGTACACAGAGGCACGTTGTTTTTGGCGGGAACAGTCAAGTTCAAATCCTGTCACACTTGCTGAATATATTCAGCGTCACAAGCAGATGCGTCAACACAATCACGCAGTTGCTTCACAATCATCACACATGCCAATAATTTCTCTATTCATGAATTACGATAGGACTGCTTGTTAATCATGTCATATTGCAATCTCAAATTATGCCTTGACGATTATGATAGGGCTGCTTGTTAATCATGTCATATTGCAATCTCAAATTGTGCCTTGACGATTATGATAGGACTGCTTGTTAATCATGTCATATTGCAATCTCAAATTGTGCCTTGACGATTATGATAGGACTGCTTGTTAATCATGTCATATTGCAATCTCAAATTGTGCCTTGACGATTATGATATAACTGCTTGTTAATCATGCTATACTGCAATCTCAAAATATGCCTTGACGAGACTACCAGTTGCTGACTCCTGGTTTGCACAGGAAATTGGCTAATTAACAGGACGACTGTTACCTGAATGAAGTGATGTTTCCATATGTCAGGGGAAAAAAAAAGGGGGGGGGGTAATATACATCAATACATTCGGAATTTTCATGATACAGACTGACACTACAGAAAATGAAATGTGGCTTTGTTAAGGAAAGTCGAAGAGAGTGTAGACAATATTTGGAATTGGCAATTGTAATTTGTGTTTGGGGGAGGGGGGGGGCAATTGCTAATATACTGCATCGGGGGCTAGTGCAAGTCAATTTATGGCTCTTTATTTCAATGTCTCCCCCACTCACCCACCAAAGCTTTTCGAAATTTGAAGAACTGAAAATTCGGGTAATGTTATCCGCCACATTTCAATAATATTAATCTTCACATGATACATGAATTAAGAATTAAATGTTTAAAAAAAACATTTGAACATATAGGTAATGTCAGACACTTCTTCAGAATTCAAGCAGTGTTATTATTAAGTCCTACAAGAGAACTGTGGCATTCCTGTGCTCAGCCGACATATAGATTAGCCTGAATCACGTGACAGTCAGACTCAGTAAGTCCTAAAGTATGAAGATTAAAGTCAACTGAAAAGCCACACTGGCATAATAAGACATACATATCTTTACGCTCGTGTCTCTATATTGACCTTGCTCATTGTTGCGTGTTCTCTTATTTAACAGCACTATCTTACGAACAATTAAGTTAGATGTAGACTAAGTCAAGACAATTCCCAATGAATTTACAGAGAATCCAGAAGATGCGATGCAAACAGAAAATGTCAAAATTTACAAACAGGCTGATAGACCTCATTTAAAACAAAAAATAATTGCGCTGCCACCTGTGGAACAAAATAAAGTCATGGGGAGACAAAACTGGACCTTCGTAATTTTGAAGAGATTAACAAGGGGATGTTCACACGTTTTACAAGCATAGACAGCAGGGAAACCTCTACTCCTCCTCTCAGCCAGTTAGGTGCCCAATATTGGTCTTTGGCACGCCGCTTATATAGTTCAGAGAGAAAGAGAGAGATCGTCTTCAGTAGAAGCTATCCCAAACAGGGTAAGCAAACAAGTGTGAAGATTTATTGTGTCGTATATGTTCACATATACAATCATTTGGATTGAAACTTTTGAACGCGAACACCGTATTTTGAGAACCATATTGGCCTAAAACAGGGATATATAGCCGTTGAGTACACTTTTATTCAACATTTATGATTCGTACCTCTGTACACTTCATGCCGAGCCTCACGTTGAAATAGGGGACACTGGGGACAATTAAGCCTCGGTGGCCTCTGTAGAATGCAGACGACGTCTTACTCTTAGCCAAATGGATGGATGGATGGATGGGTGGATGGATGGATGGATGGATGGATGGATGGATGGATGGATGGATGGATGGATGGATGGATGGATGGATGGATGGATAGATAGATAGATAGATAGATAGATAGATAGATAGATAGATAGATAGATAGATAGATAGATAGATAGATAGATAGATAGATAGATAGATAGATAGATAGATAGATAGATAGATGTTCGAATGAATGATCGAACAAACAATTATACTGCTGGTAAAAATAAAGATGTCACTGTTCAATGTTGAACACAGGGGCAGTGACATCTTTTTATTGACCAGGAGTATAGTTAAAACACACACACACACACACACACACACACACACACACACACACACACACACACACACAGATGACTTGAAGCTGTTAATTGATAGATGAAGTGCCTATGATAAATTTTGGGGATTTGATATTTACACTGATAAAACCGGTGTATGGTTTTCAACACTCGGGTAAAAATAAGAGAAACGACAATTTTGTATGCGATGGTAATGTGCTGACTGTTTCTCTTATGTTGGTATATTATTTGGCTGCAGTGGTACATTCAGCCACACTGCAAATAACTTGGCGGAAGATAGTGGTCCACATTCTGAATTATCCACAGTGAACATGCAAGCGTGATGCATCACTCCTACCCAAAACGCAACTATAATACGGCTCTGAAAATTGGTCGACCGTATCTTCCTTTATTCTTTTTTCTGCTGGTACTTAATTTCAACTCCTTCAGTGACAACTACAAGTACAGTCGAACTACTCTCAATCATAATAAGGGTGCTAGATGTGTGTTGTGAACAGACCTTTCGTCCAGATACCAACATGGCTCTGGTTCCAGATAATATAATGGTCCCGGTTAACAGCTTTCCTAGGCCCCCTTTTGGGAGCAAATAGGAAAGCTGTAGAGCCAGTCCCAAACTTGACAGTGAAAGAGTTTATAACGCACACATGAAGAAAGTTGTTGGAATTAAATCTGCTAACAAGGCCATGATCAACTTCAGTAAATTCACGATTGGCCTCGACAAAAGTTTCGAATTCAGCTTCATAAGCCGGATACCAAGCTTAGGTTTTACCGTCTTTTAAAAAATTGTCATACAGCTGAAAAGCACCTTTCTGACGTCGCTGATTCCAGGATGCTCAGAGATTAAACAAAAT
Source organism: Hermodice carunculata (assembly GCA_964020975.1). Taxonomy (NCBI): domain Eukaryota; kingdom Metazoa; phylum Annelida; class Polychaeta; order Eunicida; family Amphinomidae; genus Hermodice; species Hermodice carunculata. Next base: position 43,303,020 of record OZ026621.1, on the reverse strand, counting down.
ATAGAATCAGAAAACTCAAATAGCTTATTGAGACTGGTCACTACTGTAAAGAAATTATTTGTCTTTTTTTTTGACACAATCACTGCTTGTACGTTACTTTAACTACTTCAGTGACAATTGCGACAGAAGTCAAACAACTTCAAATGAACTGCGCTGAATTACAATACGGGTGCTAGATTCGTGTTCCTTGTAAAGCGACCTTTCATCCAAGTGTCTCGTCTTCTCGGATAGGGCACAGTTGGTTATTGTCATCAACTTCGTATGTGTTGCACACCTGTATCATGATTACAAATGATTAATAATCTTATTTCAAGGTATAGAGGATTTAGTGCGAAATGAATATATTTAATATTTATCATGAAAAATAATTGATAGTCTTATTTCAAGACATATATTTAATGGGAAATAGAAGGAAATAGAAATGTAAACCAGTTGTACATCATGCATCAAGTTCACAGAACATCTGTCCTTCACAGTTAGAGGGCAAACTTTGTAAACGTGACACAAATCATAAGATAAGTTTATGTCTCAAGCTGACGTCCGAAACTTTTTGGCAAACACAAACAAAGTCACATCAACTTCCTTTCATATGCATATCTATAAAGTCAGAGTTCTTCTTTACTTCATGTTAGAGAAACTGGATGCAGGTGGTCACATGACCAGGTATGGCTGGCATAAATACCTATAGGGGCTGGCTGTTCTTCAGCCAGCCTGGGGTTGTATAGGGGAGAAAAGATTGTATTGTAAGGCCCTTCAACACAAGAATTTATTATTTCACGATCTCATGTTTGCTCTTCTATCTCTTTGGTTTTGTTTTATTTGCTTATGTGGCCCCTAAAGTATTCATTTTTCTTTTTCTAAATTATCCACACCTCTTATTTTATATTTTTGGCATTTTTAGATAAAAATTGATCACAATCATAACTTGTATTGCATTTATTAACAACCAAATCATAAATATGTATTTTGTGGTCTCTTTGAAACTATTTATCAGTGTTATGGCCTTTCATGGATCCTGTCATCAAAATTTGCACCAAACGACTGCTTAAGTGATAACTCAACTTGCCATTTAGCCATAACACCTTTATTTCGTTTGCCATAACAGTGATAGCTCAAAATGAACATCACGTAGACAACATTCACCATAGCTTGAATTCTTAGATATCCTATTGCCACGGAACTTGGAACTATGAAAAGACAACAGTTGGGACGAGAAAAACAGAATCATGGTTTGAGCCATGTACTATGCCTCCTCTCCCGTGGCTAAGGGAAGAAGGGCAGCGGAGAGGGATACATCGTGTGCAACTTAATGACACAAATAAATGATCACAGAGTATATTATAACCACAAACAATATTTGACGTTAGATACTTTTTGATAAGAAAAATACAAACACAAATGGAACACCAGAAATTATAGGCATACATATGCATCATGTTCTCAAAAGTCTTGCTGATCATTTCCGCACTTGAGAAACTCATAAACGAAAAGATATTGAAAATAATTGTTCACTAAATTGAAGTCCGTTAAATTGATTTGCTGTTGCATATACAATACAGGTTTGTATGCTTTTTATTCTTTAGGAAAAAGGAATTGTCAACGTTTTCATCTATGTCCAACATGGCCATGGAGGGGGGGGGGGGGCAGAGACGGATGACCACAATTTCAACCCTAAAAAATGTTGATTTTCTACATCCAACTTTTTCAGTTCCCCTGCAAAATTTCAACCTGTCACCAGGTGTCACTTCGCATTTTAACCCCTTTCTTCCCATCAACCCCTTGACGTAATTCCCATTTTGTCAGCTGGAACAGATATGTGCAGATGCAACCATGGAGGCCAGTGAGACCGCAGCTGAATGTATGTCGCCAAAAATCCCAGATGCATGATAAAAACTCCTAAATCATTGTATGATCATGTATCAAATGCATTTAACTTTGTACATCAGCATACATCAAGACAGGTCATACAAAGAACATTCCAAGAAGAATGGAAAAAATGCTGGAAAAATGTAGAAAAGAGGCTGCACATATTTATAAGGTCTACCATTTCAAATGCCCTTGAGCAATCTAAGAAATCTAAAAGACAGCAGAGCAAGCCCGGGAAAAAATGTTGATGATGGCCATAAACGGGGATGGGGGTAGGGGTAAAAAATTATGGTCATTTTGGACATAGATGAAAATTTTGACAATTATGAACCACCCTTATATGGCTTCCTATTTTAATAGGACTGGTACACACGACAAACTACACACACACACGTCACGTTTTTTGTTTAATTCTATGTAGTTCATCTGAGACAAGAAATACTGGAATCTCAGTGTTCCTTGGCTTAGACTCTATGTATTCTCTCTGCGTTGCCTCGGAAATCTGTACCACAGTAACCATACCAACATAAAAATATTCAGGCCTAAATTACTGTACAATGAATTTTGTAAGCACAGATCTTTGATTGAATTGCAAATAAAAATATCTGGTGAGTCTTTTGTGTGTGGAATGGTCTATTCCAGCATATATTTAAGCTTTAGAATTTTGTTGGCATTTTTATGCTGAAGAAGTTGCCACTCATATTGTCAAAATTTGCATCGATCGTTATAATTTAAGCCCAAAGTTTGCTACAACGCATGTTTGTTGATTGTGATGCCACAATGTCCTGCTCATGTGGAAATATTACATGCTCCCGACGTATCACGTGGGTAGTCAGTGCGCATATATATAGACGCGCCGTCTTTTGTCGAGCGGAGGAAATTTTTCATGAGCCACTGAAATTTATGGAAACTTTCTTCAAGATTTTGTAATATGCCTAATGATTCCAACCAAGATGCGAAGGGTCTAGAACAGCAGGTATGTTTATACACTTGTGATAACTGTGATATAAATTTTATACCCGATTGTAGTCTGTGGAACGAGTTCAGAGCGATCTCTTTTAGTACCGATTTGACCTGGATGCATGGGAGAAAAAAGATGGCGTCCACCAAACCGCATGCTCTTTGATTATCGAGGAAGTTTATTTTAGCCAGTAGATGGTTGAGTCTCGTCAGCAATTGACAGCGTAATGTGAAATTTATAGAGTTTAACACAAGTCAAGAGTAAATCGTCAACATTTAAAGTATCTAAACGTTGTTAAATTCGTATGCTGATAAAACCCATGGCCACCCAACCCGTCATGTCACTGGTGGACACCTGAACACGCCGGCGTCGCGTGGGTACCAGCTTGAAAAATGAAGGGAGTGATCATGGCCGGAACAAGCATTGCGTGACCGCTGACGGATATATTGTGAAGTTTAGTGGAATTAAAGGCGGATTGCTTTCGCTATTATCTGGGGAATGGTGTGCGTGTTTACTGTTGTGAATATCGTGTCACGATTGCGAAATGCGAAGTGCTTTATTTTCAAGTCGACACAATTAAAATTATGGCAAATTTGTCAAATTTAAGGTTTTGTACAAATAAATGTAAGGCCCTTCGCATTACATTTTTCAGTGTATTATTTTTAAAAGTTTGTTTGAACTTTGAAATTTGTGCTGAGGGTGAAGAAAAAGAGAAGTTCATTGTGACGACCGTTTCATTTCACAAGTAACTATTTTACCTTTTGAGACAAATTAAGAGGTTGAAAATAAGATGGGGCCATGGAAATTAACATGATGGGACCTAGGGCATTTTCCCTGTGTTGAGTGAAGTACTGGCTACTTTAATTAACTGTGTCAGTGACAAGAGGCGAGAAGCCTTGATTTTTTGCTCATCACAGACATAGTGCCCTTACATAACAGAAGTGATACCTGGTATGTGTACTGTAAATTGCTGTATTTTTGCGTGTATACATTTTTTGTGAGTTTTGTATTTTTGACATTTCACTGTAATTTTAATTACGCTGTTTTGGACATCATTTCCATTCAAACAATGTTTAAATAACTATTTCACAGTGGGGTTTTTTTTTTTTTTCATGGTTTTATGCCATCGGCGAAATAAGCGAAAATAGGAGTACAGCGAAGTTAAAGCAATTTACAGAATTATAGGGTAGTAAAATTAGGTTAAGTTCTTCCTGAAAGCACTTTCATTTCACAAACAATTTTACCATTATCTTTGAGACTGATCAAAACAAAAAAAGTGGGACCTGAAGTATTTTACCCCTTACTTTGAGTGCGGGTGCTGGCAACTTTCATATTCTCGCATCTCTGTCAGAAGCTCTGATTTCTTGCTCATCAGACATAGTGCTCCCCTACTTAAGGTGCCTGCCCTTACTTAAGGTGCATATTACATGGTACAAAAATTGCCGTTGTCCCATTTTAGTTTTGTCAATATGTGTACATGTAGTTTCTTTGCATGAAACAATAAATATTCTAAGACTAATTTGTTAAATGTGAGGGGCATGTTATTCAAGGAGTCAGATTTACACTTGGAGAAAGGATCATAACAAAAGTTTTGGCTTTAAAAGCTTGAAATGAACATTCATGTAAAGACAATAGGACAGCTTAGGTAACCATTTTTTTGTTTTGTTTTCTGTTTAAAGGAATGGTTTTTATGTTATTAAAGTTTTGAGCCACTGCAGTAAACATTGATAACTTTTTCCACTTTGCAGCTCAAAAAGTAGCATTGATAATTGGAATATTGCCAAACAAAAAAATGGCTTCCAAAGTTACTCGTGTCTTCACATAGTCATTAATTACACAAAGATTCATCAATCCAGTTTGGAGTGAGGCTTTTTCAAAATTACCAAGTCTTGTAAAAATCTGTTTCTGAGATATTCAGTTCCAAAGATAGCCAAGGAGATTTTCTGACATTGCCCACAGTTAGCATCTGCTCGGGCCATAAAGAAGGATGACTAAATGTCAATCCGTTAAACTTGTCATAAATTTCACCTACACATGTACAAACACTATACGGTTCTAATCAGTCACCTGTTCAATAATCTGCTCACCTGTAAATTGTATTAACCCTTCTAAAGCAAACACCTCTGTTGGAGACTGCACAAGGTATCTTACTTAAACAGTCCCACGGTTTAAGCAAGCGTTCTCACTCCACTGAATTATTTTCGTCTCTTGATATTCTTCCTATTTCCCAGGTGATAACTCAGGATGCCTTATTTCCAGCTCAAAGAATCTGTTCAGTTAAATCACCAGTGAGAGAGAAACTTGCTTGCTTTTCAAATGGCAGAGCATATCATACATGGTAACAGGGTGAGAGGCACCATGACTGATAAGTTTTAACAATTAGACATGGCTAGTCCGCTGTTGCCATCGCCTTCGGTTGTAACAGCTATGGCGGCGGGTGTCTTAGCGTGGCAGCGGACCCGTTCAGGCCCTTCCCCTGGGAGCCCTCAAGGGGCAGATTACTGGGCAGGACAGTTTCACTGACACGCTGAGGTACCTGTTGCTATCACCTAATCATAATGTACCAGAGTGTACCCAGTATGAGGTAGTGAAGCTGCTGCTTGACCCAGTTCTTACTTTATTCGGCTCTGGTTTTACTTCAAACAAAATGGAAAAAAACTGGAGGGTTGGCGGGGGGGGGGGGGGGGATGTGGCACCTCTGGGAACCTAATCTGTGATAAAATATTAATGATTCAAGTCATATCTAAAAAAATTGAGGGTGATCACAACATGGGATTAGTGCTTGCCATATCATGGAGTCCTTCCAAAATTGTTTACACAGCATAAAAAAGATATCCAACAGCTGAAATCTTGCATTTGTTAGCAATAATATTGCCGGAATATTAAATGCAAGTGGGTGAAAATGTAGACTAAAAAGGTAACATTAGATTTCTTGTTGCTGTAGCCTGTGTAATGAGAAGGATGCAGGAACTTTTTCAAGGGCTTGGCTTTGTGATCATCTGAAAAAAGTGTTTGTCGTCATGCTGCCAACCAAATAAATTTATTGAATGCTAGATTTTTTTTCCACCAAGGAGTAAACTCTTCTGAAGTGCATCTTTGAATTAAAATAATTGTGGGATTTCATGACAACGAAGAAGAATTTCCCTGTGTGCCCAAGAAGATGAAACGGTAAACCAACAATTTTTACCATCCTGTCATCAGAGCTTCCTCTACAATTTTCATATATCCTCTTCGTGAAAAGTAAAAATTGATGCAGAACAAGTACAATTTGCAACAAATAGCATGCTACAGATAAGAGTACTTGTTTTGGGACAAGTCAACTTCATAACGAATTCTAGAGCTGTGTGATTAGTCAGCTGAGTTTTTCGGGTGGTCCATCTGCCTTGCACCCCATGTTCACAAACTGAAGTTTTGACTTCCTGTCTGGAACCATTGATCAAATCTTCAAACGTGGTTGGAGCATACCTTATGTCGGTTTCTGCCAAGTTTGTTAAACAAGTCATGAACTGTAAACTTTTTAGCTCAGCTGACTTGTCAGTCAGCTGAGCTTATGACTAGCCATCTGTTGTCCACAATTAGCATTTTGGACTTCCTTTCTAAAACCATCAGCCAGATTCACTTCAAACTTGGTGGGGATGTGCCTTGGGTGGGTATCTACAAAGTTTGTTCAAATGGTCACACTCCAGTGATTTTTTTTAATATATTTTATTTGTTCTTTTTTGGGCAAACCTAAAAAACTACTCTCTGAAACCCAGTGGTTGTCAGGAGTAAATAGTAGGTGAGCAATAAACAGCTCTTCTAGAAGAGCTTAGGTGAGCACTTGACTTGGCGAGCGCCGTAGGCGCGAAGCCCCGCTAGGGGGGGTCCCGGGGCATCCCCCCCCGGAAACTTTTGAAAATTTAGGCCTCTAAAACAGCAATCTGGGCCACTATTGGCCATAATCTCTCGAAAAATAGATGCCTCAGTAGCAATGGTATTACCCAAATTTTACATTGTATAAATATGAATTATGCTAATTTCTTGCCGCTGATATAGATTTTTGACTATAAGACTTTGAATAAAGCAAGCCAAGTTGAAAAACTTAAAATGCCTGGCAGTCTTCCTGTGTTTTTTGTTTTAGTATATACTCACAGGGCTAGAAATAGGGCTTATCCGCTTGTCCGTACTAAGTGAAACTTGTGAAGGACAAGTAAAGTTGCCAATGTACTTGTCCAAAATTTACATACAGTTCAATTAGAATAAGACTCCACTTGGTTGGCGGACAAGTGAAAATTTTTCCTTATTTCTAGCACTGACTCATCTGCATTCATTAGAGAAAGATTTTGCACTAGACTGCATATGCACACTAGTAGTATCACTGTGCAAACTGTATACATGTAGCTGCATGGTGGACCTGGTAATAATATGAATTGAATATGTGGCTGTGGTAGTGAGCTATGACTTGCTTGCTTGCAATGCTTGCTTCTCTACTGGTTTATCCTTTTCACCTCTGCATAACCGCCACAAACTGAACAAGTGACAACCCACTGAAATCACATATACCATCAGTAACTTGATAATTCAATTAACATGCTTTTTCTACAGACTGAGCTACAAGTAAATTACGTAAAACAACACGTTTGTGTCAAATAAGTTTTTCTAATTAAATATCAATCACAAAGTTGCATTTTGTTTCCCTTTTTTCAAGTGGATCAAAACAGAAAATACAAATAATATCAGCCAGAAAGTTCCTTTTCTGAAGTTGACCATACCTGTCAGGGCTAGAAATAGGGCTTATCCGCTTGTCCGTACTAAGTGAAACTTGTGACGGACAAGTAAAATTGCCAATGCACTTGTCCAAAATTTACATACAGTTCAATTAGAATTTAAGACTCCACTTGGTTGGCGGACAAGTGAAAATTTTTCCTTATTTCTAGCACTGCCTGTTGAGTTGCAGAAAAATTATTCCAAGCCATGAAAAGAAAAAATACAAATGACTAATTATACTACCCTTGGCCTTGCGTTGTGAGAGCCTTTCCACTGATATATAATGCGGTTTGTGAAGAGTATGATCCGACTTTTATTTATTAGGCCTACCATGATCGTTTATTATTAGCACAGAGTCGGACATTCATTCACGGCCGGTCAAACATACCTGCACAAAAAAACACCGTGCCGTCGACAAGTTTTGTCTTATAATCAAACTTATCGAAGGAGGGCCACTTTAAATAGGTTGTCAGTTTGACAGAATTTCCCTTTACAGTACACTGTCCGACAACCGAGGCTCAGCAGGGCTCTACAATTTTTTAAAAAATCACTTGTCCGCAGGGCAAGTGGATTACAAAATCCACTTGTCCTAATATAACTTCTGTAAACATTTTTTCCATCAATGCTAAGGCCTAGACAAACCATTTACCATAACGTGTACTTGCCGCTTATGGTCACCTGCAAATTTGAAAAAAAAAATGAAAAAGGAAAAAAAAAAAAAGGCCAAATTTTACCACGATTCTAGCTACAACTGTTATAACAGTGAAACTGGCAAAATATTAAAAATACAAATTGAAAAGTAAGATATTTGCATGGGATGACAATCGATGAAAATTACAGTGTAATTTATGGGACAATAGGAGTCCGTATCCCGGGTAAACTTAAATAAAGATTAAATAGTTGCATTGGTTTCAGTATCCTCTTTTTCGCTGCCTCTGATGCCGTGATGGGATGCATATCGTTTGCGTACCTACCATGAATGCCATCGGTACATCGTAGTAAATTTGCGTATACAGTATTGGCAAGTTTCTCGCAATAAACGGCGTTATAAATTTAAATTCAAACGAAAATTTTAATATTTCAAATTAGAAATCTAGTGTGCGCGCCGTCACCAACTTTCCTGCAACTGTACACAAACAGCTGCTTTGGCCATGTGGTCTGACGCACAACGCATCACCCGATTGGTCGAATGAGTCACATGCAAAAGTAAGCCAATCACGGCTCGTGTTACAGTGTTGTAAACATGCGTGAATCTGCCGTAATTTACGGAGGGAACACACAAACGGGAAGCCTTGTTTATATTTCAGCATGCAAAAATAAAGATTTCAGTGTTTATTGCAACAATTATTTGGAGTCACAGGCAAATACGCAAAGGTAGGGGATAGAGGGAACTGCCGAATGTTTCCAAAATCTGTCCGTGAGACTGGGTTGGTTCACCGCAGATCCACTCCACCATGCCCACGCTGTCACTTGCGTGTGACTGGCAGTTGTGTGTTGTTTTTGCCCGGGAAGTCATTTCACGGCACCGATACATGATCTTTATTTTTTCCTACATTGTTAGAACCCACCGATAAATGGCATTTGATGTAATTTTGCTGCTGAATTCGCCATGCAAATTTTCATATTTTTTGATGCCTTGACATCGTTTGGGCATATCACAATGACGGTGAGTAGAGTAGTGTGACCCCGCTCAGTAAGCCAGTAGGCCTAACTATTAACTGTCGGTACCTTTGATATCTTAATCGTATGTACCCTCCACGGACAGTGAAAATATCTGCTTGTGTTGACAAAAATGAAGTTCTGATGAATACAACTGCTGACCACGTTTAAACCTGGAATGCTTACAAATTGTCGATTATTATCACCTATTGACCCACGCACGTGCTGCGAAAGCACAACGAGCGGCTCTGTTGCCGTTTCATCGTACAATAAACACGCAAGAACTGTTACATAATGCCAATATGTGTGACTTCGATCATTCACGTCGAGATAGCTCGACGCAATGCAAAAGCTACGTTTTTTGGGGGAAAGGGATTGATATCGAGGTGTGCATTCTGCAGTATGTAAGGTGTGCATTAAAAAGCTCTTCTAAAATTAATTTAGGCGCGCTATGGTGTGCAAGCGCGATCGCGCGCCTTTAAAGGAAAGCACTGGAAACCACTCATCTAATTGCTTTGATATCGCACAGGGACACTGCCAGGGACTCCTAGTTCTGAATTTGTTCACCAGGGTCTGCTGCGATTTTTTTCCAACTTTTTAAAGTTTTTGCTATTTTTGACTTCTTCAGAGCGGTCGCTCAGATTAAGCTGAAACTTGGGGATAAGTTCCTTGTGGAAGGGTCAAACAAAGTTGTTCACTAAGTGGCACTGCTGTGGATCCTGATTTTAAATGATTTTTTTTCAATTCGGGTACTTCTGGGTACATGCACCTTTCCCATTGATTACTATGTCAGTGGACATTCTAATGCTAATTCACATTTTTGACTGTTGAAAACCGTCATCCAGATTGACTTCAACCTTGGTGGCAGTGCACCTTGGGTGGGTTTGTGTCAGCTTTGTTCAAATGCTCATGGTCCAGTGATTTTTAGCTCTGCTAACTTGTCAGTCAGAAGAGCTTATAGAACCCGTTTGCGTCCGTCTGTCGTTAGACTTTATATATTTTCGACTTCTTCTCAAAAAGCGCTACATAGAATGCTTTGATTTTGCACATGGATGATCCCCAGGTGGACCTCTACCAAGTTTGAGAAGGAGATGATGATGCAATAATTTTCTATTTTTTAATTCATTTTTTGAAAAAAATTAAAATTTCTTCATCTTAAGAACTACGAAGCCAATTGCTTTGATATTGCACATAGGGTCATCTGGGGTCAGCTAGTTCTTATTTTGGCCACCAGGTGGCACTGTTTTTTTTCCTATTTTTTTTTTTTTATGAATTATTGCGTGTTAAGGCTATTTTCGACTTCTTCTCCAGAACGGCTGAACAGAATTGCTTAAAATTTTATCAGAATATAGTTGGACATTAGACAATGAAAGTTTGCGAAAATAATATGGATATGTTAATTTTAAGCAAAGTTATTGGATATCAAACTTTGCAACTGTAAGGAAGTGCTGCAGCGGTATATATATGGCAATACAGTGCATATATCACACTATTGTATTTATGTCTCCCGGTGGAAGCCGGGGGACATATTGTTTTAGTGCCCGTTTCTTCCGCTTCTTCTTCTTCTTCTTCTTGTTGTTGTTGTTGTTGTTGTTCAGGTTCTTGGTTTCCGTGCGATAAGTCTTGAAGGACTTGACAGAATTTGATGAAACTTGGTAGGATTATGTATCTAGGCAAGACCTAGGTTGGGATTGTATTTGGGTGACCTTGACCTAATTTTCAAGGTCACAGGGTCACTTATGTGAAATTGGTTTCCGTGCGATAAGTCTTGAAGAACTTAATGGAATTTGATGAAACGTGGTAGGATTATGTATCTAGGCAAGACCTAGGTTGGGATTGTATTTGGGTGACCTTGACCAAATTTTCAAGGTCACAGGGTCACTTATGTGAAATTGGTTTCCGTGCGATAAGTCTTGAAGAACTTAATGGAATTTGATGAAACTTGGTAGGATAATGTATCTTGGCAAGACCTAGGTTGGGATTGTATTTGGGTGACCTTGACCAAATTTTCAAGGTCACAGGGTCACTTATGTGAAATTGGTTTCCGTGCGATAAGTCATGAAGAACATTATGGAATTTGATGAAACTTGGCAGGATAATGTATCTTGGCAAGACCTAGAATTGGATTGTATTTGGGTGACCTTGACCTAATTTTCAAGGTCACAGGGTCACTTACGTGAAATTGGTTTCCGTGCGATAAGTCTTGAAGAAAGTAATGGAATGTGATGAAACTTGGTAGGATTATGTATCTAGGCAAGACCTAAGTTGGGATTGTATTTGGGCGACCTTGAGTGAATTTTCAAGGTCACAGGGTCACTTATGTGAAATTGGTTTCCGTTCGCTAAGTCACGAAGAACAGGATGGAATTTGATTAAACTTGGTAGGATTATGTATCTTGGCAAGACCTAGGTTGAGATCATATTTGGATGACCTTGAGCGAATTCTCAAGGTCACAGGGTCATTTATGTGAAATTGGTTTCTGTGCGATAAGTCTTGAAGAACTTAATGGAATTTGATGAAACTTGGTAGGATTATGTATCTAGGCAAGACCTAGGTTGGAATTGTATTTGGGTGACCTTGACCAAATTTTCAAGGTCACAGGGTCACTTATGTGAAATTGGTTTCCGTGCGATAAGTCTTGAAGAACTTGATGGAATTTGATGAAACTTGGTAGGATTATGTATCTAGGCAAGACCTAAAATTGGATCATATTTGGGTTACCTTGACCCAATTTTCAAGGTCACAGGGTCACTTGCGTGAAATTGGTTTCCGTGCGATAAGTCTTGAAGAACTTAATGGAATGTGATGAAACGTGGTAGGATTATGTATCTAGGCAAGACCTAGGTTAGGATTGTATTTGGGCGACCTTGAGCGAATTTTCAAGGTCACAGGGTCACTTATGTGAAATTGGTTTCCGTTCGTTAAGTCATGAAGAACAATATAGAATTTGATGAAACCTGGTAGGATTATGTATCTTGGCAAGAGCTAGGTTGAGATCGTATTTGGATGACCTTGAGCGAATTCCCAAGGTCACAGGGTCACTTATGTGAAATTGGTTTCTGTGCGATAAGTCTTGAAGAACTTAATGGAATTTGATGAAACTTGGTAGGATTATGTATCTTGGCACGACCTAGGTTGGGATTGTATTTGGATGACCTTGACCTAATTTTCAAGGTCACAGGGTCATTTATGTGAAATTGGTTTCTCTGCAATAAGTCTTGAAGAACTTGATGAAAATTGCTAGAGTAATGTATCTAGGTGAGAGCTAAACTAGGATTGTAATTTTCAAGCAAACTTGGTCATTTGTAATTTGTTATCACTGTAGCTTATTCAGAGACGTAAGTGTTCCACCGGGAGACATTTGATTTTCTGTTGGAAAATCAGTCTGTTCTAGTTACCCTTTTGACTTCTTCTCAAAAACCGCTGTATGGAATGTTGTAATTTTGCTCATGGATGTTGCCCAGGTGAACCTCTACCAAGCTTGCGAAGGAGATGATGATGCATTAATTTTTCAATTTTTAATGAATTTTTTAATTTATTTTTTGAAAAAAAAAATTTCTCCATCTCAAGAACTACCTGGCCAATTGCATTGATATTGCACATAGGGTCACCTGGGGTCAACTAGTTCTCATTTTGGCCACCAGGTGGCACTGCGATTTTTTTCCCCTATTTTTTTTTATGAATATTTGCGTGTAAAGGCTATTTTCGACTTCTTCTCCAGAACAGCATGATAGAATTGCTTAAAATTTTATCAAAATATAGTTGGACATTAGATAATGAAAGTTTGTGAAAATAATGTGGATATGTTAATATTTGACAAAGTTATGCAATATCAGACCTTGTGACTGTAAGTGAGTGCTGCCACTGTACACCGGCAGCCATTGAAACAGCAAGGTATGTCAATTGATGATACATGTACTACCATCAGCAGAGCGCTGATAGAATCCGTTTGCGTAAGTTTGTCCGTCCGTCCGTCCGCAAAATTTAGTTTAAGGACCAACTTTGCTACCACTCTTCATACATGTTTATAGCTGTACAAATCTAGACTGCAGTCCATGTGTTCCAATGTTATAAAAGCAGATCCCTGTCAGCAGAGCACAGGATTATCACGATCCTCTTGTTTTATTTTTAATATTTTTCTCTTATTGACAAATCTTGCAAAATCTGTTTATTACACTGTCCCCATAGTTCAGCACTGTCTCCTTTCTAATTCTTGAGAAAAGGTCCTGAAGTGAATGACTGGCTGTGTCCAGGTTATTCTGGTTTTTGTGCAAAGGTCTTCTGGGTCAATTGAAGCTGCCAGTGAGGTTCTGTGGGGCTGAAAGTTATCAATTTCACACACTGAGGCAGTCAAATACAAATTTTCCTAGTCCGCTAGAAATATCAGGAAAAAAACTGAAAAAGGCTGTTGAAAAAAATCCTGTAAATATGGGAAGTATGGAGACCAAGAACTGAATCCCCTTGAACAGAAAAAAATATATATAGAATCATCAGGCCTTGTCCCTTCATTTGTCCTGCACCCAGCATGAAACTTAAGTGTATATATCCACAGCTTTTTGACGCAGTTATGCCTACGAGCTATTCGTGACCGTTGCCACCGTGATCATTACGCCCCCTAGTGCTAATCATTGCTATTGCCACGACCTGTACATCCCCAGTACCATGTCATTTTATGTTATTCCAGTACTGAGGGGAACTAGAGCTGCTGTATGGGATGGAGTTTCTGTCCTTCAAATTTCATAATCATGCATATTTAACGAGTTATTTGCAATAAGTGGTAAGACATGTTACAATTTGGAATATTTGAGAAAAGTTAATCATCCGCTGTCCACATCGACTGCTTAAACGTGGTTTTGTCGTGACAGGCACCCAACCTTTGGCTAATTTCATTCCATAACTTGCGTCTGTTTCATATCTTTTTATAGGACCGTTTTGCATCTTAATCTGACAAATTTACAGGCATGGTGAGGTCACCATGCCTGTAAAGTTGAAACAGGTGAATTTGTAATGGTGGGGTGTTGCTTGGACATCCATGGGAATGTCAACACAGCACCAGGCTCATGGGAGTCATGTATTACATAATCTTGATAACCTTGATCCACAGTCCCAAGGTCAATGGGGACAAAACGTTAAGGACTCACTCATTGTTGTCTTGGCACATGCAACAATATCTATCTATCATAGGAATTGCACAAATAAGCCATGAGTACATGTGGAGCAAAGTGCCATTTGGTGGACATTTTATACACTAAATGTACATAAGCTTTATATGTGCAGAGCATTAGGCGCATGGGCCTGTTGTTTCTCTCTGTGTGAATGCATGTGTCTTATTATAATCTTACAGTTTATCTGCCAAACTTCATAAGTACTGCATTCTTTTTAAACTTGGTGGGAATGTAGCTTGAATAACAAACATATACTTTTGTAAGAGCCCATTCTCTTTTCAACTTTGTGAGAATGTAGCTTCAATCTCCATCAAACATGTGCTTTTGTAAGAACCTCAAGAGAGAATTGTTGATGTGGGTACTGAGATAGCCTCTTGAAATAAAGCTTTATCAAGTTTCACAAAATATTTTTTCTCTTGCATGTAAAAAAGTTGTTGTCTCCAATAGGGTTTATGGCTGCTGAAATAGTACCGGGTAATCTGTAAAGCTCACTTTGAATCATTTCTTGAATGGTCATCAACCACAGGCACTTTTTAAAAAATTTTTTTTTTGTCTGGGTTAATGTGACGTGTACCCAGGTACAAACAGTGTAGAGCCAAGCTATATATTACATAGCTCAAGTTTGGAGGTCATACCAGTTGGCCTTTGTTCTGGGTACAATGAAGTTTAAAATAGCAAACTTGTGCTCCAAAATTTAAAATTACGTCATGATCTTCCCTATTTTAAAATTTTGATGAATAAAAGAATATAAATTCATACCGTTTTCCTTTGTACAGTCTAAAAGAACACCAAAAAAGTTTCATCACTTCAGAGAAAAATATCGATGGGAGTTGAATATTTAAGAATATTATCTTTTGACATGTCAAAAACAGTAGAATTGTATTCTAGCACAGGAGTACAGCTCTCCACGCCCATTTAAAATGTGTTGATAAAACTAAATTTGCCCCCAAATACCTGTAAAGTAAATATTTGCTAGTATAAAGACCTGTGGTAATGTTCATCAAAACCAAAATGAAGAAACTTTAACATTTAATGGTGAAAACTTGTTTCACAAACAGTTGATTTGAGTTGGAATGACCTGTAATTATAAATAGAAAAGCAAAGTTGTAGGGCAATCCATCTTCTATTGATACAAAAATTCCTTTGTTTCAGTTTGCTGGGCTAGACTTGAACTCTGCTCCTATCAACGCTGGGGGAAGAGGAGGCCACAGTAAGTATACCCTAAGTTTTGAAGTCTTATGATAAACTTGATAAGTGCTTGCACTTTGTGTGATCAGGGAATGCGAAAAACTTGACTTGTATTCTGATCTAGAGCTCAGTTTGACATGCTCAAAAGAAGGCAAATTTGGCAACATCTTTGGAAAACCACAAGCAGCAGTTCCTATATCAAGGTGACTCATATTATCTGCCTTACATTTGTTACCAACACCACTTTGTTTATAATTGAGACCATGAGCAATATTCTTGTTACTTAAGACAACGGTTTTGACAGTGCATATCATTTTTAATGGTATGTGCAAACCATTTCTGTGTATAATGTTTCTCAGACCTGTACAAATTAAAATTGAGCACAATCCATAAATGGATCCTGCTGAAAAAAATTGTGAAACCTTTTTTATTTTGCATAACCCTTTTTTTTAAAGTGCAGTATCTCTTGGTTTAAACACATTTTATTTCAAAGAAGTGATTGAGGCCATGCACGGCCTGTATTTTAAAATCCATCTCGCTTCAATTGTCAAACAAAATTTGGATGATGAGTAAATAGGTCATGCTCCGGCTGAATAGCACAACTTGTGTGCAAACAAAACTGGGTTATGCAACTTGCGTTTGCCTGTTCGTCAGTGCTGAAATTTTACTGTTATCTGACAGCAACTGCACTGCATGTTGTCAGAATACCTGGTAAATGTTAAACATGATTGGCTCAGAATTTCTATCATAGTTGTGACCTACAGGATTACCAAACCTTTTAACACAAACAAACATAAAAATCTGTCTGGAGAGCCAGGTCTTCTAAGTCACTGTGCCTTGTGGTGAAAATGGCCTGTGTCAGGAAAACAGCCTTCTGGTTCAACTATAGATGTTGACAAACAAAGTAGACCAGTGTTATTTATAAGCCAGAGTAGCCAGTGCCTTGAAAAGGTGCAATTTGGCCAACAAAATTTGGTGTCTTTAGCGAAGGAAGTGAATTGTAGTTCAGAATTTACTTCCATTTTTTATCACTCATATATCTCATACTTATGATATTTTACTGATGAAAATGTTTTTAGCTCATCAGCATTTAGGTGAGGAGTTTGAATGATGCTAGCTAAATTGGCTGCACTGATAAATTCCTGGCATTAGTGGAGAACAAATGACACATGAATAGAAACAACAGAATATGAAGATGACTTGTCAGAATTTCTACTCGTTTCATAATGATGAAATGCTGAAAACTTGAAGTCAATTACAACAAATTTTATGTGTGATAAATGGCAATATGTATGTCCAGTATCATGTTCTCTGTTTGTATGTATGTTAGTGCGATGAGTCAGTGTTTGAAGTTGCTGTGGTAAGGTTCTGTAAAGTCGTAATTACCAGGGAATAATTTTGTTTATGTAGGTCTCGTTTATTTCAGACAATATATGTGCCAGGATATTACGTGTCCTTTGTGAAAGTGGTCTTGATATGTTCAATGATTCTTTGTGCGTTTGATTTATAAATGCAAGCTTATTTCCCTGGAAACAGTATTCAGTAATTAATGAAATAGGCCTGTGTGTAATTGGTATTGGCAACCATAAATGACATTAAAGTTACCAGATTTCATTCACAAGGTTCTACTGTGTACAGATACCCAAGTCAACATTGGTTGCAACTTTTTCGATTACCTGTTTTATCAATTCACTGGGAAATCGTGATTAGATGGGGGGGGGGGGGGGGGGTCAAGGGTTGGTACAATTTTTTTCTTTTTTAAATGTTAACAGTGGCTAGAGTGAAGGTGCAGTTACTGGAACCCAAATTATGTGGTATTGAGCTCAATGCTGAGTGTCATTTATTTTGTATTTGTTCTCCAAACCCACAAAATACAATCAGAATATTCCTGGACTGGTAAGCTTTTAACATTTCGTACATATGTATTTGTCAGCTTTACAAAGTGTTGACTGCTGTGGAATTGGCACTTGTAGAGATCTGTTTTTGTTGGAATGCTGACAGAATGTGCTTTTTCCCTGTGGTCAGTGATGGGAGTTTTGAACAAATTAAGGTGTATCACTGAATGGCTGAGTGTCTTGTTTGGCTTTATCTGGACAAAATACTGTAGACAGCTTGTACAAACATGCTGTTAAATAAGTTATTTGGCTTCACTGCTTGTGGCATACTTCCAAGCTTTACCTTGGTTCTGAGAGACAGAAGTTCTGACAAGTGATATCCTTGTGCAGTCATGTTGACATGTTGTATACAGGTGGTAACGGCCTTGGTCAAGTATTTTGCACATGGCCTTGCAATTGTTTATATGTCTGTATCCATATTGTGGGGTGAGTTATACTTGGAAGATTGCCTAAATGGAACATTTCGGCAGACTTTTGGATTCGAAGATATGGTATCGGCCATGTATCTATTTTCAGCGACAATAGTAGACAGCTATATACATTGGTCAGCCAGATAGCACTGATTGCTTTATATAAATATATATGATATATATTGTTGGCCATTATGTGTATGTTTTATTTGGCAGTTCATTTAACTGCAGACGTATCTGTGTGGAAATGAACACTGTTGACCACAATACCATGACTTACATATTATAAACAACACTTGTATCTTCTTTCTTTTTGTAAACTTACCAAACTAGCTGAAAAAAAAATGTTGTCTGTTCTCTTTTTGTTTTGTTTCTTTTATTTAGTGTTACGCCAGGAAAGTGAACTGCAGATAGTTTTTGGAGGATAGCAACTCCAGCAAAAACTGATGACTCAGTCTTAATCAAAGGGGGGAATGTTAAGAGATTATTTATTGTTCAGGAAAGTTTGTCAAAATTAAACAAAAATGCAGAAAATCCTCAGGTAACCATTAGGTACAATGTACTTGTGCAGGGAATGGATAGGCATGATTAAAAGAACTTCAGTATAGGTGTTTAAAGTATTTACCCTTCATGTATCAGACTGTCATGCTTTGAAATATTTTTGCCAACTAACTTATGACCATTAATACATGTGTGCCCTTGACCTTTCACAGAATGAATCTGTAGTTATGGTAGACTTGCCAACACAAGATACACCCTTTCCCCAAAACAGCATTTCTGTATCAACATGGATTGGTGGTAGGCCTTGGTTTCTCAGTTGTGTTTCTCAACACTATCTTCCCTTGTACAGGTGACATACACATTCAATTAAAGGTCACAAGCAGCAAACTATATAATGGAATATATACCTGGCAACTGGTCATATATTGTAAGTTATTTGTACCTGCTGTGCATCCGCAACATCTGTATTGGAAATTTGCATAGATGGGGGGGGGGGGGGAGGGGGAGAGCGTAGAGTGTTTTGGTTCAGACAGGTACATGTGAACGTGGGCATGGATCGGTGGACCATAACCACGTGCTCTGCTGTTTTTGTAGACCCTGGTTATATGCACCGCTACCAACAGCACCAATCCCGGTCTATGCAGAGGGGCAACTTCGGTGGAGGTCCTGTATAGAACATTATGTTGACTGTTGTGTGTGATTGTGTGCTACCTAGTCTTAAATCCACTCGTGCATGACATAGGTAAAGCTTTATGCTTGCTGAGCTAGTTTCAGTTGCAGAAGGATCGCAAGTTCTTTGTGCTGAAGCACTTTTTTGGAATGCTTGGCACTAACATCAGTTGGTAAAAATACAGGCATTGAACTTGATTCATGCTTATGTATTTTTTATTTCTATTACGGCGATGCATCAAAGAAAGAGTAACACCATTTGTGTTGCTGTGCTCATCACATAACAGCATGACCAGGTGCTACAGTGTGATCGGTGCACATGTACAGTGTGTCTGTCATGTAGAAACATGTTGAGTTGGCTGCACACGGTTCTGGCAAAACCCACAGGCTGGTAAGATTTGCTCACACCTCACCATAACCTTGTTATAAATACCTAACATTTGGTATTAATATAGGCATCAAGTGTAGCCAGGCTATAAAGTTCTGTATGTTCTGTGCTCTGATGTTACAAAATTTCCATGTACCTCAATATTATCTTGCATCTAGGACTCGAAATTTTTCATTTATATATATATATATATGCTAGATATGATAGAAATGATCTCGGGCGAAATTGAGCATATATATATATATACATACATATACTTGTGCAGGAGAAATTGTGATCAAACTTCTAAATGGTACAATTTGAAATCCTGATGGGGTATGAATGTTTGTAGATTTGGCTGTTTCTTATACTGTTCAAGCAATACACAAATTTCATGTTCACCTTTTAGAAAATTATTTGAAGGCAATGTAAATACTCCATGAATTCATATAGGTTCAATAATTTCCTACAGTAGTGGCTCCTTTTGGAGACCACTGGAAGGGCAGGTGCCAAAGTGGTCACATGATGCAGTTGGACATGGACAACAGTTGCTAGAAGTTTGCTACATCGGTGAAGCCTTCCCAGCCAAACACCTGTATAATTGAATGCCTCTTCTAGGTCTCGATATTCTTTCTTTGTATATGGAAGGAACTTCTAAGGTTGAGGGCAGTCAGCTCAGGAAAGGTTGATTATACTCATCTGGGGTAGGCACTGGTGTGAATGGAGACCTATGTCCAGTGCAATGATTTATAACTGTTTTCACTTCACTTTAGACTGTGCATAATGTGCCTAATTTTAGACAAAAGTATATTGTAAGAAATTATTGCGGCCTACAGAGTAAACCTGCCAACTTTGTAAATTTTCCAGTCGGGTGCTTGCTTTGGGGCATAACACAATATAATTTTCATCAATCAACAGTGCTTAAATATTTTTTTTTTTTTTATGTAGATTGTACTTTTCAGCACAGTCCGTCCAGCTGACCAGTTGTCAGGCTGGCATAGTAATTGAAATTGTAGAGCTTCTATGCTGACTTCACCAAAGCCTGGTGTTCGGAGAAGTCTAGCATGATACATTAAATATTTCTGAATTTGAGCATATAATTCTTGTGCTTTGTGGTTTAAATAAGAACACCCAATGAATACCCAATGCTCTTTCTTTCTCGAATACCCAATGCTCTTTCTTTCTCTTCTCTCCCCCCCCCCCCCTTCAAAAAAACCAAACAAACAAAAAAAACAAAAAACAACTCATCTTGGGACGTTATCTAAAAGCAGAGCCTTACAAGATCTGTTTTTGAGCTACATGCTGTTTTGGCTTGTGAATAGTAGGGCTTGACATGAATGGAAGCCCCATTGCTCAGGACCAACTGGTAGAATTTCAGTCAGGGAAACTGAAAATTAACAGCTCATTAGGATTTTGACCCAGTGGTCGTCTCAGAGTGTGAAGGATGAATGGGGGCAGCTATCAGAAAACGTTGATGTGGAACGCTGAATGTGTTTAAATAGATACTTGTGTGTTTAATTGCTGGGTGATGAAAAACCATGGACTTGTAGATCTTTGTCCCATTGTAAGCTACCCTTCAAAAAAAAAAATTTGCAGGGCTTTGTGGGGAATAGGTTGAGCAGAGAATGTGCAATACCTAAAAGCTTTTCGAATGTAGAAATCTGATAGTTGCTTTGTAAGCCATTGTCCTCAATGCCATGTTAGAGCAGCGGAACTGACTTCCATTGCCAAAGAAGATTACCTGCAACAGACTTTTTTTTTTCTGTGATCTCCAGAGGCCCAAGCTGCCAGCAATTTTACTGACTTCTACTTCACAACGTGCTGGTTGCTTTACTTGAGCTTGTACAGAGGGTAGGCCTTACAGTGCAAAAAAAAAAGTCTACTTTATCAAAATAAACTGTCACAAAAATTTATGCAGAACCCTGTGTGAGGGATGGCTTAACCTCAGCATGGAGGTGCTGGCAGGGTAACTGTTCACAGGCTTGTTTTTCATTGTTCACATTGTATGCAGGTTTGGGGCTTAAAGGCATGGTAACAAATGTCTGAAGACATGTCACTTTTGTTGTACATGTACACTCACATATCAACATAATTGTGAAAGCAACAAAATGGAGTAAGCACAACATTGAATCTTTTTTTGTTATTTCTCTCTCTTCTGGCCCTTTGAGTTGAACCAACAATCATGACATACAGAAACTGGACAATTTAAGCATGCACAAGTTTAACTTGTGTGTATTTCCATGGTTTAATATGAGAGATGTACAAATGAGTGAGCTTACAAGTCTCAGTCTTGTTTTCAGGGCAGCATTCTGGACATATGAAACCAGATTGTCACGTGAATCCATAAATTGTACAGTTCAAACTAGCCTGCATGTAGAGCCACCACAGTTAGGCTAAACATATTGTTACAGGTAGTTCACGTGACTATATTTGATAGGTAACTCAAGGGCTCAATAATTTGCATGTCTGTTAGCCCAGGACAAGTCCAATAAGGGCAACTTAAAACCTCAATTGAAGCAGTAGCTCTGGGGGCAACGAGAACATAAATTTGTTTTTCTAAATGAGAGTTGTATAGATGGACAAGCAAGTTTTAATCGAAGGCTTATAAAATGTCTAAAGCCCTGCTATCCCTGACGACTTCAGTAGATAAGAATAATTGCAGAATCTTTTAAGTAATGTAAACTGTGTCTTGTTTCCTGCAAATCATTGCTGAAAGTTGTGTTTCAGGCGCAGTCCTAAATGCATTCAACCAAGCCACCCTACTTCTATATTTTCTTGGCATGTTCATGTACACAGCAAACCTCATGGTGTCAGCTAGGGTATGCTTTGTTGCTACTTTTTCAGAACAGGGTGGAATTTTTTTTTTTTTTACGTTTCAAAACTGGAGAAAAGGTTTTTGAGGTAGGAAAAATCTTGTCATTTGGCAGGGTTTCTTACTTAGCTACAAATTCAAAATTGAAAGGGTTGGTACATGTATGCAAGCTTTGCATGATATGCAACTTGGAGCGTTTTCACCATTGTGTCGTTTTTACCAATGATTTGCAAAAGCCAGGAGGACAGCGATTGCAGTAGGAAGCACAAGATTATTGTTGATGGTGTTATGGGAGAGCAGCGATTTTTTTTTTTTTTTTTTTACAAAAATGTTTTAATAGGAAAGTTTAACATGGGAATTTCTTTTAATGGTTACAACTTAAATAATTTTGGCCAGATTTGTGCCAAACTTAGTAGGGATGTACCTTTTATAAGTGTCTACCTATTTTGTGCAAATGGTCATGCTCCATTGATGTTTGGAGCTTGACCTCATTCCCAAGGTCACAGGACAACTGACATGAAATTTACTGTTCACTTGATAACTTGAGATCTGTAGTGTTTTAGGACGTTGATGTTGCAAATGTTAATGTTTCTCTATGAAGGTCATGCTGAGACAGTACATGAGAGACCTTGACCTGGTTTCTGAGGTCACAGTGCAACATGTACATGAATTTTACTCTTCACCATAACTTGAGAACTACTTGAACTGGGACCTTGATGTTGCACATGTTAGTGTTCTTGTATAAAGGTCAGACCTACTCAGAACATGGGTCACCTTGATCCAAGTTCACAGAGCCACAAGTGTGATGAATATCTAGGTCAGCTGAGCATTGGCTGTTCACTCAGCCCTCGTTTTTTGTGATTATCGTATTCAGAATAATGGTAAATAATCTAAGTTTAGGTCTGTATGTATATTTGTACTCGTCTTTTTTGTCCAGAACCACTTCCTTGTAATCATTACCCTATTCTGCAGTCCAAACTCTTTACTCTCTGTAAGCTAAACTGTCACTGTCTTAACCTATATTAATATTGAAGTACTATTATACATATTGCACACATTCCTCTGTAGAATTTTGACCTAAATTGCATTAGCCCAAATAAATTAAAGAGTCTTCTGCGAGTAACTTCTCAGAACATGTCTTGCTGCCTGTTCCTGTACATGTCTGTCTGAGTATTGGCTCCTTGCCAAAGCTAAGACAATCCATATGATGAATCAACATGAAGGTGTCAAAGGATGAATGAACTAAATAAGCAAAGCTTTACTTCGAAATGCAGAGCTTCAATATGAATAAGGAATACGTGTCAAACCAAACATTATTACTAAATTTGCATCGTACAAATTTGGATAAGAATATTTAATTTGACTTACCCTTGAACTAGTACCTTTTCTAGCTTGGTGGCTCACCTTAGTTCATTTCAATTACTGTAAATTGCTTTAATTTCGCTGTATTCTTATTTTCGCTTATTTCGCTGATGGTACAAAACCGTGAAAATAAAAACACAGTGAAATAGTATTTTAACATTGTTTGAATATGAGTTATGTCCAAAATAGTGAAATTAAAAATACAGTGAAATTTCAAAAATAGAAAAACGGTGAAAATTTAAACACGCGAAAATAAAGCAATTTACAGTAAGTGTTTGCCCTCGGCTCATAAAGTGCCAGAGGGTATTGCATCCCCTGCGTGGTCCTGACGATGTTACTGCGATATCTCAAAAAAAATATTCACCTTAGCTTTAAAAATTGTTATCAGAGATACACCTTAAATAATGGTCCAGGTACCTATTGAAAACCAGCTTCCTCTTTTTATTTATAAATTTTTTATGAAATTTTAAAGTATTTATTTCAAGGCCATCTGAGAGGCACCCAAGGGGACGACATTATCATAATATTTCAACAAGGGTGCATTTCAGCTTCAAATTTTATATCTATGCACATTATGCTGGACCATGTTCCTATTGAAAACCAGCTTCCTCTTATTAATGTTTTAACTTATCAAACTTTTCAAGTATTCAATTGAAGGCTCATGTGAGTGGCCTACAGCTGGACCATCTTGTTACCAATATCTTGGAGGATTCATCTCAGCTTCATCAAATTTTTTGGTGCAGTTACACTGTACTAAGACACGTGCAGTCTCAAAAAATGAAAAAAAAAACAAAAAAACAAAGCTGGAATGAGGAAAAAAGATTGTGGGTGCCGAGGGTAATCCATTCTCTGAATGCTATTTTGTCAATTTTGATATGAGCCAATTTGGCTTGTCATAAGTTGTTATACATTTGCCAATAGTTATAAATGTTGCTTGCCAATCGCACCTTTCTAGAGCTCTATTTGGCCAACATAGTGCTACTTTATCTGAGGCAGAAGAGGAATATTGATTATCTTCCCCACAGGACTATGTCACTTTGCCTCGAGGAGAGGAAAGAAACAAGTTAATATTGGAGGGTTCCTTTCTTTGTCTCGTATTCTTTTGTTTTGTAAATTGTGAAATGAGCCAGTGTGGCTGAAGTTGCAAATTGTCACTTGCCAATCGCTGCTTTCTTGCTACTGGCTATTTGGCTGATGGATGTCCCTTTGCCTGGAGGAGAGGAAAAAAGTTAATATTGGAGGGAATTTGTTATTTATCCTTAAACTTTTTACCGAGAATTAAATTGACTGGATCTGTACCACATGATAATTTGTTTGTAGACTTTAAATCTTGAATGCATTCAATGACAGGATCAGCACAAAGAATGTGGCTTAGAAATTATACATGTACATGTACTTTCATCGGTTTTGGATCTGAATGCTTGTCCTGCGTTACTTGGGTTTGAAAACACAGTGGAACCTTGTGAACAGGTCATGGTATGTCTGATTGTACAGTGGTAGTTGCTGTGTGTAGCAGTCCGGTCAGCATAGAGAAAGTGGCCATGCAGAAGGTGGCTTTTCATGGCAGTGGATATACGCAGCAAGCACTGGTTACCATGGTTATTGCACATGAATATATGAAAACAAGTTATGTCAGTGTTTATAATTTAGAAGCATAGTTTTACCTTCCAGCTGGTAGTGATCTGTCAAAGTGCAAAGTGTGTAATTTTACGGAAATTTTTTACTGCTATAGTTCTTGTGGCAGCCTGTTGAATGATATATTTATACATTTATTTTCTATTTTTGTAACAAAAGGTACTCATTGTTACTTTTGATATGATTAATGCATGAAATTTACTAAGAGTACATGATTTTCAACATATGTGATCATGAAAATATTGCAAGTTCCCTTTTGTTTTCATTTGCTGTGGTGGGAAGTCACTGCACGTAGGTCAGTGTCCTATTCTGCTAAAGCCTAGCACAGCAAGAATTGTAACTACAGGAAGAAAGAGTTTCAGTGCAAAACTTTTTGGAGCACTGTGATTTGGGAGTATATCAACTGAACACACTAAAATCATGTCCTATTTTGTTGTAGGCCAGGGACCAGGTCGCTACGTCCCTCCACATCTTCGTGGCCGTGGAGCGCCAGGTCAGTTTTATGGAGCCGGTGGTCGGGGTGGACCCAGAGGTACGCTGTCCGGCAGCAAAAGTTACTTTATGTATCAGTGTTGTTTTGTCCTACATAATGTGCTGCCAGACAGCCAGTGTTCAGTAAAATCACAAGCTGTACAGTGTTCCCCTTTATTGGGCCCCTAATTTCAAGGTGAATTCTGGATTACATGGTGGGTCTCTTGGTGCCCCCTGAGGTACTCTTTCTAATACGTGCACTTCAATATTGTGTCCCCTACTTAAGGGGCAATTTGCTATTGAACACAATCTATTCCATGGACCCCATCATCAGCATTATAATGAGGCAGCACTGTATAAAATAATCATGCATATGAACATGATCATGATTTAAGTGGAGGATGACTGATTTTGAACTGGAATGTGTAGGAAGACTGAGGGTGAAAGTATAACCTGATCAGAGTTTCAAATATGGGTGGAGTTGTAACCCCTACCAATCAACTGACTTGCCCCAAATTTATTAGTTTCATGGTGTAAAAATAGGGATAATTCGTCATGTAAACCACAAAGGTTATTTATTTAAATCAATCGAATGTTGTTTATTGTGAGGCATATATGTCCACAGTGGAAAATGAAGTAAGAAATACCATAATGTGGTCTCGATTTGGAAATTTTTTTTGCTAAAACTCTTGGCGTATATGGAGGGACTCCTTGTGCCATTAGCCAAATGCTAATGTTTCATTCGTTTGGCTAAAGAAATTTGCACATGGCTTATATATTTTAATGTGAATTATACAAGAGTCAGGTCAAATTCAGCAGCGATTACTGTTGTATTTCCAGGTTTGGCTGCAAATTTTGAAGGCCTAGATTTGTCCCTGTACATGTGCACCAAAAAAAACCCTACTGTCTACAAAAACTGTGTATTTGTGAGGTTGGGTGAATGCCACATGCAAAAATGCTCCCAAAAACTAGCATAAATACTACGCAATATTGCATTCCTTTCCAGAGGTTTTTGATAGGTGTGTATGCAAACTTAGCCAACATGAAGAAAGGGACAGAGAAAATGGGGGTAATTTTTCAAAGCATAAAAAAACATGCATTTTTAGGTTAAAAAAAAAAAGTACAAGGATACACATCAAGAAGAAAGGTAAATTAACCAATCATTTTTTGCTGTTGCGAACTGAAAGTACACAGCTGGTGGGCAATTTGAGTCTTCACAGTCCATTGTACCATACTTGGGAAGTTTTCAGTCCTCTGTGTGCATGATGTAAATATGTGAAAAATTGACATGACTTTCATGTTTACTGACTGGAGAAAGCTTGATATGAACACGGTTCATTGCAACAGTAAAAGTCTTTGGACAAAGACACAGTAAAATAATTTGTAGGAAGATACACTGCTGAAGATAAAGTTTTAAACCAAAGGTACAAAAACATGCCCATTTTCTTGAGCCAAATCCAAGGAATCTTAGCCTGTGGCTGGCACAACCAAAGAAGGGTGGATTGATGTGTACGTGGTGACTATGTACATGCTTGGGTCTTAGATAAATGGATGGTGAAGAAAGGGTCAGGATCTCACTGATATTGAACCACATTGTGTTGTAGATGGGTTCAACCGAGGTGCTTTCAACAACACTGGGCATCGGGGAGCCTTCACTAACGCTGCGGCAGGGCCGCCTCGTTTTGCTGTGAACCCACAACAAAGTTAGTTTTGTTGTCATTGTGATAGTATCCTGTAGTCCTTTCTGTTCACACAGTCTAGAATTATGGATTTACTTTTCATTTTGAGTAGATACAGTGTGGGTGTGGTTTAATCATTGTATAGGTCACAGATGTATGCAGCTCAATAGGAGGTAGCAAATAATTATAGAAAAGTAAAAGCAAGAAGTTTTTGACTTGTCAACTTGCACAGATATTCTAGATGTTAATATTTGTGCATGGCTACCATTGATCTTGTTTGGAGTGTGTTTGCTTATAGTGTTAACAAGTCTGATGTTATAGTTGTTTGATTTTTTTTTTTTTTTTTTAATTTTAATTTTTAATTTTTTTATTTATTTATTTTTTTTGGGGGTGTTTTTAAGTACGGCATCAGACACTGAAGCATGCTGAAAATGGCTGTGCATGTTTGAATGTGTTGTTTTGGGTTGAACATACACATGCATTTCCAATGTATTGAAATTGAAGTGCACAAAATATGCTACATTAAGTGCAACATAATACCTGCTAATTGAGATGGTACTGAATTGGTACACCAGGTGTCGCATAGTAGTTTTTTGTCTATGGGCATGTGCCAGTTGCCAAGCGATGAGCTGCCTGGGGTCACGCTAAATGGGGCTCAGTATAGGTCAGGGAAATCATTACCATGACAGCGAACTCTGCACTGTCCCGCGACAGGAACCCAGCTGTCAAAAGTGGGTCAGGTGCGTTGTGTGTAAACATGGATTCGGCGGCAGTGTTGCGAGAAAATTCCAAGGAAAGATTCGGCAAAATGAAAGTTGCCGAGTTGAAAACTTTCCTTTGCCCCCAACAAAATGGCGAGAACAAATTTGGTCGTACCTTGTTGGAGTCCAGTCATCTAGGCACCTGATCATTTTTAACCATGTAGGATGTTTACTAGCCTCTTGCTTGGTGGACGGAAATTCATGAAAAGTTACACCCTCCATCCACGGGTATTTCTCATATTTCCCATGTTTTCTCGTATCTGAAGTACAACCAGGCACCTTACAGTTATGTACTGGCATATTGATATCAGTGTCCATGCATAACTCACAGAAATAAACAAGTTCAAACTTCCACTGTAATTTTGCCGTGTTAACCCTATGAGGACAATATGGCGCTCTAGAAAAGTGACCCCACTAGATTGTTCTCAGCTCTGCGAAGCTGTGAGAATAGGACAGTCAGCACCGTGCAGCGGCAAAAAAAAGTACCGTCTCAATTTGCAGAGCTGCCGTTAAAAATGACCCACATGCTACTATAGAGTATATATGGACATGGACAAGATGGTGAATACAGTGGTCCTTCTTTTGAGAAACCACATTCACTTAGGGGATTAATCTTTGCCAAGTTATTTGACCTCCAGTGAGAGAACACCTTGTTTATATGACCACTTTTAGACATGCTGTAGGGGTGGTCTCTCAAAAAAAGAGGGATTATTGTATATGCGTGTCAAAATTACCAAATGTAAAAGGTACAAATGGAAAATAAAAAACTTTTTAGAGCTTGTGTTGAAAATAAAAGAGTTCTGTAGCCTGCCATCTTCACTGACATCAGTGTGGATCTGATCTGAAGCATTAATTATAATGCATGGCCTAAAGTTACATGATGAACCTTTATACAGAATGAGGATGATAAATGTGGAATTATCGGAAAAATATTTTTTACCTCAAAGTTTGAAAAAACATTGAGCGACACTTGCAAGATCTGCATTCATTTATTTGAAACTATATTTTGCTTATAAAGATATTAATACAGCCTTCTCGATGCTCGAGTCTCAACAGGTGAACACCATGGTAGCTGAAATGTTGTCATTTGTCAAATAATTGGTGGGCCCCTTTTGCCATATGTGCATAATTTTTTTATTTTTGTTTTTGTGTTTTTTTGTTTTTTTTGTTTTTTTTTTTTTTGTTTTTTTGTTTTTTTGTTTTTTTTTTTGTTTTTTGGAAGGGAAAGTTATGACAGTGAAAGTGAAGAATATAGCTAATGGTTTGAACAGGTTGAGGAGTATGAAAACTTCAAATTTGTCACCAGGTCTTATTTATTTCATTGCACTTATGTGTATTGCTGTTCCTTTCTGTTTTTTGCTTGTCACCTTTTTCAAATGAAGTGTGGCAAGGTCTGTGTGTGGTGTACTAATGCGCAGGAGTAAATGATCCTGGAAACTTCTGAATGGGAGCGGTATAGATTCCTATTAGTTGCAGTGCAGCGGTAATCGTGGAAAGGAGACGACATGTACTTTGGTTTATGAGAAACTAAGAGTGTAGTGTCTCTTAAGTCCTGTTATACGGGGCTGCCTGTACCGGCCACTGTGACAGACGGTGTGACAGGTTAATGAGGGCATGGATGAAGCACGTTTGTGAGAAGATTGCTTCCTGAGAGTGGGTGTCCTCTTTTGAGAAGAAAGATACCCATTTTTAATAATGAAAGCATTTGTACACGAGCTTCAGAGTTTGTGGGTGCAATTATTTGCCTTTAGCTTTGATATAATTTGCCTTGTGAATGTGAAAAATGATAATCAGAACTGGATTCTGAAGTTTTCTGGTTACATGTTTCATTGTTATGCAAGGATTAAGGGTATCTGAAAATGACATTTCCTGCACTAGGGAAAAAATGCCATTGTTGTACACCAATAGTAAAGATGGCGAGTCACCATCTGAAACACATCAAACCAGGTTTTAATGATGACACAGCATCAAACATACAAGTGTCTGCTGTAGATATAATGATGTTTAACAGCGCATCATTTTTACAGACTTCGGAGGTGCACCACCACCACCAGGACCAGATCAGAGGAACTTCAACAGCTTACCCAGGGGTGGGGGTGGGGGTGGAGGAGTGCCAGGCCAGTTCAACAACTTTGGCAGGCGGTCCAATTCGGAGAACTTTCGCAACACCAACACAAGAGGTGGCAATAACAATAGGTAAGTGCTGTTATGCAGCTGAGGCTGTGACTTCATTTAAGTTTATTTTCGACTATTCAGTTTCAAGGTGCAGTTTTCTTGTGTGGATGGGGATGTGAAAATGGATAGTGTGTTACAAATGATGAAGATAAAAGGGGAAGTATATTGAGTACTAGAATGTAAATAAAACTGTTCTGGAGATATGGGTCTGCATCTTGTCCATGGATTTTTGATAATTTATTTTATTATTAAAACAGTTACCTTTTCATTGGGAATTTGTGGGGACCAGAGTTCAAAGGTCTAAAAGGCACATAAATGAACTTGGTTTCTACCTTCCAACTCAGAATTTAAGTTAGGACTTCAGTATTGCAAATGGTGACAGTCCTGAATTTGGCATGTTCTTCAGGATGAGGCCACTGTTCATATGTACCCTGGTTGCTGATACATGTGGAGATGCTTGGGTTATAAACACATGGATTCTCCTTATTGGCCAGTGGTTGTTAACAGGAAATGATGTATCATGAAAATCCAGCCTCTGAACTAGTGCTGCCATCTAGAGAACATCCACCATTAGGGCTTGGTCAGCTTAGAAGATGCATAATGTTGACCAAATTCCCAAGGCCACCACCTGGAGCCCTATTAGTGAACCTGGTTTCCGCATGATAACTTAAGATATTTTTTACCGTAAGCGCTTTCATATTGCACAGGAATATAGCGTTGTGTAAGAGCTAGGTCAAGTTCTGAGATGGGCGACCTTGAGTCAACTCCCAAGGTCACAGCCACGTTACTGAAATTGGTTTCTGGCTAACTGCTGAATTTTTTTTAGCCAGAGCTTTTATTTGGTAGATGTTTTTAGTTTTCTGTTAAGGTCTAGAAGCTAGATCAGCTTCAAAGAAGGGTGACCATGACTTCATTTCTAAGGTCACAAGGATACTTAAATGAATTTGATTTCTGCATCCCCTCTCCAAGGTCATGAGTGGCCCATTGAATACTATCAGTAGGGTAATGAGGGCGAACATATTGACGGCGGGGGGGGGGGGGGGGGGGGGGTCATCTATGTTTTAGTAACATGTCATGTTAATTTTCTTATTGTCTGTTTTCCATATTGTGTTGCCATGATCTCATTTGTCGTGGAGTAAGTACACTGACATGGTTTAAAGTGGAAGTTAGATAGGGTTAGGATCAATGTTGAAGTAATTATGGCATTCATCTCATTGTAAAAAAACACATAGAACTGTGTATTTGGCTTGTGTGGTTCATGTATGGGTGCTGTACCTCTATGATGCTCCTCAGTTGTAGTTTTGAATACTTTTGTGTGCTTGTAGAGGGTTCAATAATCAGCGAGGCTGGAGTGTGGACAGAGATGGCCAAGACACTGGTGGTCAGCGATGGAACAACCGCCGAGGTAGCCAGGATAACATTGGCAGATGGGGAGATGGAGGACAAGGAGGCGGTGGTGGCAACCGTTGGGGAGGAGAGCCAAACCGATGGGACAACAATGTGGGAGGCGGTGGAGGTCGCTGGGACAGTGGCCAGAATAACCGATGGGACCAAGGAAACTCGCGCTGGGATGGTGGACAGCAGAACAAACGATGGGATAATAACCGAGGTGGTGATGATGGTCGCTGGGCAAACAACCGCTGGGACAACAATAAAACAGACAGCCGCTGGAACAAACTGGACAAAGATGAACCAGAGGATTGGTCTAAGCCACTGCCCAGAAATGAGCGTGTGGAGCTGTGAGTAAATTGTTGTCAGTTGTGTCTTGAAACTGTTAAATACATGTAAAACCAAACGTAAAATGTTACAGTTAGGACTGCCAAGGGGAGCACTTTCATTAGGATCTAGATATGTGAGTAAACAGAATTGCATAATCTGATTCATTGTGTACAACTAGTGCTTTAAAATGGAGATGTGTAAATGTGTACATTGTGTATAGTGAGATGAATGTGTCCCTAATTTTCATTGTAAATGACATCAATTTATAGTAGATGTGTAAAGAAGAGTCCTAGAAACCTGAAATGTGGTATATTAAAATGCTAAACTTCAGTTTGAAACATTGTGGTACAAAGGTGGGTCTGAAAACTGTCAGGATTGTTGTGAGTTAATATTGGGCATTGCCATCTTGCTAATTGGTTCTATAAGAATATGTTTATCATTATTGTTTTGTCTCTCTCTCCAATTGAGTGGCTTGATTAAAGAACTGAAAAATAAAATAATGACATTCCTCAA
Organism: Hermodice carunculata; assembly: GCA_964020975.1. Lineage (NCBI taxonomy): Eukaryota > Metazoa > Annelida > Polychaeta > Eunicida > Amphinomidae > Hermodice > Hermodice carunculata. The sequence goes on along the minus strand of OZ026621.1, from coordinate 43,270,466 downwards.
AAATTAACTTTTTTTGTAAATGTGATCCTGAAAACAATTTACAATTGTCTTGTTTGCAGGGAACTGTTTGGTAACTCCAACACAGGCATCAATTTTGACAAGTATGAGGAGATCCCTGTGGAGGTGACAGGAGAAGACTTCCCTGCCAGCATTGACAATGTGAGTTTTCTTGAGCCCTTGGTGTCCACAAATTGAGTTTTAGTTTCACAACGTACTGTAAATTGCTTTAATTTCGCTATATTCTTATTTCACTGATGGCACAAAACCGTGAAAATATAAACATAGTGAAATAGTACTTTAACATTGTTTGAATGGGAATTATGTCCAAAACAGTGAAATCAAAACTACATTGAAATGTCAAAAATACAAAAACTGAAAATTTATACAAGCAAAAATAAAGCAATTTACAGTACACAAAATTTGCAGCAGTTTCAAGTGCCCATAGCAATAATGGAACTTGCACATGGCATATTAATATACGAGTAATATACCATTAGTTTTCTAGATAAGGGTAAACACACAATGGTTTAGTTCAGGTGACTTGGGGAAATCAAAGTTTTGGTTCTTATTGTAGACTGCTTGAATGAAGCACATAGTTCCAGTGATGTGGACATTTGACTTCTGATAAAATTTACTGGTCACACCAGTTTGGATCTGTAGTTCATCAAGCCCATGGTGTGACATTTTAAAAAGAACTTTCTCCATGTAAAAACACACAAAAACTTAGCTGTCAATGAAAGCTGAAACAAAATATGGTCAGTGGGATAACAGTTATTCTGACAGAAATAAATTTAAATGTTTGCTCTGAAAACAAAAACTGAAACTGAATATAGTCAGGGGAATAATGATTTAATGATAGATTTAACAAAAATCAATTTCTGACAGAAATTGATTTATGTTTAATTTGAGGTGTATTTTCTGTGAAAGAATGTGCCGCAGCCTCAGGTTTCTTCTTGTTTCACTTCAGGCTTTTTCACATTCTGGCAATGTAACTACAGTCTAAAGTCGATTTGACAGATTGGAAGGAAGACAACCAGAAAGTGTTATATTGACTTTCTGGTTAATTGATCCTTAAAAATTAGGCTTTTGAGCGTCAGGAGATATAATAGAAGTCTTTTAAATTGAAATGTCCACTAAATTGGTGTCTGTTAGATAGACATTCTACTGTATCAAGTTGCCACACATTGTTGCAGTTTATGTTTGAATACAGGCACATTGTACTAATACAGGCACATTGTACTATCTTGTTGGAAAGAACCGGCTCTAAACCTGTACAAAGGTGTTTTATGTATTCATTACTCGTATCTTAAAAGTGTTCTTTGCATTGCAGTGTCTACTGCTATATGGTCAATTTTAATTACAGCACATACTTAACTGTCTTAAATGGGGACAAAGTGCAGGGAAATTGAATTTTACCGTCAATTACAAAATTTGTAATGGTCAGTTGTTGAAGAATTCGTCAACCGTATTATGTTGTAACCACATATTGACAATACTGGTTGATATATTGTCCTAGTACACATTTATGCGCTTCCCCCCTGAATGAGTAACGTGCATATAGCAATTACTTTTTCCGTGTGTACGTCGGAACAGTTTTCACGGGATAGCTCCAACAAAAGTTTTTGGCATAGGGCCTTCATATTGCACATGCTTATAGGTCTTGCATAAGGTTGGACAACTTCAAAGATGGGTGACCTTCACCCAGTTTCCAAGGTCACAGCCATTTTGGTGAATTTGGTTTTCACCTGATAAGTTGAAGTTTTTGACAAAGGCCATTCATATTGCACATGATGTAGTTCTGTATAAGGTTTGGATGAGTATGAAGATCAGTAACCTTGACCCAAATCTCAAGGTCACAGCCCCATTTTAGTGAATTTGGTTTTCATGCAATAACTTGGCAAATTTCTGACACAGGTTTCAAATTGCAGGTGGTTATAGTCCTAAATAAGGTTTCGGACGAGTTGGAAGATGGGTGACCTTGACCCAAATCCCAAGGTCACAGCCATTTTAGCGAATTTTTTTTTTTCATGAGCTAGCTTGAAAATTTTTTTGACGTAGACGTATCTTATTGCATACTGTTTTTATTCTGTGTAAGGTTTCACACAAGTTCAAAGATAGATCACCTTGACCAAAATTCCAAGGTCACAGAGCCATTTTGATGAACGTTCATACAGCACAAGGCTGACTCCTGTCATTACTTGGGGGGGGGGTATAATGTAGCAATCTTTGATTACATTTTAATTTTTTTTACGTAACTTGCATGGTGAAAGAAAACAGACAATAGCAGTATGAACTGAAGAGGGTCTCGTGGAATGTACTGAACAGAACAGTCTGCTGAAGAAATGCAACTTGAATTATACATAACATGGACAGGTCTCTGGTGCACTGCCTCTGCAAGATACTTCTTGGTTACACACACACATGCATATTGTGATGCATTAAAGTTCATTGAAATATATAATACTCGACATGAACGAGGTTATTTTTTATTTATCTTTTTTTTTTAAATATGAAATGGTTGAAATGAGCCAGGTTGAGAAGACGGGAAGGGTGGCCAATATGGTGCTTGTTGTGTGACTTTGTGCATGCATGACAAATGTGAATGATTACTTCAGGTGTAATGTAAATTAACATCCAAAAGTTTGTGTTAGAGACTCCTCCATTACTGAAACATGACAGAGCTCATGCCGGTATACTGGAATAAATATTGCATAAAGTCTTGTCCAAGCAGGTTACATAATCGGGACAAAGTGCAGTTTGTATGATTTGGCCATGACAATATAATTGATCTATGAGGACAAGTCCAGGGTTGTGTTAGGAATCTTGGAACAGTTCACCACACATTGAACTTCACTCCAGACATTAGATGGCAGGTTATTGTTGTCAGTGTAGGGTTTAAGGTTGTATGAGTACAGGTTACTGTTATATATTGTGGTTGAAACAGACTGACAAAAACCAATTTCTGGCAGTAATCAGGGCACCTTTCCAGATGTAAAATTTGGTCCAAGTGAATGTTAGGCCTGTAGCTCATGCCGTCTTGTATTACATGGAGGTGTCAGGAGTGTCTATTTTGTTAGCCTTTTTCTCTTGCCTCAGAGTAACAGAAGGCAAACAAGACAATTGGTGCTGGTCTGCAATTTATTCACCTTGACTTTGTTAATGGCTAAGCCATTTTGTCCATTGGACACAAGTTTGGTCAAGATACCACTGTGGTGTAACCTGTGGGTGTGCCCTCCTGGTTTGATGTATCGTGAGGGATGTTCTAGTAGGAGGCAGCATAGGCTCAGAGGCTATGATTTCATGCTACACCAGTTCCCGTAAACAAGCACTGGCCAATGGAGTCCAGGTTGTTTACATCTCGGGTGTCTCATCCTGCAAGTATTAGCAACTAGGGTACTTGTGAACATGGTATTATGTAAAAGAGCATGTTCCATTGCAAGGTTTGTGTTGGTTAAAAGAGTTATTTGGTCACATGGATAACATACCAACATACTCCCCTTTCAGAAGCGACCAATATCTTAAACTTCAAGGAAATCTTTATACAGTATACAGGTTAGAGCTGTTGGATTACTTAGATTGAAGTGATTTCCTTTTCTGTTCTAAGCAGCAGAGAAGTTAATGCAGGTTTCAAGTTTATATCCATTAAGTACGAAAAGTGTTTATCAATGCCTAATTTTGTGTGTTTTATTTCCGTTTCATGTTATCAGGCCACCAAGGTATGTACAAGTTCCAAGTGTATGGGTATGTTACAAATCAACACAAGATTCCACAGAAATCAGTGACTTCCTTCCGTGTTCGCTTGTGTCAGTGAAATCATTGTCATGGCCTACTCAAGGAAAGCTATCGTGTTCCTGAAAATCTTGACAGTGGCTCAGATATTGATGTTGCATGTATGGGGTGAAAGGTGGGAGTACCAGCACGTGCTGCCCCTGGTGGCCTCGGTGGTAACAAAAATAATCTGCAAAACATTGGCCACTTTGTAAGAGGGAATAAGGGGCTACCATTTATCATAAAAATTCAAAACTGTGGAGTCATGTAATTTTACTTGTTTTGGTATTGATTAATGGCTGGTAGCTAAAGAGTAGACTGTAATATGCACTTTGAAACACTCCCTAAGGAATTGTGTATTTCATGTTTAAACACAAGGTGTATTCATGGAGAATTTCTGTTACATTATTAATTGTATATCAAACTTTGGCAGAGAACACTGCTTTCCAGAACTTGTACAAAGTTAAGTCAGTATAGCTTCTACACTCTTGGATTACATTCTTTTCACAATAATTGTTAAAAGCAACGATATAGTTTGCGAAAGTGAAGACAAAAATTGTACGCAGTATTCCTTGGGGAGTGCTAAATTCTTTACAAAGGTGTAATGAATGTCCTGAGTAAGTTTATCACGTTTTAAGTCTTGATGTCACAGGTAATTAATGCATGCACAATGATGTGTTGTACTATTCGCCTCCATATGTTTTCTCCATCAGCGGCAGCACTTATTGCCCTGAGTGTGGACTTGGAATGAATGGCATGGTTAGCTTGTCATATGCGGGCTGGTTGTGTCTGTATATAGTCTTGTATTGTGTGCGCGCCCTGGGTGCATTCTTTCAGATCTCACACCTGAAATGTGCAACAGAAACAACAGGGTTGTATCCCCATAAAAGCACAGCAAAAAAAAAAAACTAGATGTTTCCCAGTGGGGAAAAACCACCACTTTGGTTGAGAATAAACAAAGAGGCTGGTTAAGCTATACCTGGGGGAATTTGTTTCTTGCACATTTTAATGGTGAATTTGCTGTGAGTAAACTTCAACCACGTAAGGTGTATACATGTGCTTGTGATTTTGCAGTTTGCAGAGATTGATCTTGGAGAGATCATAAACAGCAACATTGTGCTGACAAAGTATGAGAAGCCAACACCAGTACAGAAGTACGCCATTCCTATTGTACTGAAGAAAAGGGACTTGATGGCATGTGCTCAGACAGGTATTTATTCATATCCATATATATATATGTATATATATATGTATATGTATATGTATATGTATATGTATATGTATATGTATATGTATATATATATATATGTATGTATGTATATATGTATGTATATATGTATGTATATATGTATGTATATATGTATATATATGTATGTATATATGTATGTATATATATGTATGTATATATATGTATGTATATATATGTATGTATATGTGTATGTATATGTATATATATATATATATATATATATATATATATATATATATATATATATATATATATAGTATGACAAGGCTGTGATTTACTTGTAGTTGCATAATTGGTCAATACTGTTCAGTGTTGCGATTTCATTGAAATTGCAAAATGGTGTTACCCAGGTCAATAGTTCATGGAATGGAGCGAAATTTTTGTTCTATTAGGGCATCTGCTACAATTAGAATGAAAACGGTATGTTTCTTTGTTGGTTACCAGTCAGGCTTGACAGTTCAAAGAAATGGACAGCGGTAATTTATAAGTTCTGTCCTTTGGTTAAAAAAAAAAAAGAAATCAATATCTTGGAATATTATGTTTGTGGTTCTACTTCATTAAAATTTTCACAAACAACAGGCATTTGTGTTTTGTCTTGAAGGAGAAAAATGTTCATCACTTAATTAAAATAGCAGTTTGCGGCTAGGTAATTTGTGTTTGTTTTCAGAGGAGGTGTAATGATTATTGGGGAAAAGAATATAAAACCTGTATGCCTGCTTTTTGGAAAAAAAAGAAAAAGTTTTCTTTGGGTTGATTCAACAGGTAAAAAACATCTGTTTATTTTCAGGTTCTGGGAAGACTGCCTCCTTCCTTCTGCCACTACTCAGTCAGATCTACAACAGTGGACCTGGTGACAAAGTTGAATCTGGTGGACAAACTGTGAGTTCGGCATGATAATGAAATAATTCCCCCACCTCTCTCCTCCCCCCCCCCCCCCAAAATGTCGTAAATTGATGTGTGCTGTTGTTATATGGAACTCTTAATTGTACATTTTTACCCTCGGCACATAAAGTGCCGCAGGATATTGTCATCCCCTGCATTGTCCGCCCATCTTGTCAGTGTTACCACAGTATCTCAAAAAAAATCCACTTTAGCTGCAGCAAATTTTTGTTGATGCACCTTAAAATGGACCAGGTTCCCATTGAAAACCAGTTTGCTCATTATTTTTGAACTTTTTATGAGACTTTTAGAGTGTTTATTTCAAGACTGCAGAGTGGCGCACAAAGGGACAACGTTACCATAGTATATCACATAATATATTTACCATAGCTTTACCAAATTTTTGTCACAGAAGAAC